>LPNX010176719.1:233394-263952 GCA_001517045.1 Pseudotsuga menziesii
GGTCCATATTGATAAAAGATCTCTCTTCAAGTGTTTAAACTTTTACTAAAGAGCTCTCTCTAATACCAATTGTTAGAGAATAATGTTGAGAGGGGGGGGTCAATCAGTATTAAGCAATCTATTTAACTTTTTATCACTTAAAACAAAATCAACAATGAACACATAACACATAATATTATCGTGGAACCCCAATTTGGAAAATCATCAATACTTTCTATTACTGCAAAATTATATTTACAAATAGTTTGTAAGCACCAACTTGTTGGATGCACCAACACCCAAGTGTTTCAGCTACAACTGAAAGATGCACCAACACTATGTTTACCAGCAACAACTGGAAGGAGGCTACAACTCCCTATAGGCTTGTATCTTGTCCTTGCACCTCCCAACCACCCTTATATGATAATTTGATCTCTAACTTCTGTACACCTTTATATCTACCAATGGAATGTATAGAGACACTTTTCTAAAGGTTTAAAGCTTTTCTTATATACCCTTAGTCGTGCCACTTCATCTAACAGTCATGTATCTTCATCGTGACTCTTCAGAAATTTCTTGCGCAATTTTTGCACCAACCATTTTGCAACGACCTTTCCGCAATGACTTTTCCGCATTTATCTTTCCATAAACTGTCTTTCCACAATTTGCGGGCATGCCATTTTTCCGCAATTACGGGTTCACTTTCACATCCTCCTTCCACAGTTAACCTTCTGCAACAATCTTTCCGCAATCGCGCTTTCCACAATTTGTGAGAAATCCTTCCTTCTGCAATTGCAGGTTGCAGGGTTGCCTTTCAACCTTTTCGAACTAGGATTTTGCATTTACCCTCTCTGCAATCTGCGAGAATTCCTTCCTTCTGCAATTGCAGGTTGTGGGGCTACCTTTCAACTTCTTCGAACCAAGCTTCCACATTTACCCTTTCACAATCTTTCCACAATCTGCGGGAACTCCTTCCTTTCGCAGTTGCAGGTTGCAGGTTGCGGGGCTGCCTTTCAACTTTTTCGAAACGGGCTTTCGCAATTGTCTCCCGCAAAATGCTTTCCAGAACTCCTTACAACCGTCAGATCTGCAAGTGGTCCTTTTGTAGTCCTTATTGGCCGTCGGATTCATGATCTACAGTGAACTTTAACCTTTGTTTCTAACTCCTCATCCGTTCAGGCAATTAAACTCCAAACACTTTCTCCTGCGGAACGCTATGTGAGTGGTTGAGCTCTTGCGGCTTCCTTTTCTTCCATCGATCTATGATCCTTGTAGAACATCTACTTTGGATTTGTGGACCTATATCTCCTATGCACTTTTACTTCATGGATATGTTCCCCATCGTTCTTTGTTTAAATGAACCAACTGCCAACTTTGCGGTTCTATATTGATCTATGTTGCCAACAATGTCAATTTACTCAATAAATAATTAATTATGTATTAGATTTACAAGAGAAGAAACAATTATGTAAATGAATAAAATACATAATATTAAAGACAACTTCCATAATTAAAATGCTAAGTAAATCGCTAAATATGTGCTTGAAAAATATGCATTTTACTTAATTAAATTATGCAATAAAGAGTGATATCACTTTTTGGAACTTAATGCAGAAATATGACAATGTTAGTCATAAAATAAATGATAAATAATTATGGATTAAGAGTAACTAAATTTGTTTTTGTTTTGTTTACATTCGTGTGAAAATTCTAGATTATTAGTTACTTCACATAAAAGATAAATGGCTTGTGAAAGGCTATTGACTATGAAAAATATGCAATGCAAGAAAATCATATATACAAGTATTCTTATGCATGCTTGAAGAAACAAATTTGAAAATAAAATATTTAACCCTATAATGTAATTTCCAAATGTGTAATTTAAATTAGTTGCTCAAATAAAATATATTCTAGGCCATAAAATTAATGTGTAACTATTAAATCTGAATTTAAAGATGTGTTTATGACAAACATTTCAGATTTATATTAGATCTAAGCTTGAGATATTCAATAAAAAAATTAGATCTATGTGAATTCTACAAGGATTTAGTGTTAGGGTTAGTGGATTTCACCAAAGAAAAAAAAACAATATTTATTTTTTTTATTTTAGGTGGATGGTTGTAAGAAAAGATTAGTGCCAAATACATAGGGAAAATAGCGTCCCCTCGGAATTGCTTCGAGGGCACTATCGAAAATATTATTTATGAACTGATATTGCTCTAGGCTAACTTTACCTCAATAGATGTATTGGAGGGTTTAACGATAATCACATAGAGAAGAGGCTCCCTCTGCTTTTTTTTATTGAATGCACCCTACACAAAGGGGGTTAGTATTGCACCATTGAAATGAAGTAACAATACAAAAAATAACATCCCTTTATTGCAACTTAATAATTGAAACCATGATAGAGACAAACTTACCATAGATTCAATCCAACTAGATAGTACTATCCCTTCAATGGCTCAAGATTCGAAATAAAATGGACAATTCTAGCAGTATCACCTCCAATATATAAGCATAATATCATGAAGAATGCTACACATGAACAAGAAACTCTAAGTCATTGCCTCCAAATCCAAAGATGATTTGTATTAAGAAGTCTCTTCTAATGTATAAAGATAACTATTGTGCAACAATATCCAAAAAAAATTGTGCAACAATAACCAAAAAAATAGATGTTAGAGAATGTCTCTTTACATAGGACTTGATACTTAACTTCTCATTTTTTTTCTTGTCTAAAACTCTAGATCTACTCTAGAAAGACTCAAACTCTAACTCAAACCCCTATTGCCATGGTAAAACAAAAAGTAAAACATTAGTAAATGTGTAAAACAATCCTTAGACAAGTCAAAAAGGAGGAGCACCTAACCTAGAGAGGAAACAATTTGGTCCAAAGAGGGATTGATTTGGTCCAAGAAGCAAATATCTAGTGAAAGGTTGGCACATGTGGATCAAAGGAGGCCATAATTTACTCTAGCCACCTTCCAAACAGCTACTAGAAGGTCCAAGGAGGCCACATGTGTGAGGATAGAGAGAAGAAATGTCCCATGTGTGAGGAGAATGATGGGACAATTCACATGTGTGGACAAAAGAGATGGACTATTTGCCTTGGGAGGGGGACGTTTAGGTTTTTGAGGCTCCTGAAACCTTTACGAAGTTCTAAATAATGGTATTGGATAGTCAAACATAAGGACACTAGGCTAGAAGGGGTGTTTGAGTGGATCACATGGTGATAGGTCAGACTTCATAACAATATGGAAACAGTCTAACATGAGAAGAGGGGACTTTGAGTTATAAAGTTAATGAGAAATTAGGTTGTTAAAACCCAAAATTGGAGCTAAAGATAAACAATTCTAATATTTTTAACTTAGTTTTAATCACAAACCCATTTTAATTATCATTTATCCATGTGTAAGAGGGACTCCTAAGACTCTAGACTCTTATTGACATTACATAATTGTCCATGGTGACCACATACATGAGATGTGATAAATTACATTGACCATAGTCTTAGGTTCTCAATGACATATGGTAGAGGTTCTCAGGATGTGCTTCCATGGAGGATTTGACAAGTAAAAAATCATCCAAAATTTTAAGATTGTTAAGAAGTAAATTTTCTTTAGTAAAAGAAAACACTCAAGAGTCACTTGCCTCAATGCAACTGTCACAATTGACCTAAGCATAGTTTATAATTGTTCCTATACATACAAGAGACATCTCAATTACATCGCTTTTACAATATAGCCATGGTTTACTAACACAATGATGATACATTACAAATTTGGCTTAGACAAGCCATACATTAGACTTCTTCTAGATCGTCAACTTTTTTATTCCTTGAATAAAGCTAATGTAATTTGAGGGGTAACATTGTGGATTTAGTGCGAGTTGTGTAGGGAGTGATTCTCACAAGTAGATCCCACCTTCGACCCTTTATCCTTCTTCTCCTTCTCCACTATCCACTTTCACTTTTCCATTTATAGTAAGATCAAACTCTACAATGGTGGGCATTGTCTCTACCTAGTTTCCTACATCAACAACTCCAACAACTCGACGAATTATTCCATAAAGAATTTGTCATATAGTAATGCATCAATCCATAATGTGGCCATGAGAATAAAGGCTTCATTGTAGGGATCCTTTGCATGGGTCCCGTGCCTCTCTCCTTCACTATTAGAAGGGATGGAAATCTCCCCAACTCCATGCCACTCATTTTTTTCCAAATCATTGAGACGTTGGGCACAAGGGTGTTCATCTTCAACTTTAGCACTCTTGTCACATGTATCCAACAAACTAGTTATGTTCCCGTGAGGAACACTTTTTTCATGGCTCCACATATTTCTAGAACCTTTGGGAACTCCATATTCTACTCCTACTATCATCTATTAAGCCAAAAAGAATGGATAATTTCCATTGTGGGGTTCCATTTCTAAAATGGAACTAGCTTGATCCTCTCGGTTAACAATTATCTCATATAAATGGATACCATGGGGAATTTTTTCTTTGCCTTTTTCCAAACACATAGGAATATATTCATCATGGGGAGTATTATAAACACATTCATGTCTCTTTGGTTCCACCAAATCTTTCATTTCTTTCACTCTCAATAAGTGTTGATTATAATTATATATCACCTTTTATACATAATATTATATTTTAGTCTAAGAATAAGAGAATTCAAAATCTCTTCTAAGAATCTGCAACTTGGAAGTCTTTACCTTGTCCAAACCTTGATAGGAAGTTTCCAATGTGTCCCATGCCTGCTTAGTGGTAATTGTTGTTGCTACTCTTGGGAGTATGCTTTCATGCATGGCTTGATGTATGTAGAACAGAAATTTTTCATCTGTCTTCCTCTATTCCCTCAGGGAATCTTTATCGGCTTGCGTGAGATTGTTATATGTCATCTAATTTGCAAGTTCTGCATAACTATTTTGGACTATCTCCCAGACATCTTGACCTCTGAACAAAGGCTTCATTGTTAAAGACCAATATTCATAATTCTTTCCTGTAAAAATTGGAGTTTCCAAACTCGACATGTTTGAACCAGAAGTAGAAGCCATTTTTAATTTTTAATTTTCCTTGGAAAATTACTTTTTCAATTTTAAGACAAGATTTATTTCCTAAACCTTGCTCTGATACCGGCTAACAGAACTGAGTCGGCAAAACTTGAGTTACCGCTCAGTTATAAAATTTTCACTTCGACTTCTTCATTTTCTGGTCGGGTAAAACTTGTCCAACTCCGACTAGACAAGTCTACCAAAAATATTTCGATAAGAATTTTAAAGACTAAATTTGATCGGACTTTTCGACCCGACTCTTTTTACCTCGACAAGTTCCTACTTGTCAATTTTTACTGACTTACTCGAATTCGACAGGTTTTAATTCGACCAATTAATTTCAACCGGTTTACTTCGACAGACTTACTCGACAGGTTTACTTCGACTGATTTACTTCGACCATTTTAGTTCCGACCAATTGACTTCGATCAGTTTGCTTTTAGTCGAATTTTACAAGGGATATTTCTTAGCCTAAGGACTTAAAAAATTACAAATATTTTTCACCGACCGATAACATGAAGTAAAACTTGACACAACAACAATTCAATGGAATTACAAAATCATATAACCAAACATTAAGAAGACTTGTGTTGACCACTCTGTCGTAAAACCTAGAACTTTTACTGGGTGAAATGTTTATGGATTCTTTGATCTTTTACTCAAACTATAAATGTAAACAACATTTACTCAAGTAATTCTAAAGAGAATGTGTGGCTAAACAAACATGTATTCAACCATAAACTATTTGATGTATATAACATGTTGGGACATAATAGAAAACTATTTTCCATAAATGCAAACTTGAAAATTTACAGAGATATTTCACCTTTTACAAAGCTTCAACTCTCAAAATTTTCAAACACATGGAAGCTTGAGCTTCAACACTATTCTCTTCACTCTCTGCTCAGAATTCTCTCTTTGATTTACAATGTTCTTTTTCTATTTATAGGCAAACTAAAAATTGCTCCTGCGTGAATCTACTAACTTAACATTAAAGATTGCAATAACTATCTACCTAAAAACTTAGCTTCATAAATTTTATTTGACAAGTTTATATATGACAGTCATGAACTCTTCATCTTGTCAGACTATCTGACATAGACTGAACTTATACGGACTCTGGCAAAGTCGACTAAAGTCTAATACGGATCTGTGAGTAATTAATATTTCCAACATCTCATCGAAAGTGTATGTGCATTATCATATTTGTCCAGGTTTAAGCCTACATGGCACAAATCATTTTCATACCCGTGCATGTTTATTTCCAAGGTTTGTCGGTGACCAAATACATGTGAGATACAATAATATATGCGACTTGGTATTGGGTCCATTACATGAAGGCTAAAAGGAAAGAGGTTCCCATGCTTCACTCCCAAGTCTATGGAACTGCCGGACAAATTTGTGATTGGTACTTAACTGAGATAAGCATTACATAAGAATATATGGGGTATCCACTACTCCGCAAACGTTGCCAAAAACATGTGCTAATACGTTTTCTTATCAAGGAGATAACTTCCCAAATGGTGTTACTTGAAGCAGCAACAACCCTCGAAAGAGAAAAACATTGCCAAAATATGTGCCAATGTGTTTGCCTATCAAGGAGATAACTTCCAAAACGGTGTTACTTGAAGCAGCAACAACCCTTGAAAGGGAAAAAAAGAGTTATGGTCAAAAGTGTCACTCCAAATTGAAAGGTATCAAAGTGATGACTAGGTACATGTCAAGAAGTTGGTATGGAAGCAGAGACTTACAACTTTTGCTCAAAGCCGATTAAAGTCCATGACACTCTTCAAGTAGTTGAGAAGTTTTTTGCAACTCAAATCTTAGAGTGTTGATTATATCACAAGCATGCACAAGAACAGTCGTATTGGATTACACAAAGCTTGAAGCAAGGACTAAGCATGGTGAAGTGCTTCTGCCTCTGCCACCAATAGACCCAAGGCCATTTCCTAAGCCATCCACAACATTTGGCACTATAATTGTTACAAGTGGTAATCAATGGGAGCGGAACCCCTTCATTGTAGAAAAAATCTCGATGATTGGTCTCCTAGTAAAAGTGTCTAGAAATGGTGACATGAATAAAGTTGACCCGATAGATGTCCAAATCTGTATTCCATTCCCAAAAGCAGTGCAGGAGATGAACAAAGTGCAACAGGGGATAGTGTGAGTGAGTCAAACAAGGGTGTCATGGTAGTGGAAATAGGCAATGTAGACGAGTTGGTTCCATAATTTATGGAAGAGTTGATGAATTATGATCTAGGTATAGAAGATGAATGCCAAGTGGATATCATGGAGTATGGTTTTATGCATCAATACTTCAAGGGGTGTTTGTGTAATGTCCTTTTTTGCAAGTTAATAATTATTTGGCCTATGTCGTTACTAATGTCTTGGGGACAAATTAAAAATTAAATGTGGAACTCCAAGGACCCAAGTTGACTATGGGATTCAAAATTTACATTTAAAGAGGTCAAAAAAATTGCAAATATTTCAAATGAATTGGAAAAGGGTCCCACATGCCTTGTAGGATGCATAGGTGGAGGAAGGGACCACACAGACTAAGATTCTCTTGTGCCACATCATGAACTCAAGTTGGAGGGAGAAGGTAGCGCACTAGGTAGGTGAAGAAGCCTTATGATACATGTGAAAACTCCTATGACAAGTTATGACACCTATGACAAGATTCTATGACATAGTAAGAAGTGTAAGAGCTAAAGTTAGACACTTATGACAACTATGACAAGTTATGACACCTATGACAAGATTGTATGACATTGTAAGAAATGTAAGACCTAAATTTAGACAGTTATGACAACTATGACAAGTTATGACACTTATGACAATATTCTATGACATTGTAAGAGGTGTAAGAGCTAAATTTATCCACAAGGGAGTTACGAGAAGGATTTCTCACCTAGAGAACTCGAATTGCATGAGGAGAGAAGGGACACGTGGCATGGGAAGTTGACTTTAACTCATAATCACAATTAATTACCAATTAATGACAATTAGTGAAGGAATTCATACTTTTGGAGGGAAATGGTCAAATCAAGGTATTAAAAGGATGGGAGCTCAAATTTGGGAAGGTTTTGGATCATTTTTCACTTGCCTTGTGCAAATTTTGGAGAGCATTGAGCTTCCATTGCTCGATGGTTTGGAGGATCACCCAACTAGTATGAACCAGTTTCAGTGGTGAGGTACAAACCAAGATTCCTCCCTAGCTAGAGTTGGAGGAACTATCCAAGCTCTTTAATTGAGCTACAAAGAGTGTTGTTTACAGGTTGTTCCATGTACATTTCAAGCTTGTTACAGTCCTTAGCTCAACAGTTCAATTTCAATGTGTTAACAACGGTGTTTCTAGTGTGTTTGAAGGGGATTGCTCACCTAGTTTTAGGATTATAGTGTAGTGGATTCTATGACCAAAAGATCTCGAAATTAGCTTGTTGTAGCAGTTCTTTTGCAGGCCCAATATCCTAGTTTGAATTCCTATGTCCAAATCCACAAGTTTCCAGTGTTAAACTTGCAAGATTAGAGCCTTTCTAGCTCCACTTTCTATTGTAAACTATCTTGGTGCCCATATTTTGAGTTCTCTGATTTTGTAATTATTTGAATCCGTTATTAGAAGCAAGAACACCACGTTTTGTATATGTGTAACCTCTGGTTTGAAACCCCATGGTGTGCATTTCATTATTAATGAAGAAACTGCAATTTCCTAGTTATTTTGCTCTACGTTTTTGGGGTACCTTGAGCAAGTTTCTCTATGTATGTTGAGTTTCTGCTATCATGGTTATTTGAGATCGACATCAGAAGTTAATAAACAATATTATGCAGCAGTCTTCTTTGTGGTTATGCAACAAACTTCTTTGTGGTTATGAAAGATGATTAAGAAGCCTATTATGTTATATAGATGGCCATATATGACTCTCCAAGTTAGTGTTTATATTCTCCCACATTTCCACGTGTTCTCACCACTATTTTGATCACTAGTTTCAAGAGAAAACACTGCCATTTTGATGTATGTTTTAACGAGCCTTGAATAAGTTTCAGATTTGATATTTTGCATCCAATTGGTTATCATTTGAGTCCTTAACCCATTCCAAACCTCAATTCAAAATGCAGTGAAGTTTGTACAGTGTTTGGGAGGGAAACAGTCTCCCAGTGTCTTTGGCACTTAACATCAACATTAGGATTATTTTCTCTACTTGTATGTGAGTCAAATAGGTGTGTTAGGGTGTGATAAGACCTCTTGCTTCCATCCAGATAATATTTGAAAAGTTTTGGTTGGTTTTGGAGTTGTTTGGAAACCCCTTGTCCTAGTTTGGAAATGGTTCCTAAAATTGCCAAAATTATCAAAAAGGGACATTACAGTTTCTTAAGGGGAAGCAAAGTAACAAGCAGAAACAATGAAGCTCAAATATCTGCTGAATATATTACTAATGTCGATACACATTGGATTTCTATAGCAGCATTAGGATTTTCTTTGCACAATTGTCTAAAGAAAAATTGAAGAAGATACACATGAACCTCGTGGCCATGAATAGAGAAAATAATAAATATCCATCTTAAGGAACAACTCAATAATCAAAGAGCTCATACAAAAAGCAAGACAGTATTCATAAGAAAACCCATTAAGATTCAGGATAGTATGCTCGATCCTCAAAGTATGCCACTTGAGGTTTTGTGTTAATTGTGCGTAATACACTATTTGTCCAACTCTCTAGCTTTCTATTCTATTTCATGTCAAATCAAACCTTTATTGTTGAAAAATACTATGAAGGTCCTCACTCATATTTTTGGTGTGGATGTGACGAGGACTTATACTTTTTCCTTGTGTATTTATGTAATAAGTGAATGTTATATAAATAAAGTGATGTTTCATACTTTATAGAATGGGCCTCACTTAAGTATTAATTTAATAATTAAAGTGAATTAATTATTAAATGTGAGTGCATTAATAGCCCTTGATTTGGTAAATGTACCTCAACCGTAGATTAGGTGGTTAAGATAGGTGGTTACAATTTTTAAAGTATAAAAGAAAGAGAGAGGACAAATTGAACACACGCCATTAATGAAGAGAGAGGAGGAAGAAGATTGAAGAGAGAGAAGAGATACCCTAAAGCAGTGGCACGATTCCTAAGGCAAGGAGCAACCCACTTTCCAAGGCAAATAGAAGGACCATACACCAGCAGACCGATAGTCGTACAGCAGCACATGTGGGCACATTTCCCAAGGCAGTGTTGTTTTGCAGACTAACAGGTCCTACAACAACATTAAATTATGTCATGTGTGACGTAATTTTCGAGGCAGTAAAGTACAATAGAAAAGTATAGTTGTGCAACACACATGTGGGAGTCGTACAACTGTAAATTGGCATGAATTTCGAGGTATTTTGTTGTTGTTTCAGTTTGGGTTAATTCTATCAATAAGGGTTGAAGGAATTAATTCATGTGTTGATGAAAAATTTATGAGTATTCTTCTTAATAAAATTTTCTTATTCTAGGGTTTTCCCTAGACTTGGAGCTTTGCCCATTGTTTTGACCAAAAATATGTCTCATGTCTATGATTGATACTTCAGTGTTTGAGAAAATCTTGAAGTAGTGGTTTTTATTTCAAGTTTATAAGTAAATTTTTAATCAAAAACCCTAGATATTCAAGTGTTTGACAGAATGTGTGAATGAAAATTTCATGTTAATGTCATTTATTTACTTCATTTATTGTGTACTCATATGGGATTAGGCTCACATTTTATTTACATTTTACATAGCATAGTAGATTTTGATTTGTAAAATCTTCTCTTCTTTTTTATCACCACTGTCCTTGAACCTTGCCATTTGAATCAACAAATTTCCATGCTTCTCATGAAGCATTATTGGTATTTCCTACTTCCTATGCTATTTGCACAACATTACACAATAACTACACAGAGTTCTGCCCTTTTCATCCTTACAAATCAATTGACTTTGCTATTTTCCATCTCCCTTATAAGCTGCTAGGTGCAATGACGATATTCAC
Source organism: Pseudotsuga menziesii (assembly GCA_001517045.1). NCBI lineage: Eukaryota > Viridiplantae > Streptophyta > Pinopsida > Pinales > Pinaceae > Pseudotsuga > Pseudotsuga menziesii. Next base: position 244,440 of record LPNX010176719.1, read on the forward strand.
CAATCAATATGGAAAACAACTTCAAACCAATGATCATCACCCTGATTCAGATCTTAATGTTCATTCGTTCTCACATATCTACTAACAACATCCTAGTTTGTGCAAGGATTGAAAAGTCTAAAGTTTTTGTTTGGTCAAGGCGTGCAATCACTATAATTTCCCACTTCTGGGATCATAATAAGCAATTAAACCAATTATTTTTAAATGGCTTACCTCTAATTTTTACTCATGCCATGCATCCTTGAGGGTGACTACTATCACTCCTTTGGTGGGGCTTATATTCAAGTATAATATTGTATGAACTGTATGAACTGTTTCTGCCCAGTGTATATGTAGAATTGATCTTCCATACAACGTCTTCTTCACTATTTCTAACTCTTTTGTTACTTTGTTTACCAACGTCCTTTTGTTTATAAATTCCCTCATGCTTATTAATGTCAAGAAACATCTCAAGCTCTTATCCACTATTTGATCACAGTACTCATCTTTCTACTACATTCATCTACTATTATCTTAACTTTATTCAAAGCATTTGACGATTCTTATATTTCTATAAGAAATAAGACCCATTGTGAAACTTCTACAAAAAGAAACAAGAACTCCCTAACTACTTGACAATGCTGATGTAATGCAGAAGCTCCAACCCTCTGCTTCCTCTCCATTACCTACTAGTATTAACAACCTCCTTGTGTTACTCCATTGCTAAACAATTGCATGCCTCCCTTCCTTCCCCTTAATCACAAGTAGACAAACAACCATCTCTAACCTACTAGAGAGATGTGGAAAACAAGAATGCCCATACCTTAGATGCCAAAGTGAATTAGCATTTATATCTCATTTGTTCAACATTTCCTGTGAATTGACAACATCGTCGAACTTGTACAACATGTGCTCTTCCACTCCATAGCTAAAATATTTCCACTCTTGTCATTCACCAAGCATCTCCCTGTTGTGAACACAATTACATGTATATTTGTGTTGATGTTTGTAGCTAGAACAAGTATTTCCATGGGTTTGTCTTGCCCATGGAAATCGTCACTATTACCTCCCAGGAACTTGGGAAATTTACTTTATTAAAGTGACTAATTAAAGTGAATGTCTTTCTATAATTAATTCGGGTTAGTTTTTGTAATGTCCTTATCTGATTAGGCATTGAGGACCAAAACCGCTAACCTATGTCATTCCTGTGGGTTCGAGCGATTACTGACAGTTAGGGAATCAACTGAAGACTGATGCCATCTACAGAAAATCGAGGGCATCAATATGATATCACCATTAAGTCAAAGGGGGCCACCGGAGCCAAACGCCACCGACATGCATGACATCTAAGCATTATTTAATGATACATGCACCCACCATTTAAGTCTCCATGCGCATGCATGCAAATCAACTGCAAATTAGAAGTTAAAGTGACCTAATTAGGTCAAAAGTTAGGGTTTTCACAATTGAAAGTTATAAAAGAAAGATAAAGTGAATGGAGACTTTACTTTTGAGGATTATTGATTTTGGAGCTCTTGAGTAGCAACACAGCGTGCGGCCACAACAGTTAGGGTTGGAGACGGCGTCTTCAACTAACGGGGTTTCGGCAGTGAGATATCTGCACTAGTCTCATCCGAGGTAAACCATCCAGGTTCACCATCCGCTCTTCAATTTATTCATTTCTTTACAGTTATCTAGTATCCATCAGAGATTGTTTGCAGGGGCACATGTACAACCGTAAGGAGGTTTTCAGCTGGAAAGCCCCAAATCATTCGCGGGTCTTCAGATCTCAGTTTACCTTCAGAACCCAGGCACCATTCTCATCATCGGTATCATACTCCAGTACCCGGTGATTATCAGATTCGGTCTTGCTCATCCTGAGCAGTTATTAGCAATTTCAAGATCAAGGGGGCGTGAGTAGCTAAACCTCCAGATCAATTCGCTAGCATGGCTAGAGACCTCAGAACTTTCGCATGTGTCAGGCATTCTCTCCGGCACGGGAAGACTACCAATCCTGCAAATTATCAGCTTCAGCGGACACCTCCTTCACTGAAAACGTCACCCTTAGCTGAATTTGGGTTCGTGCTGTCTGGGTATCACCGGAGGCGGAAGGTACCAGGTCATCTCCAAATCGGCTCTTGATGCATGCATATTCTCTCAGGAGCATTTCAGCCAGCTTATCAGTGGTAAGTGTTACATTCTATCCTACAAACCCTAACCCTAATTTTAGCTATAAAATAGGGAAATTTTGCATGGCAGTTTGCATGCCCTGTTGTTTCAGTAAATTTGCATAGAAATAGAAAATATCGGGATTTGGAATATTACAGTCGTATCGGACCTATCTTCTTGGCCAGCTGTGGGCTTAAGAAATGAGAAGCAGATGAATATAGAAGAAGACCCTTTTGTAACCTATAGGAAAAAGAGTAGATACATAGAGAACTTTGAGGATATCCAACTAGAGGATATCAACTCAGACATGGAATAAACAGGTATGACTGGGGAAAGTGAACGGGAGAAGATGAGGACAGGATAGAGTTTTGCAACTTAGTATCTGCATTGCAAGACTTAGCCAAAGGGAAAAAAGATGTACTCAATGCAATCAACAGATTATCAGTGAAACCAGAAATAGGTAACAACAATACACCTCCCTCACCGGTAGATCGAGGGTCTACAAGCAGCAGTGGAAAGGTTGCGTACACTAATTTACAGAGTACACCGCACATATATAGCAGACCTTCCAACAGGCCTACTATGCCTCACTTCTTGGCAGAGGCAATAGGAGGTCCAGCCATGCAGGTAGAGCCTAGCGAACCTTTCGGGGCTTATTTGCAAGAATACAAAGACTTAAGTGATGAGTTTCATGCTGCCATGTCTTTTTCGGAGTTTTGCAACATGAAGAGTAGGAACAGGCCCAGGAATTTCAACAAGGGATTCAACCACATCTATGAGTTGCAAAAGACCTTGGGCAGGTTGACCATCCCAAACTTTGATGGGACTCGCGGAGGTTCAGCGAGGATATGGGTTCAAGAGTTGGATACCTATTTCCAACTCAATCCCATGACAGAGACAAATGCCATTAAATTGGCTACACTCCCCCTGGACGGAGAGGCTCATGAGTGGTGGTACCACGGATTTGTGACATTGGGTCACAACACCATACACTCCTACGGTGAGTTCACTCAGAAGCTCGTGGAGAGGTTTGACAGGAAGGATCCAGAGATACATTTCAGGGAGTTGACAGGAAGGATCCAGAGATACATTTCAGGGAGTTGACAGGAAGGATCCAGAGATACATTGGGTCACAACACCATACACTCCTACGGTGAGTTCACTCAGAAGCTCGTGGAGAGGTTTGACAGGAAGGATCCAGAGATACATTTCAGGGAGTTGTTGCAACTCAAACAAACAGGTAGTGCGGAAGCCTTCATCTCAGAATTCCAGAGGATAGCAGTTATGGTAACAGATGTGTCAAAGAGCAGGTTGACGATGTTATTCACTGAGGCCCTAACAGAGCCACTACGGAGATGGGTGAAAGCCTACAAACCCCCCACTCTGCAGGATGCCATTAGCAGAGCCAGTGATCTACAGGATTTAGTCCCGAAGAACAGGGTCCCTCTCAAAACCAACTTTCCTGTTAGGGACAAGGACAAGAAACCTTTCCAGCAGGATGTTCCCAAGAAAACATGGTTAGACGAGGACACTAGAAAAGACTTAAGGCGGACGAAATTATGTTTCACTTGTCAAGAACCATGGGTGCCAGGACACAGGTGTGCGGGGAAGGCGAAGGCTCACTACATCAAAGTGTATTCGAACAGTGATGAGGAGGACTATAAGCAGGAGGTCACAGAAGAACTACGGGCAGCTGAGGAAGAATCACTCCAGGGTGATACACCAGAAGGAGTCATTGCTACATTATCTGGAGTACCAAGATTCCATACTCTCAGGGTCAGAGGAGTAGTACAAGGTCACAAAGTAGGAGTATTGATTGATGGGGGAGCAACCCACAATTTCATTGACTCTGCTTAGGTAGCCAAGAGGGGTATTCAGACCGAGAAGTTCGAAGGATTCACTGTAGCAGTAGCCGAGAACACCAGCATGCAGTGCAACGACTGGATTCCAAAATTGAATATCACATTAGGTAACTATCAGATGACAGATTCATTTTATGTAGTAGATGTATCAGATACTCATGTAGTATTGGGTGTTCAATGGATTTATTCAATAGGGAAATATACTACAGACTACCGGGCAATGGAAATGGAACTCCAGGGGCTAGACGGCAAACGGGTAGTTTTGAGGGACATGAACACTTATCCCCCAAAACCAGTTTCGTCACAGAGAATGGAGGCAATACTCACACAGGATGACATCGAATGGGCTACAGAATGTTTTGTCACCTTTAGGAAACCTCCAAAAACCAACACACAACACCCAAGGGACATTCAGGCCTTGCTATAGAAGCATGAAAAGGTATTTCAGGACCTTCCATCAGGTAAACCGCCAGACCGAGGGTTTGAATACATTATTGAGCTAGAGGAGGGGGCATAGGCAGTCATCACCACTCCTTATCGGCATCCCAAAAGATACAAGGATGAGATTGAGAAAACGATCAAAGAATTGCTGGAGGTTGGATACATTCAGCCCAGTTCTAGCCCCTTCGCATCTTCAGTGGTCTTGGTCAAGAAGAAAGATGGTGCACTGCGAATGTGCATCGACTATCGAGCACTCAACAAAAAGACCATTAAAAACAGGTATCCCATCCCTAGGATTGATGAACTCATGGACGAACTACGGGGTGCCAAACACTTTTCCAAGATTGATCTTCGCTCAGGGTACCATCAAATCTGAATAAGGGACCAAGACATCTCCAAAACAATTTTCCGTTGTCACTATGGTCACTATGAGTTTTTGGTCATGCCTTTTGGACTTACCAATGCTCCAGCCACTTTTCAGTCGTGCATGAACCATACCTTCAGAGTTCAGCTACGTAAGTTTTTGCTAGTATTCTTTGATGACATCCTGATTTACAGCAAAACATGGGAGGAGCATCTGAAACCCCTGGACAAAGTCCTGAGCATTCTAGAAGAACACTCGCTTTACGCAAAATTGTCCAAGTGTGAATTTGGCATGAAGAAAATGTTGTATCTAGGGCACATAATCAGTGAAAAAGGAGTACAAGTTGACATGAAGAAAATCCAAGCTATCAGAGATTGGCCCGCGCCAAAAACAATCACGGAATTGAGAGGCTTCTTAGGTCTTTGAACTTATTATCGAAGGTATGTTAAGGGATTCTCCCAATTTGCAGCACCCCTCACAGATCTCACAAAGAAGGGAGCATTCACCTGGACAGAACTAGCACAGAAAACTTTCGAGGAGATGAAATTCATTATGAGTTCTTGTCCAATTTTAGCATTACCAGACTTCTCACAACCATTTGTAGTAGAATGTGATGCCTCAGGGGAGGGGCTAGGAGCAGTATTGATGCAAAATCATCACCCTATTGCATTTGAGAGCTGTAAACTGAAGAACTACGAGCGCCACTACTCCATATATGACAAAGAAATGCTAGCCATTTTACATGCTCTCACGAAGTTCAGACAGTACCTGGTAGGCAGTAAGTTCAAAATCAAGACAGATCATAACAGCCTCAAGTATTTCTTGGAGCAGAAGGAACTAAATGAGCGCCAACAGAAATGGGTCAGCAAAGTACAAACCTACGATTTCGAGATCGAGTATGTAAAACGTAAGAATAATATAGTAGCTGATGCATTATCCAGGCGACCCACCTCACTATCTCTCATGAGTATATCCATAGATTGGAGGGCACTTCTCTTACTAGAATACTCCAAAAATAAATTCGCTTGTGAATTATTGGATGGACAAATTCAGGATGACAGATATAGGATTGTCGATGACATCATCTATTACAAAAACAGGATATACCTCATCCCATAATCAACTTTGAGGAAAAAGATCATACAGGCAGCACATGACTCTCCATTATCAGGACATCAAGGTTTCTTAAAGACCTACAGACAAATCTGAGAGAGGTTCTCATGGAAGGGCCTCAAAGGGGAAGTTATGCAGCACGTATGGGAATATAGCATATGTCAACAGAACAAGACCGAGAACATCCATCCAGCAAGGTTGCTTCAGCCACTACTAATTTCAGAACAAAAGTGGGAAAGTGTCTCCATGGACTTCATTACAGGATTGCCCAAGGTCCAAGGGCGGAATTGTTTATATGTCGTAGTTAATAGGCTGACCAAGTTTGCACATTTCTTTTCTATATCATCTGATTACTCTGCAGCTCAAGTAGCTGAGTTATTCTTCAGGGAAGTCTTCAATTTACACGGGTTACCTAAGACCATCGTCAGTGATCGGGATAGTAGATTCACAGGTGCCTTCTGGCAGGAACTATTCGGATTGGTGGGGACCAAACTAGCTACCAGCATGAGTTAGCATCCCCAGAGCGATGGACAAACTGAAATTGTCAACAAGTGGATTGAAGGAGATCTGAGAAACTACGTAACAGGGCAACAACGAACCTAGATTAAATGGCTGCACTTAGGGGAGTACTGCTACAATACTAACTATCACATGTCTATTAGGATGACACCTTTTAAGGCATTATATGGCTACTAGGCCTTGGACTATGCAGATTTAGCATTCGGAGACAGTAGGGCTCCTAAGGCAAAGGATTGGATACAAGATAGTCAGGATATTCTTAAAATCATGAAGGAAAACTTACAAACAGCCCAGAATCGGTAGAAGTTGTATGCAAACAGACATAGAGTTGAGCGGAGCTTTGAGGTAGGAGATTTGGTATACTTAAGGCTCCAACCTTATAGACAGTATTCACTTAAGAAGAAAGGAGCGGAAAAGTTAAAACCTCACTTCTATGGACCCTACAGAATAATCAGGAAGGTGGGAGAGGTGGCATATGAACTAGAACTACCACAAGAAAATAAAATTCAAAATGTATTCCATGTGTCCAACCTGAAAAAGACCATTGGGAAACACATTGCTCCATCAACAGAATTACCTCCTTTAGATGATGAAGGACTACTGATATTGATTCCTGAACGGATCATACAAACTAGAGAAAGGAAACTCAGGAACCGGGTGATTAGGGAATACTTGGTTCAATGGAAAGAACTACCACCAGAGGATGCCACATGGGAAGGTGAACAGGTATTGCAACATCCCAGGTTGCAGTTGCTTGAGGACAAGCAATCTCAAGCGGGGAGGACTATAATGTCCTCATCTGATTAGGGATTAAGGACCAAAACCACTAACCTATGTGATTCCTGTGGGTTCGAGCGGCTATTGACAGTTAGGGAAACAACCGAAGACTGATGCCGTCTATAGAAAATCTAGGGCATCAATATGATATCACCATTATGTCAAAGAGGGCCACCGAAGCCAAAAGCCACTGACATGCATGACATCTAAGCATTATTTAATGATGCATGCACCCATTTAAATCTCCATGTGCATGCATGCAAGTCAACTGCAAATTAAAAGTTAAAGTGACCTAATTAGGTCAAAAGTTAGGGTTTTCGCAGTTGAAAGTTATAAAAGAAAGATAAAATGAATGGAGACTTTCCTTTTGAGGATTATTGATTTTGGAGCTCTTGAGTAGCAGCACAGCATGCGGCCACAGAATTGGGGTTGGAGACAGCGTCTTCAACTAACAGGGTTTCGGCAGTGAGATATCTGTCGTAGTCTCATCCAGGGTAAACCATCCAGATTCACCATCCGCTCTTCAATTTATTCATTTCTTTACAGTTATCCAGTATCCATCAATGATTGTTTGCTGGGGCACGTGTGCATCCGTTAGGAGGTTTTCAACTGGAAAGCCCCAAATCATTCGTTGGGTCTTCAGATCTCAGTTTACCTTCATAACCTAGGCACCATTCTCATCATCGGTATCATACTCCAATACCTGGTGATTATCAAATCCGGTCTTGCTCATCCTGAACAATTATCAGCAATTTCGGGATCAGGGGGGCGTGAGCAGCTAAACCTCCAGATCAATTGGCTACCCTGCCTAGAGACCTCATAACTTCTGAAAGTGTCAGGCATTCTCTCCAACATAGGAAGACTACCAATCCTGCAAATTCTCAGCTTTAGCAGACACCTCCTTCACTGAAAACATCACCTTTAGCTGAATTTGGGTTCGTGTTGTTGGGGTATCACCGGAGGCAAAAGGTACCAGGTCATCTCCAAATCGGCTTTTGATGCATGCATATTCTCTCAGGAGCATTTCAGCCATCTTATCAGTGGTAAGTGTTACATTCTATCGTACAAACCCTAACCCTAATTTTAGCTATAAAATAGTGAATTTTTGCATGGCAGTTTGCATGCCCTACTGTTTCAGTAAATTTGCATAGAAATAGAAAATATCGGGATTTGAGATATTACAGTTTTGGGCAATAGTGATTTGAGTTAACTAAATGAATCACAATCGTCAATCTCAAGTGAGTGAAATCTAATCTCAACCATCAGAGTTCGGGTATTGGTTCATTGCAAGTATAAAAGGCAGCAAAAAGGAGAGGAGAAGATACGCACAGTCTCACAAGAGAGAAACTCAAGCATTGAGTGGGGAAGGACTTTCTGATTTCCAGTCTCTTGGCCAAGAGAGAGAACAGCAGTTCAGGAAGCAGCAGCGCAGTGAACCAGGTCGAGACAATGAGCAGTTTTTGCAGGGCAACCATACGGAATGTATGAACATGACGCACAGTCATATGAACCTGTTGTGTGGATCCTTCCAATTGTGTGGATCAAGCATACAAAATCCATAGATCTGTATGGAGAGATTGTATGGATCCATACTGTCGTATGGGCCATACAGGCAGATTCCTGTGCAGAAAAATTGTTGGGTTTTGCTGAGTTTTTCCAGGACAATTTTGCAGATTGAATTTTGTCTTTTGTGGGGCAGAATTTGTCAGGGTTTCTGTGTAATTTCTCAAGGCCATTTTCCCAAGGGAGCCCTTGTAAGCTTGGAGTATTTTAATGAAAAGTAGATTTTGAAGGGCAGAAATTTATGCTTGCTTCCGCTATTTATTTCTGTTGATATATCTCAGCAAGTATAAAATAATCAGTGAGCTGAAAATGAATTTTTCAAGCAAGAAAAATCACTAGGAATTGTTTTATCTAGCGTTGGGGTTAAAAAACATAACATTTTGCTCTACAATAAGACAACATAAAGCAAATTTCTTCTTACACCAAAAATTTAAAGAACAGTTTTTAACATAAACTTCTCACTTGTTCGTTGTAGCATAAATGTCTGTCATCGACTTCAGTTTCGAAAAGAAAACATACCAATCCCTCTTATTTGGCATATATTGTGAGACGCTGATGTCAAATTACCCTCTATCTAACTCACATCCAAAATATGTCTCCACTAACTGTACTTACCAGAATACAAACTTTACATACTCGCCAACTTTAACAAAAATAAAAATAAAAAAAACAACTAAATCTGAAAGAAAGGAATTACATCCTATATTCTACAAAGGAGAAACAAGCATGTCCCTGGTATATGTTACTAATGCAGAAATGATGAAGAAACTGCTCTTCACCTATTCTGCTTGTGCCCCTTCACAGTGCAGGTTTGCAAAGACATTAGTCAATCGACTGGTGTTAATAATATGTGCAGAGAGGGTTCCATCGAGAAGAGACTTGCATTTTATTTTTGAAGACAAGAACTAAAACAATTCACTGCTGTTCCTTTCCTCACTTTCTGGGGTATTTGGTTGATGCACAACTCTTCCATTTTCAGAGATTGATTACTACAAACCATCCAAGCTTCCACTCAGATATGTTGCATTACTCAGCATTATAAATCCATGGAGAAAATTCTGAAGATCAGGAGCAACGGTGAACTTGTTGTGGCCAAATCTCACCCCTGGGGCTTTTTTGATAGGGCATGCCAGGGTGAAGAAGGTAAATGTGGTATAGGTGGTGTCCTTCATCTTTAGGAATGACGATTTATTCATTTCAGTGCCTCTGTTGCGAATGGAACTAACAACCGAGCTGAACTTCTAGCTCTCAGAGCTCTGCTTAAACTAGCCATGCACAAGCACCTCATATTTGCAAGTCTTCTGTGAACCAGCATTAAGGTATTTTGTTGGATGAAAGGTGAAACGGCATACAGGATATTACACTCCAAGGCTTTGCTTTGGAACCGAAGCAAGTTTATCAACGTTTCGGTTGTATCTCTTATGCATGTGTATAGAAAATTGAACAGCACAGAAGATACATTATCTAAAGATGGTCTGAATTTAAATCCTGGATGAATACACTGCAAGATGTTCGAGAATGGATTCCATTTGGAGACTACTCTGGATATCTGAAGACACTTGGGAGACAAGATTTGATAAACGTTGAAATCAGTCTAGACTTCTGATGATGGATGCTGATAAATCTTCAATTTTGTTTTGTGCTCTATCATGTATACGTTTCAGAAGGAATATTTTCCTCTAATAGTTTTAAGGCTTCAATACAAAGTTGAATACCTGAGATATCAGTTCTGGTGGAAAGTTTTCTGTACAAGTGCTCTAAAGCATAATTCGAGTACGAATACGATTCGATACGAAAAAAATACGTAACCAAAAAATCCAATACGAATAAAATACCAAAGTAGACTTCTTATATATAATATTTTAAATTAAATATACAAATATATAACATTTCCATATAGTTAAACATATACAATATTTTTAATGAAATATTACATATCAACCATTAAATTTTAAACTCAAGCAAATTCATTTTTTCAAACAAATTTCTTATAACCAAAATTACTCTTTAAAATACAAAAATATAATGCCCTTGATGCAAGAGAAAACTCATACTTATTAATAATTAATTATTTTAAAAATAAAGTATATAATATTTACCACTACTTACATTTGGAATTAATTAATGAATCATTAAATTGTGTTAGGGTTAACTTTGAATCTGGAATGAGCAAGGATGTAAGTGGTTTTGGGCACATGGTTTTGGTAACCAATAAATCTAGTGTTGCTATTATATTTGCACATTTATTTTCTTTGGCATATTTTATTCTTATTTAAATGAATTAAGAAGCATGAAATTGAGAAGTAATTATTTTATAGTGTTTGAATAATTAAAATTGAGGCTTTTAAAATCAATTTTCAAAACCAACCCGTATCCGTATTACACATAAATCGAATATTCGACGAATTCGAGTTTGTTTGGAATTTCCGTACACAAAAGGCTAATACGACCAAATTATACTACTATGCTCTAAAGCACCTAAAAAATGTATTTTTCATTCTACTCATGAATAAAAATTACAGTTTTTTCTTTGGAAAAAAATTATTTACGTCCTAAACTTTTCCCCTGCCTCTTCTAGTTAACAATAACCAACATTATGGCCACCTCCTAGTGCACTCTCTCACCTCTTATTATGGCTACCTTCTAGTGCACTCTCTCACCTCTTATTCTGATTTTTCTAACATAGCCCTGTCTTCCTGCTAGCAGAAATCAATGTGTTCATCCAACACTAGGTTTCCCTAGCAATTTTTCTTTGTCAGACTTCCAGAGAAAAGTTTCCTTTTGTTGGTCTCTCCATGTCTTTCAGTCTCCCAACCACCAATACATGCTTAACAAATCAATGTTACGCAGGCCATAGCAACATCTATAACAAAATTCTAGATCTATACTCTTCAAAAAGTTTACACTGAGAGATAAATTGAAATTTGATAACAGCTTACCTCTTGTTTTCTCGAATCGTCCAACGTCCTCGGCTATGATGTATCATTGCCACATACTTATTGCTACACCCAACACTGCTTTAAGACTTCTCCTTCCCAGAAATCATTGCCCTTACTTTGTATTGCGTGTGGATCCCTGATTGTAACTCCAATACACCACCACAATCGGAAGTCTTCTCTTCCCAGCATACACGAAAGTGCTCCAACCATAAAATCTATTCTACCCAAAATGCACTGTTCAGGTTATATATATATATATAATTGTTGAGTTAAAAAATTCAGCATCAGAAGTTTAGAACTTACCTTTGGGTATTTCTGGGTTGCTTGTGCTCTCCTGGATCCCCTACACACTTTTGCTGTGCGCATGCTTACACTCACATGACAGATTGGACATACTTTTGTACATCCCTTTCATATTCAAAAAGACAATTTGTGTGGGTCCTGGTAGTTTGATAGTGTCCAACACCATTTCTACAATGATGCTCTCTTCATCAACAGCTTTAGATACTAACTTTCACTTTTGGATTCAAGGGAGTTCTCGATAAAATAAAAGAAAGGTGTTAAGGTTATCCCAACATATTTGAAGTACTCGAACCAAATTGTCTGATTATAGGAAAAATATAGAACAGCAAATCTTGTGAGGTGGATTGGAACACACATTTAAACAAAATCCATGTGTATACATATCTGGCGTCAACTAATCATGAAGACAAGGTGTCAAATATTTAAGAGGATAGTTCACAAGAAAGCCACTTGGAACATCAACCCAGAAAACACCCAGGCTTTACTTGGTAAACCTCGATAGTCCTGAAAATGAATCTTTATTTTCATTCCCCGGATTCTTCAAACAAAAGTTTGCTATCTAAAGTTAAGTCATCTATTGCAAGCAAAGTGAAATTTTTTAACCAACATTGTGAGCAAAGTGGAATTTCAAAAACAAGCTGCATTCAAAAATCAAAAAGTACAAGGGAACAAAAACCTTAGAATCTCTCTATGCATTATTGCATACATTGCTCTTTCAAATTAGAACACAACAGATTTTTTTAATTTTGAGCTCGCGAAGTTTAGAGCACAACATAAATGCGTGCTTATTAGGCCCCCATGTATTCACTGAGGCTTGGCAGATCCACACCAACTGCTTGGGAGGTCTGAACAAAAACCTTAGAATCTCTCTATGCATTATTGCATACATTGCTCTTTCAAATTAGAGCACAATAGATTTTTTTAATTTTGAGATGGTGAAGTTTAGAGCACAACATAAATGCATGCTTATTAGGCCCCCATGTATTCACTGAGGCTTGGGAGATCCACCCCAACTGCTTGGGAGGTCTGCACAATTCCTCGTTCTCAGATGACAAAACAAAAAAACCCCTGCACTGAGATTAAAGATTATAGGTAGAAGTAAAAACTAAAACCAATCTCAATAACGCCCAAGGCTTGGGCAGATCAGCAAGAATTCCAGAACCATTTTTTATTGAAAAACCTTGGCTGCATAAAGCATGCAAAAGATAACCTCAACCCTAACCCAATATATGCAAAACAATGATTGCCTCAAGCCAACAATTTTATAGCAGACACAAGTAGAAGAAAAAAACCATCCAAACCAAAACTATTTATAAGTATAAAGGCAGTAATTGCTCTGCCTCAGCTATACTTCATCTTCTTAAATAGTTTGGAAGCTCAGGCCATCTAAAGGTGGTCATAGGTTCTTATAACATAGAAAACTCTCGATACAGACCATAGGATTTAATTTCCCAAGTCCATACAAAAAAATTATTTTGCTTTGTTCCTTGATTACAGATCTTGAGCGGAAGACTACCTTCACAGTAGAGTCAAACAATACCATTCACACGAAGAGTGAGCCTTTGTTTCTAACATTATTGGCTCCAAAATCTTGGGAGATGCTTTAATATTTACTAGGGAAAAAATTATTTAGGACCCTGAACATAATATTTAATGAGGGTAAGAATGAAGATAATACAAGTCTCGAGAAATTGCCAGCAGATTTGTTGATCTTACATATTTGTATAATCCTTCACAAGGACATTTTCTAAATAGGTATCTATGGGAAGGAAGTACTTATGAAAGCCTTCCTTTCCTTTTTATGGGCTCATTTTGCTATCAAATTTTTCATCAATATCCTGGGACCTCACCATCGGCATTTTAAACCTTTATATTCATCGATAAAAATTGAATACCAAATCTCTATTGCCTTCAGAAATGCTTTAGAAGACAAATTACAAGATCTGGTGCTTCGATATTTAACTTTACAGTGGACATGAAATGTCCAATCTAACAATAAAATAGCTTTCCTCCCAATTTACAATTAAAAGCTTTTCTTGAAAAATGCCATCTCCTTAGACCTGAGAACAATTTCAGATAGGAAAAATACAGATAGAAGATGAATGACTGAACGTGTCCACTGGATGAACACATCATTTTAATCGTGTTTGGAAAATAGCATGTTCCGCACACCAATATATGAACAGTTTTTAAGTTGGAGAGAACCAAGGGCCCACAGCACCATGTAGGTGTCCATTGGTATGAATGCTCATGCCATTAGGAATAACTGACGGCAGTCCTACAGCCATTGGAGGTGGTGTGCCATACATGCTTAGAGGAGGATGAAGTGGTGCATGATTCGACAAAGGATCAAGGTTCATCATCAATACCTCACCGCCACCTCCCTTGCGTTGCTGTTGTATGGTACGGACTTGCCTAAGTCCCTCATCATGTATCCGTGCAAGAGTTTCAAGTTCACTTGCAGAGAGTGCTTCTAAACCAACTCCATAGAGTGGAGCATGACGGGACATCTCTTCTTGCAATGATCCTTCCAGAGATTGAATATAATTCTGCAGCAGCAACAAACAAAATTGTTAATGAGTACCATATCAGTGCAGGTACCATAAACCTACACAAGTGTTGGGCAATATTCCAAGTTAAGCCTAACAGAATTTTTGCAATAAAAGAACATAAATTTATTATCATAACCAAGCAATATTGCATCTGATAACAAATTGTCATTTTCAAGGCATCTCTATGCTATTCGGATGATTATTTGTAAAGAATTTAATTATATTTGAGAAAAAGTGTTATTTAAAAATAATGCAGAATAGCCTTAATTCTTATAATCATTATAAGAACAGCAATTTAATACACATCTTTATATAGTCATCCGTTTGCAATAGGTCAGGAAAACAGACCCTTGTTACAGTCAATCTATATATGCCGTTCACATGACCCTTGTTACAATCAATCTAGTTATGCTATCATGCACTTTGCATGACCCTTGAGAACTACCTGCTCTATAGGACCTATATTCTTAGGATCAAATGGATTGTCCACATTAACACTTCAACATGCCTTCAGGTGCTTTGGACCAGTTCTGAGCATTGAAAGTATTTTGATTTAACCAATTGAACATAGCCCCAGAACAGCCAATATATATATTACTTTCATCAATACAGGATGTAGATCAACCTTATCCAGAATGATTTTGAGGAAATAAAGGACTCGTTCCTCACTTTGAAGTTTGAACCCACATTCGTCGCTCCTGCAACTCTTAGGCAGATGGCATGCTGAAGACTGCAGTTAATTTGGGTAAGGGGGTTCTAATAAAAATGGGGGTGACCACGTATTATTTTTGGGCTCTTACCAGTGAATGGGCAACAATTGAAATTGTTCTTCAACAATGACATTTAAAGCCCATTGGAGCATTCTAAGGGCTTTCCTAAACCCTCATCTCTTTTCCTTTCAGCTTTTCCTTTTGTACCATAGTTTTGTACTTTATCTTATGTATACTAACATTGTTGCAACTTATGTATTTCATTTTGGCATTGAATTATACATATATGTGGTACTGATGCACTTTAATTTCGTCGGGGAAACCAGAGATTTTGGGACTCTCGCACACTCTTTTTGAATAAAGATCAAATGAGTGCACGTCCCGCAGTTAGAGTCAGATGTTATCCACTAAGTTGGACTTAGGGGATTTCCAGTGAGCCGCCAAAGTATTGAAAAAGTCAATTGTTCATTGTCAATGCTCAGAAGTTTCGTGGTTAGATCAGGACCAATTGTGGTCCGTTTTTTTAATAAAATGCATGTTCATACCCCTTGGGGGCATTGTAATAAATGCTCTAACACGACAAACTTTTGGTAAAGGACTTGGCTTCCTAGGACTAGGCTATCAATCCGATTATTCCAAGGTGTTTTTTCCCTTGTCAATTATGCAATGTTGAATAAGCGATGTATAACTTTCGAGTTTTTCACCGCTCCTCCAAAGCTAAACTTTTCGTCTTGGTGGTTAGGCCTTAGGAGGTTATTAAAGTTCATGTGTCGATGTATATAAGCGTATCAGGCTTTGGTATTGAGTCGTATGGACATGTACTAGGTCCCCCTAGAGTTTCGTGACTATGGGTGACTATATCGTCCTGTATGGCATTATTTTGCTGAAAATGCTACATAATGGAAAAAAAATGCTAAATTATGACGAAGTGCACAAAAGTCAAAAATTGAAAGAAGTCAAAAATCAATAAAAAAAGGGTGAGAAAGTCACATGGCATGTGGTCCCTATTGATATGCGACCCCTCTTCCATATGAAGGCAATTAAACTTTCGTTAAAAAAGATGCTTACGAATTGTTTTATGAGGAGGATGGCATCGCCCACATGGGACTTGTTACCACCTAAGTTGTACTTAGTGGTTTTTTTATCAAGTGAGCCTGGTGAACCAGACAAGGATAACTTGTTCGAACTTCAAAAGACCTTTGGAAGTACTTCTGGGAAGTGTTTGTTGTACTATATCACATGTTCATACCCCATGGGGGAATTGTAATAAATGTCTAGCATAATAGTGTCTGTAAAAGACTCAGTCTCTTAGACTTTATTTGTCAATCCGATCAAGCCAGGGTGTTTTTTCCCTTGGTTATTATTGGCTGTTGAATAAACAACTGATAATTTCTGAGTTTTTCACTCCATACCTCCAAAGTTGGGGTGGTCGGCTTGGCATTTAGGCCTATTGAGGTTATTAGAGTCTATGTGTCAATGTATAAGCATGCTAGACATCATGGTCGAGTCATATGAACATGTCTAAGTCCCCCTAGGTTTTTTCAATTTTTCAATTTTTTAGTTTTTTCAGTTTTTTTTTATTAAAAACTTAATTTTTCCAAAACATAGGCTATTTTTTAATAGTTTAATTGGAAATATTGATTTTGTAATAAAAGTGGGTCAAATAATCAGTTTCAGTCATGTAGGTGCTCATTTTCAAGCTAAGAGCACCATGTAAACCCATGGACCCATTATTTCCTAGTTTTGAGTGATTTTCCATCACTCAGGTTAGAAAGCCCTAAAAATCAATTATTGATTATTTTAATTAATAAATTGATGAATAATGGAGCAAATCCAAAATCATATATCAGTGGATTCTCAGCCAATTTGATTGAAATCAGTCAAATCTAAACCAGATTGACTGGATCTGACAAACCCTTGACTTAAGGAGGTGATCAAATCAGATCCAGAGTTGATCTTCAGCTGTCTTCATGGGAAATTGCGCCCTCTCTCTCTCCTCCACACGTGTGGACTCTCCTGGATGCACTGTGGACTGATGTGTCGGTTTATGGGTTGATGTGTCAGCTCAATCAAGCCCCCGGTTGACAAGTAGGCTCAGTTCAACTTCAGATCTGCATTGATTGACTCTCCATCAGCTGATTTCATCTAATTCCTTGGGAATTGCGCCCCCTGGGCTGGATGTCCTGTTTTTGTATATATCCAAGCACAGCAGCCTCTTCCAAGAGTTAGAACTGGGATTGAGGTGTTGCTGCTATTGTACTGTTGTTATTGTTCATTTGAAATAAAGAGAAGCTTTGGAGGCAAGACGGTGTTGTGCTATTGTATGTGTGGATGATCATTGCCATTGTTTTACTGAGGTAACCTGTATCTATGTTCATGATTTGCTAATTGCTTGTAGACCCATTGTTAAGATTGATAATAAGCTTATTATAATCTTGATAGGAAAGGTGCTTTTCAATAAGTTTATTGGCCATCTCTTTCCTTTGATGCATGTTTAGAGATCTAGATCCAGCATGTTCTATAAGCTTATATGCATGTTATTCTGAATCTCTGTGTATGTACTAATCGGATCTCACAAGTTTTTCGGCAAGTTTTTTGATTTCAGCTGCGCTGCAGGTTCCTAGATTGGAGAGGATGCTGATCTAGTTTGCTTTTTCACTCTCTCCAAAACCTTCCAAAGGCATAGTCCCTCGACATTCCACCCGAAAGCTCCACTGTTGATCTTCGAGGCTTCAAACACTCTTTCTCTCTCTTCCTCCTTCAAAATCTTAATTTCTCTTCAAATTGGTTACTTTTAAAGAGTCTTATTGCTTAGATCTGTCTCATTAAGAAAATTACATATAGATCTAGATAGTAAGATCATTTTTTAAGTTTAGATCTCAGTTTCATTTTGCATATAAAGTTGTATTTTAAGAGATCTAGTTGAAATTATCCTCTTTTTGCAAGCATTTTAATGAAAATTTGTAGCTTGCTTTTAAGGTAGTTTCCTTTGTTGTACTTTAAAGTTTCATATTCTGCAATAAAAGTGCACATCTTATTGGCTGCCCAAACAGCAAGCCAAGATCCCAAGGAAAGCTTGATTTCCTTGGTTCCTTTTTGCAAAACTAGATTACCCCAACTTAACAAAATTTTACTTAATTTTTTTTTTTTTCGATTACTAGTGTAGTAACCCAAAACACTTTCAAAGTGTGTTTGGGCACATTTGATTTTGATTGCTCGCTGTTTTTTAGCATGTCCAACAAAAAAGAGAAAGAGACTCTGCCAAAATTCCAACTCTTGAACGAATTGGAGCTTCCCGGAAGCTTCCCCTACCACCTTGTTTAATTCTAGCTTGTTACAAACTTGTTGTAAGCCTTTGGATCCCAGATAACAAGGACCAAAGTGCATCAATTTTAATTTGCTGATATTGTAAACCGCTGCTAATAAAAAGAAAAGGTCCTTTCGAATAGGCTCTTTTGAACCTATTCACCATCCCCCCTGGGGGGATTTGCGTCAGTGTCAATTTTTTACTTTTTGTTCATATCTTTTCAAACTAGCGTAGCTCTAATCTGCAGGGTAGTATACTTTGATTCATTATCAATTTCATATTCCATATTTGATATTTCAAAGTAATCTTAATACTTACCCCACGACTTCCCGATCGACCCGAAAGGGGAAAGAGATGCGTGGTAGGACTAATTAGAAAACCGGAATTGTGTATCTGTGTTTTCCTTTTCATCATTTGTTTCTTCAGCTATTATAAAATTAACCCCTCCTTGATTCCCCGATTGAGATCCACTTGGATCGAAAGAGGTTCCTGGAGGGTTTTCCTTTTAACAAGAACACCCATTTTAAAATTTACTAAAATTGACAAGACTCCGGTGTGTATGCTCTGCACTTGGCTGCAGTTCGTCCGATCAGTCAAGCTGTATCAAAAGCATTTGAGTGACTAGAATAATTATGACTCACTCCCCCAAATTTACAAACCATCAGGTGAAAATCCAACACCTAGATCAAACCATTACGATGGCAAAATACCCAAAGGAAGCGGGAACTTCTGAAAAGTGACCTCGGGGCGCTGATCTCTGTCACACCCTAACGGGTGCATTATGAACAATAGCCCCAGAGACTCCATTTACCCCACATATTTCTTGCGGGTAGCCGTGAAGGTTTAGTTTTGGACATACTCCAAGTACTCTCGGGTATATCTGGAGTCCACCCCTTCGCCTAATTTTAATCAACT
>LPNX010176719.1:264067-305179 GCA_001517045.1 Pseudotsuga menziesii
TAAGGCGGCAACAGGACTCATGCTGGTATCAAGCAAACTAGCAAATGTATGAGGGTGGACCCCTCTCCATCTCATGGGTTCTAAACATTTGGTTATGTGGTATATTATATACACTTCAAACTTTGGATATTAATAAGGCAGCAAATGGTCATGTTATGGGTGACATCAAAGTATGACAGGTTCACACTAAACAAGTTTAAAGATTGCATTTAAGAGGGATGAGGGTGGACCCCTCTCCGTGTTACAATATTACACTCAATACATTGGTTATTATATCAAATATTTAGTTCCATCCATGCAAGCAAATGAGGATGACGTCGATGAGTGGCTGGTAGAGGACTCACGTGTGAAGGGAGTGAGGCACCAACTCCATGAGGATCATGAGTGGTTGGGTGTGTAATGTGGCAGCCATCAGGTGGGTTGGTAGAGTTTGGTAGCAGAGGTGGCATTTGCCTCTCCAGTTCCACTTTTAACTCAAATCAACTCAGTTTAACTAGACTTCTTCTGCCAGTGTAGGTAGCACCCCCAGGGGTTTGTAAACTCTATAAAAGCAAGGCCTTCTTCCTCATTCTGGACGGAAGCAAGGAACCTCTGCTCTTGTAATGCTTTGTAATTGTTTATGAATAAGAGTGAAGACTTTGGAGATCCATTGTGTGCAAGATCTTTTTTCATGGTGAATGCTTGTGCTTCATGAGGTGATATTAGCTTAGTTTTATTTCTTCAAATGCAAATTGTGGTATCATTTTTAGCTTAAGAAGGCTATATTTAGTCCATAGAGTAGGCATTTGAGGTTTTCAAGTTGTTTGATTGTGTTTAACTAGCTAAGACTAGAAAGTAGCATGCTCTATTCGGTAATACTAGTGCTCTTTTCATCTTATTTATGTTATCACATTGGATTTGATCCCTTTTTGTTTGAGGTTTTATAACTTTGCAGATCACCACAAGTGAAGGAGAACTCAAAACTTAGTTGCTTCCTCTTTCTTTTCACTTCCTCATGTTTGAGATCTAATGCTTCTTGTGCCGCGGGAACTCTTCATTCTTCACTATAATGAAGCCGGAGCTTGAGATCCTTATTTCTTCAAGCAAATTTTCTCTCTTTCTCTAGGTTACTTTATTATTGCAAGTAAAATTAAATCTAAAGTGTTTATCATTCCTCTTTACTTGCATATGTTTAGATCTAAAATATTGCAAGTTTTCATCTCTAAATACTAGATCTAAATCACTAGTTGCTTTCGTACTTAAAAGTCCCAATTTTTCCCATTTTTACAAGTACTTAAGTATTTTTTATGTATTTTTAAAGCATTGACCCACTAACTTTGCTTCATTAGCTTGCTGGTTTTTAGCAGCTCGAAGGAAAAAGAGAGGGAGGTGCTGCCAAAAAATAGAGTTTTTCGCCATCCGGAGCACCCACCATCCATCTACCTTCCCTCTCCTCCATTCCTTTTCTTCTCAGCAATTGTAAAGCCTCTTCTGACCCATTTTCCAAGGGCCAAAAGAGGGTTTTCCTTTTTAAGCATTATTGTAACTAATTTGAATAAAGAGCAAGTGGGATTACGGCTCCCACACCCCTCTTCCGCCATTTGGGTAAACCTGTATCTGTACTTGAAGTGGTGTGATTGTTTTCTGTAAGTTAGCTTCAGTTATTCTAGATCAATAATCATTTCTTTCAAGTTTATAATTTATTTTAAAGTAACCAAATACTTACCCAACCTTGCTTTCCTGAATACGGCATCCAGGCCAAAAAGAGATTCTTGGTTGTAATAAGAAAAACTCATATTTTTTGCATGTTTACTTTATTGCAACACAAGCACACAATCTGTCCGTGAAGGGCTGTATAGATTAGTGCTTTCGCTACTCATTAAATCGGAACAAACATTTGCCTCTACCGTGTATGCTCTACCCATCATGTCTTAGGCTAACACTTGGAGATATCAAAAGCGGTCTTGTGCATTCATTAAATCCCTCACATCTAATTAATCAATTCACATTAATAAAATTTACAACCCTCGAACATTACAAAAATCTGGCGTAACAAACCTAAGGAACAGTGGGCAAATTCTTCAAGGAAAGCAGGAACAACTAGAAAGTCACTGTGGGGTCCCATTAAGCTACATCCTTGTTGGTGTAGTGTTGAACACCCCCCCACGACTCCATCTAGCCCACATTTTCCTTTGTGGAGCCACTTTGCTTAGAATCCAAACATATTCCCAGTACCTCACGATATATCGGGAAATCCCATTTCCCCTTAACTCACTCATCATTGAATAAGATTAAAACTGACCAAGTACACTGCAAAACATTTCTCATTTTCAGCAGCACTTATTTTACTTTGACTCCATTTTGGCACTGGTTTATATTGTATCAATCTTTATTCTCCTTCATTCCAATCTATTGTGAATGCCATTTTATGTTGTTGAGTTATATTATTTCAATTTTTGCAGTACTTGAGTTAGATATTATTTAATTCTAAAACAACTCTTAACAACCATCTCATCCATAACTAATAAGCTTCAACATCCTTAGAAACTCTTTCGTAAGGACCACCCCCCTTGGCCCCTTTACGAGTGGCCTAAACAAAGGAGTCAAGAGCAGGTGACAGTACCTGACTCGAGACTTGTCCCCCCCAAGGACACACCGAGCAGCTTGAAAATTTCTGCTACATTCCCCCCTAGGTGTGTGTGAGGCGGCAACATTTTTTGGCGTCGTTACCGAGGATAAATCCTTTTATTCCCGGAGTCGACTTACCTTTTTTCTTTTAGTAGTTTTTTTACCTTTAAAATAAAATTGATTGATCTAGTCAACCTCTGAATTGTACTCAGTCCGTCTGGCAACTCCACTGCCCTTATTCCCACCAGGGTATTCTACCAGAAGAAATTCTGAAGGCTTATTTGATCTCATCCATGAGCCTGAAAGGGCTTATAGGAGGAGGCTAAATCGACAATCTTCTCGTAGAATCCTTGAGAATTTAGGATCTAAGTCCATTTTGGACATCCATCTTCCTTTTGAAGAACAAAACAGTAGTAGTAACTTGCTTGAAGAAATGATTGATTATGTCAAACCCCTTGACTTTACTCAGATAGCAGGTTAGCGTCATGCTATACCAGACAAAGCTATCGAGAAACTTCCAACTTTCCAAAGAAACAGTGCCATCACTGCTACTGCTCACTTACAAGCTATCTCCAAAAGTTTCTTCGGTTGGGTCAGAGACGTTGCACAACAACATGATGACGTGTATATGAAGCTTTTTGCTATGGATCCCAGAGAAGTGGATGTAGTAGGAATTATCCTAAATCAACAGGTGAGACTGGCTAAGTACCCAAATATTCACATAGCCATGGACATTCTCGTGATTGATGTGACAGATAAATGGGGGATGTTGTTTTCCAGAAAGTGGGCTGCTACCTTGGGAGGATGGAACCAAATGGACTAGACTTATGCTACGATACCTGCATCAGAAGATTCATGGGTAAAGTTGTGTAATGAAAAGGAAAAGAAGTATCATGTCGAAAACCCTAAGAAACCCTTAAATGAGTATGTTTACAACACTGATGATATTGAAACCTACAATTGCTACTCTTGCGGATGAGAAGGTAGATGAGATATAGAGGATGAACTTTGGCGGTGCTCATTCCAGAGCTAGGAAGGGAGCATGTGTTGTCATCGCAACGCCTAAAGGGAAAACCTTCAACTTTGCTTATAGATTGGAGTTTGAGGTGACTAATAATGTAGCGAAGGATGAGGCTCTTTTACTTGGGTTAGAAATGGCTAGAGACATTGGAATTAAGATATTAAACATTAAAGGTGACTCTGATCTAATCATCCTCCAGGTAAAAGGTCAATTTGCATGTAAGTGTCAAAGACTAAAAAGGTATAGGAATGCAGTATGGGATAGTATGGAATTTTTTTATGCTTTGTGTTGTCGCCTAATCCGTACCTCGGGTAACGTGGCAGAAATCTTCAAGCCACTGGGTGCGACCTTGGGGGCAAGCTCGAGCCAAGTGCTGTCACCTGATACTCAGCTCCTCCGACTAGGCCAACTCCTAGCGAAGCTAAGGGGGGTGGACCCTAATGAAAAGTAAAATCTAGGGTTTTTACTCTACGTGAGAAATAATTAATTCTAGGAGTTTTAATATGGAATGGATGAAATTAAAGATTACCAATTACTGCAAACAAGATTAACCTTAGCAACACCTTAACTCAAATTAGATACACAATATTCAATGACACGTTGCGAAATTCAATTATGGAAAGAACAGAATAGACCAGTGCCAAAATGAAAAGAGTGCTTGCAAATGTGGGTTGCTAGTGTAGTCTCAGTGAAAGTATTGCAGTGTCTCGGTTGGTAAATTTTAGATTATTAAATGAATAATTAAGGGCGTAGGTTAATTGTCGGTTTGGCCCAACAAGTCAAGTCCCTTTGAACTGAGTGCTAAAAGCAGTAATACCAAGTGTCCAACGGGGCGAGGATGAACCTGCTTGGAGTAACCCCTGACTCTGTAGTAATTACCCTTTGCAACCTATCGAGTTCTCGAGAAATTATCCTAAATCAACAGGTGAGACTGGCTAAGTACCCAAATATTCACATAGCCATGAACATTCTCGTGGTTGATCTTCCAGATAAATGGGGGATGTTGTTTTCCAGAAAGTGGGCTGCTACCTTGGGAGGATGGATCCAAATGGACTGGACTTATGCTACGATACCTGCATCAGAATATTCATGGGTGAAGTTGCGTAATGAAAAGGAAAAGAAGTATCATGTTGAAAATCCTAAGAAACCCTTAAATGAGTATGTTTACAACACTGATGATATTGGAACCTACACTTGCTACTCTAGCGGATGAGAAGGTAGATGAGATATAGAGGATGAACTTTGGTGGTGCTCATTCCAGAGTTCGGAAGGGGGCATGTGTTGTCATCGTAACGCCTAAAGGGAAAACCTTCAACTTTGCTTATAGATTGGAGTTTGAGGCGACTAATAATGTAGCAGAGGATGAGGCCCTTTTACTTGGGTTAGAAATGGCTAGAGACATGGGAATTAAGATATTAGACATTAAAGGTGACTTTGATCTAATCATCCTCCTCAATTTGCATGTAAGTGTCAAAGACTAAAAGGTATAGGAATGCAATATGGGATAGTATGGAATTTTTTGATGCTTTGAACGTAGTTGCAATTCCTAGAGAGCAAAATAGCATGGAAGATCAGTTGACAGTAGCAGCTTCAACCCTCCAACCCTCACAGGAACTATTAGATGGTGATGGTAAACTTGAGCTAAACTTTAGACCATCAGTCCCAAACAATATGGAGCATTGGCAAGTTTTTCGGGATGATCAACAAATTCTTAGGTTTATCCACAATGTGGAAGACTTCTCAAATTTCAATGTAATCCATCAGGAACAGGGTAAAGAGTATTAGGACGAAGGTGATAAGCTTAGGAATCCGGTTTCACGTGGGCTTGTAACACTTGAACACATTTTTGACAAACATGATGGTAGAAAGAATAATATTGATTCAATGAAACCTGGAGATTACATAGAAATCAATATTGGATCATATAAAAACCCAAAATTGGTAAAAATTGGAAAAGGGACATCTGAAAAAAAAGGAATGACTTAATAAACTTGGTTAAAGAATAGAGGGATGTATTTGCCTTCACATATGATGAGCTTAAGGCATATCGAGAAGATGTATTCCAACATACCATTCCTTAAAAACAAGATATTAGAGAAGTCAAACCCTTTCGACAAAAACTAAGACAAATAAACCCCAAGTTAGCCCCTATAGTTAAAAAAGAACTTGAAAAGATGTTAGCTGCAGGGATTATTGCACCAACAAGATATTCATCTTGGTGCTCTAACTTGGTGGTGGTAAGGAAAAAGAATGGTAGTCTAAGAATATGTATAGATTTCAGGAATCTAAACATAGCTTGTCAAAAGGACAATTATCCATTGCCTAATATGGAGACCCTCCTCCAGAGAATAACAGGGGTGGGCATGATGTCCCTGTTGGACGGGTTTTCGGGGTACAACCAGGTAGTGATTCAGAAGGAAGATAGACATAAAACTACTTTTACCTCCACTTTGAGCACTTTTGAATATTTGAGGATGCCTTTCGGTTTGTTGAATGATGGGGCCACTTTTCAGAGGGCCATGGACTATGCATACAAGGTGTTGATTGGAAAGTTCATAGAGATTTACCAAGATGACTTGCCTATTTTCTCAAAGGAAAGACCAAGTCACATAAGCCATCTTAAGCAAGTCTTTGAAAGATGTAGGAAATATGGTATTTCTCTTGATCCGACAAAGTCTGTTTTTGGAACTGATGAAGGAAAACTCTTAGGACATATAATTTCCAAAGATGGTGTAAAAGTTTTCCCTGAGAGAATTGATGCCATTAAAAAGATTATCTTGCCTATAAACGTCAAAGCTCTCCAATCTTTTAATGGGTGCATCAATTTCATTAGAAGATTTATCCCAAACTTAGTTGAGTACATGAAACCTTTGCAAAAGTTATTGAAAAAGGATGCTACGTTTGAGTGGACTAGTGAAGGTAGAGAAGCTTTTAGATGCATTAAAGAAGCCATCACAAGATCTCTTGTCTTAGTCAGCCCAGACTATTCTAAAGATTTCATGATCTTCTCCTTTGCTTCTGAGGATATACTATTGCGGGAGTTTTGCTCCAAAAAAACAATGAAGGATTTGAGCACCCCATTGCTTTCATGGGCCAGGCCTTGCAACACTCTGCGCTTAAATATACAACCATGGGAAAACAAGCTTTTGCCTTAGTAATATCTTTGAAGCATTTCAGAACATATGTTGGTAAATCAAAGACAGTTTGTTGTGTACCTCACTCGACAGTTAAGGATATCTTGGGTCAACAAGATTGCTTAGGCAAAAGAAGCAAGTGGGCGTCTAAAATACAGGAGTATCATCTAGAGATTAAACCCACAAAATTAATCAAAGGACAAGGCCTAGCAAAGTTGTTAACTCAAGGTAATGAAGGCAAAAGAAGCAAGTGGGCGTCTAAAATACAGGAGTATCATCTAGAGATTAAACCCACAAAATTAATCAAAGGACAAGGCCTAGCAAAGTTGTTAACTCAAGGTAATGAAGAAGAATTAGGAATAATTTGTCAGAATGAAGAACCTACATCGAGCATGCCTCCAGAGTTGCAGCGATTAGATCAGCATTGGTACTCTGATATTATATTCTTTCTTCAAAACCTTACATTCCCTAAACATCTAAAAGGTCATAAAAGAAGGGCTTTAAGGTTAAAAGTCGTCAAATATTGCATCACTCGAGGGATTGGGCTGGAGAAATCCAAATGGAGTGATCCTTAGATGTGTCAATGAGCAAGAGTCTAACCACATCTTAACTAAGTTCCATTCAGGATTTTGAGGTGGGCATTAAGCAGCAGATACGACAGCACACAAAATCCTTAGAGCAAGTTACTATTACCCCTCCCTATTTGTAGATCTTCATAAATTGGTCGAGAGTTGTCAACAGTACCAGTTGTTAACTAGGATGCCTAGGTTGAAAGCCTTACCTTTGCAACCAGTTGTGGTTCTAGCCCCTTTCCAGCAGTGGGGGTTTGACTTCATCGGTAAATTCAAAGACAATTCTAGCAATGGTTATTGTTGGATTTTAAGACCTATTGATCATTTCACTAAGTGGGTGGAGGCTATCCCCACGAAAAAGCCTACCGATAAAGTTGTTATGGATTATCTATAGAATAACATCATCACTAGATTTCGTGCTCAAGCCAAAATAACAACTAATAATGCCAAAGCCTTTAGTTCTGTAGAGTTCACCAATTTTTGCTTCAATATGGCATTATCCTATCCCATTCTTCCAATTATTACCCGTAGGGTAATGGTCTTGCAGAGTCCAACAATAAGAACTTAAAGACTATCCTTAAGAAAGCTAGCGGAAATAGAAAGAAGTCATGTGATAGTAAGATTAAGTATGCACTTTGGGTTGATCAGATAACTAAGAAAAGAGCAACCGAGAAAACACCTTTCGAACTTGTGTATAGTTTGATTGTTTCATTTCCCATTTACCTTCAGCTACCGACCATGAAGATGCTCCAGGAGTATGAAATGGAGGAAGATTCCATGCCCAATAGGATCAATCAGATCATTGAACTAGATGAGAACCGAAGAAAGGCCCTTGACCATAGTATCAAAAATCAAGATAAGACCAAAAGAACCTTCAACAAGTCAGCTAGGCCAAGACCATTTCAAATTGGGGATACAATTCTTCTTTGGGATAAAAGGAAAGAGAAGTCGGTAAAGCACGGAAAGTTTGACAGCCTATGGATGGGTCCATACATTATATATGACATGGCCGGCACAAATCCATTTCTCCTTAATACTATGGAGGGAGAAAAGTTAATCTTACTAGTGAATGGGCAACAAATGAAATTGTTTTTCAACAACGACATATAATGCCCATTGGGGCATTCTAAGGGCTTTCCTAAACCCTCATCTCTTTTCCTTTTAGTTTTTCCTTTTGTACCATAGTTTTGTACTTTATCTTCTGTATCATTGTTAAATTTCAGTATATTATGTATGTACCATAGTTTTTATGTATACTAACATTGTTGCAACTTACGTATTTCATTTTGGCATTGAATTATACATATATGTGGTACTGATGCACTTTAATCTCGTGCAGGAACCAGAGATTTTGGGCCTCTCGCACACTCTTTTTTAATAAAGATCAAACAAGCGCACGTCCCGTGGTTAGAGCCAGATGTTATCCACTAAGTTGCACTTAGGGAATTTCCAGTGAGCCGCCAGAGTATTGAACAAGTCAATTGTTCATTGTCAGAGCTCAGAAATTCCGTGGTTACATCAAGACCAGTTGTGGTCCGTTTTTTTTAATAAAATACATGTTCATACCCCTTGAAGGCGTTGTAATAAATGCTCTAACACGGCAAACTTTTTGTAAAGGACTTGGCTATCAATCTTATTATTCCAAGGTGTTTTTTCCCTTGTCAAATATGCAATGTTGAATAAGTGATGTGTAATTTTCGAGTTTTTCACAGCTCCTCCAAAGCTGAAATTTTCATCTTGGTGG
Organism: Pseudotsuga menziesii; assembly: GCA_001517045.1. NCBI lineage: Eukaryota > Viridiplantae > Streptophyta > Pinopsida > Pinales > Pinaceae > Pseudotsuga > Pseudotsuga menziesii. The sequence goes on from LPNX010176719.1 coordinate 273,146, forward strand.
TTAGGCCTTAGGAGGTTATTAAAGTTCATGTGTCGATGTATATAAGTGTGTTAGGCATTAGTATTGAGTCGTATGGACATGTACTAGGTCCCCCTAGAGTTTCGTCTGATTCTGAGAAAATATATTTTTCCCTTTTTTAGGCCATTTTTAATGGTTTAAATGGAAATTTTCAAAATGTATGAAAAATGTGATTCGGAGTCCGTTTTTGGCATATTTGGGCTCGTTTTCAAGCTCAAGGCACCTCCTTTACCCTAGGACCTACTTTCCTTGTGCTCCGAGTGATAATATCGTCCCGTATGGCATTATTTCGCTCAAAATGCTACAAAATGGCAAAACAATGCTAAAATATGATGAAGTACACAAAAGTCGAAATTTGAAAAAAGTCAAAAATCAATTAAAAGTAGGGTGAGAAAGTGACAAGGCATGTGGTCCCTATTGATATGTGACCCCTCTTCCACATGAACGCAACTAAACTTTGGTTAAAAAAGATGGTTACGAATTGTTTTATGAGGATGACATCGCCCACATGGGACTCACGCTTGTACCAAGCAAACTAGCAAATGTATGAGGGTTGACCCCTCTCCATCTCATGGGTTCTAAACATTTGGTTATGTGGTATATTATAAACACTTCAAACTTTGGAAATTAATAAGGCAGTGAATGGTCATGTTATGGGTGACGTCAAAGTATGACAGGTTCATGCTCAACAAGCTTGAAGATTGCGTTTAAGAGGGAAGAGGGTGGACCACTCTTTGTGTTACAATATTACACTCAATACTTTGGTTATTATATCAAATATTTTGTTCCATTCATGCAAGCGAATGAGGATGACGCCGATGAGTGGTTGGTATAGGACTCACGCGTAAGGGGAGTGAGGCGCCAACTCCATGAGGATCTTGAGTGGTTGGGTGTGTAATGTGGCAGCCTAAGTAACAGGACACTTCCAAATAGGGCCTGTGTCCTGTATTCCACGTGTCGGACACAACACTTGCCCTAATACATGTCCGACACCAAAATTTTAGTGTCCCAAAATCTGGACACTTTCCAGCATGTGTCGGACACATGCCAAAAACGTGTCCTAATTTCTAGACATGTGTCATGTCAAAAAGGGTATGGAGGAGGAGGAGGATAGAGGAAAGGGCTACGATAGTAATGCTAATTTTGATATGGAGCAGGAGGACGATTGACAGTGGCTAGTACAATTGATGAGCTATGATATTCGTCCCTGTAGCTATTTAGTATTTTCATTTTGTATCTAATAGTACTGTAGATACTAGACTTAGTACTAAGTAGTATCTACTCTATTTTGTATTTGTCAATGGCATTCTCACATTGAGACTCCCACGCATGCCTTAGAGTCATCATTGCCTCAGCACACTTCACCAATGTTCACATGTGGTTTCGTGACTGTTTGAGCTGAGTTGGAGCTTGATTGGTCCACCTAGGGGGGATTGAGGTCAATTTTGGCTATGTCACATGTACACTCAAATTTGGCTTCTTAAGCCTCACGAATTGATCCAGATGTAATATATACCTATTCTTAACACATTCAGATGTTAGACAGTTCAACAATATCCACTTTGTCTTCACATGTGTGTGTAAATTTGTTCCTCTTTCAAGCTTTTTTGTTGGTTTTGCAACTAACTCGAATTGTGAGAGTCTCTTGCGCTCCTAGATCTTGCTGTAGATGAAATTCTCACATGGTATCAGAGTTGATTAGAGTTGCAGATCAATCTTGAGTGTTTGAGTTGCATTTTGAGATAATTTTTGAATTAAATTTGAGTGTTTTTGCAGGTACTTTCAACAAAATCTCACCACTAGAGAAGTCAAAATACTTCAATAGACTTGATGAGGCATTTAGACTGCTGTGTCTAAGCATTTCAAGAGATCTCCTATTTCATGTTGACAGTTTGACAACCCCAAATGATGTGCAGCAGAAGCTCGAATCACTCTTTGGGAAAACTGATGAATTGAGGGGACATCAGTTTGAAAACGAGCTCATCACCCTGAGGCCAACGCATTTTGACACCATCCGGGAGTTCTTCACCAAAGTTAAGTCTCTAGTAACTCAACTCAAGCAGTGTGGAATTAAGAAGAAAGAAGAATAGCTAATATTGTCAATCCTTTCGAAGTTGGGGCCAAAATATTTAGTATTTGTTAGCACATTCCTTTCTAGCAAGCTAACCATTTGAAATTGGCAAATGCCAACAATAGCTAGCTTCATGGAGTCCTTGACCCATGTGGAGGACAAGCTAGTTCAGATGGGCACCATCAAAGCAAGCAAGGATCAAGCCTTGGTTGCTGGTGTTTTGAATGTCTCAAAAGGCAAGCAGAAGGCAAAGAATTCGAAACAGCTAGAGAAGAAGAAAGCAGACAGACCCAAGAATCCTAATGGGGGTTCGAATCCTTCAAAGGATAAGAGAAAAAAGGAAAAGGAGAAAACCAAATACACCTATTGCCACAAGGGATGGCATCCAGAGAGCTCCTGCATGAAGAAGAGCATTGACATGATGGTGCAGCTGCTGGAGAAAAACAACATCCCTGTCCCAGATGGCGCAAGGAAAAAAGATGGCAACTCAGGTTCTAACAACGAGAAATGCCATGCCTTGGTAGCAGGTTCTTCTGATCCTCCACCTTCATTATTGATTCTGGAGCATCCAAGCATATGGCCTTTGTCAAAGAACTCTTCTTTTCCATGCATTCGAGTAGTGGCCCAGTTGTTCGAATGGGAGATGACTCTGAGATCCAGACTAAGGGAGTTGGCAGGATCGACCTTGACAATGGATATTTCAATGATGTCCTCTATGTACTAGACTTGGCAGCAAATTTGTTGTCAGTATACCAAATGACACATATAGGAGCAGCCAAGAGAGTAACATTTACTCCAGATTTGCTAGAGATAGCAGAAATCTCCTCCAACCAAGTTGTGGCATTGGGGTATGCAGATCACCAAGCTAGAATGTATAACTTCTCAAAAATTCTTCCTAATTCCAATGGGAAAGTGCTCCTATCTCATGCCAATGAGACTTCCAAGCTATGGCATGAGATATTTGGACACATGAACTGCAAATACCTCCAAGCACTCAACAAGAATGAATGGTGGAAGGGCTTCCTCAAATCAAATCTTCCAATGGTGCATGCATTGGTTGTGTAGTGAGCAAGCATCCAGAGCACAGCTATGAGAAGGGGAAGGCAAGGAGAGCTACACAAACACTAAGATTGGTACATCCAGTCCTCATTGGCCCTCTTCCCACTCCCTCCTATGGAGGATCAAGGTATGTTCTCACTTTCATTGATGATTACTCAAGATTCTGTTGGGTGTACTTCCTTAAGCTAAAATCAGAAGTCTTTGAGACCTTGAAGATTTGGAAGGCCCTAATGGAGAACCAAAGTGGGAATAGGATTAAAATCCTTAGGACTGATAATGGTAACGAATATATCAATAAAAATTTGCAGCGCCTATGTGAGGAATATGGCATCCAATTGCAACATTTGGTCCCCTACACACCTTAGCAAAATGGTGTGGCAGAGAGGAAAAAAAATCTCTCAAAGAGATGTCCACATGCATGATTGAGGCAAAGGATGAAGCCATCAATTGTGCTGCATATATTCAGAACAGGGCTTTACAAAAATCAGTGAAAGGGAAAACACCCTACGAGACTTGGTTTGGTCACAAACCAAATGTCTCACATTTCAGGATTTTTGGCTTAAGGGCATGGGCTCGAATTCCATCAGAAAAGAGGAAGGCCTTGTAGCCACAGAGTAGAGACTGTATCATGGTTGGTTATGGTGAAGACACAAAGGGTTAAAAGCTCTTTGATACATCTACACACAAAACTTTCATTGAGAGGAGTGTGCAATTCAAAGAGGAGATCATACCGAATTTTGAGCTAGCACCTGGGGAATGCTCTTCTCCCCAACACCATGATGATGTAAGTGATGATTCAAACTTTGATTTTTCTAATAATTCTGATAATGAAATGGCTGAAGATGACATTTTTGTACATGACTCATGAAGGCCCAAATGGGCTGAGAAAACCATACAAGCCGTTGGGGATCTAGCAGGCAATCCTCTAGATCCTAGGAAAACAAGATCTGAATTTCACAATGCATAAGAATCGAAGACGATTCTTATGCAAGTGAAATTTCTCTTGCTGAGCACTGTTATATGATGATTGGATCTGATCCACGGTCATATCAAGAAGCTCGTCATCATCCAAGGTGGCAATCAGCCATGCAAGATGAATTCAATTTTCTCCAAGAGAATGAGACTTGGGAATTGGTTCCCTTGCCTCCCAAGCGGAAGCTTGTGCAATGTAAGTGGGTCTTCTGAATCAAAATTGCTGCAAATGGCTCTGATATTAAGTACAAGGCCAGATTAGTTGCCAAAGGCTTTTCTCAATTCCAAGGAGTGGACTATACCGAGACCTTTGCAGAAGTTGCAAAGATGTTTTCAATCAGGCTATTCTTAGCCATTGCTGCTAGTAAATGTTGGGAGGTTCCCAACATGGATGTAAAGAGGCCATTCCTCCATGGTGAACTACAGGAAGAGATCTACATGCAGCAGCTTGAAGGTTTCCAAGAGGATCCTTCCCTTGTTTCCAGGTTGAAGAAGTCACTCCATGGGCTCAAGCAAACCCCAAGGGCTTGGCATGCTAAAATGGATACTTTTTTGCTCTCAATGTGTGTTTGCGGCAAAATGATGATGCATTGCAGGTTATTGTACTGTATGTGGATGACCTCATAATTACAGGGAGCTGCACCAAACAAATTGGATCAATTAAGGCATCTCTACACAGTCAGTTTGCAATGACTGATCTAGGATTGTTAAAACAATTTCTAGGATTGGAAATTGAGCAATCTGCAAGAGGCATGATGCTCAGCCAGCATAAGTATGCTTCAGACCTGCTATTAAAGTTTAAAATGGTTGATTGTAAGGTAGCCAAGTGCCCATTTCTTTCTGGCATAAAACTTGGTGAATTTGGTGACTCTCCTTTGGTAGATTGCTCATTGTACAGGCAGCTAGTACTTGATTTAGCTTATGTTGTTAGTGTTGTAGCAAGCTATATGCAGGAGCCACATTAGGTCCATTGGAAGGCATCCAAAAAGATCCTTCAGTATGTTCAAGGAACCAAGAGTTTTGGGGTACACTATGCAGCTAAGTCTCCACTAGAACTAGTTGGATTTTCTAATTCGGATTGGGTTGGAGATCCCAATGACAGAAAGTCGACTTCAGGTTTTGTTTTTATGCTTGTTGATGGTCCCATTTGCTGGTCAAGTAAGAAACAACAAACAATTTCTCTTTCTTCAGCTGAGGCCGAATATAGGGGAGCAGTGAATGCAGCCACACAATGTGTGTGGTTGCAAGGTATTCTCCGAGAACTTGATGTTACACTTGATTCACACACTATCATTTGGTGTGACAATCAAAGTGCCATCAAGATATCTACAAAGCCAGAGGACCAAGCACATAGAGATCCATATGCACTGCATTCGAAGCTTAGTGCATGACAGGATGATTCCCTTGCAGTATTGCCCATCCTCAGAGCAAACTGTTGACATATTCACCAAGAGTTTTAATGAGAAGACCTTCACTTACTTGAGATCATTGCTTGGAGTGAGTGATGGATGGTGATGGTTGCCATTCATTTATAGGTTTTCAGCCCCATGTCCATTTTTGAGGGGAGGTTTTGTTCCCATGAGGTTTTTCTCGATTCCTCATTTTTCATGGACAAATAAATTTATGTTTATAATGAGGTGAGTTGAGCCTTTGTTACCAAGGCCAACAATAATATTTTGATGAGTTGTACTAAGTCATGGTTAAGGGGGGCTGTTAGAATAGTGATCCAATCCTTAGTACCCTGTTTTATACCTTAGTCAATTTCATTTACTTCTTAGCATGAAATTGCTATGGTCTAGACTAAGGGAATTTGATCTAGGAGGTGAAACTGGTTATTTTCAGACCTTTCACACATGCACCAACGGTATAGTTGGTCAACCCAGCACATGTGTGCCCTCATTTAATGCCTTGGAGTACTACATCCTTTATTTGGGTGATCTGGGTTTAACTAGGGGCGCTAATGATGTATTTTTGTCATTTTGGCTCTCCTAAGAGCATTTATTGTCACATTGGGACTCCCACACACCTCGACTTGCTCACCCACGCATGCCTTGGAGTCATCATTACCCCAGCACACTTCACCAACGTTCACATGAGGTTTCGTGACTGTTTGGGTTGAGTTGGAGCTTGATTGGTCCACCTAGGGGGGATTGAGGTCAATTTTAGCCATATCACATGTACACTCAAATTTGGCTTCCTAAGCCTCATGAATTGATCTAGATGTAATATATACTTGTTCTTAACACATTCAGATGTTGGGCAATTCAACAATATTCACTTTGTGTTCACGTGTGTGTAAATTTGTTCCTCTTTCAAGCTTTTTTGTTGGTTTTTGCACCTAACTCGAATTGTAAGAGTCTCTTGTGCTCCTAGATCTTGTTGTAGATCAAATTCTCACAGTACTTTCGCTACTCATTAAATCAAAACAAACATTTGCCTCTATTGTGTATGCTCTACCCCTCGCGGCTTAGTCTGACACTTGGGGATATCAAAAGCAGTATTGTGCATTCATTAAATCCCTCACATCTAATTAATCAATTCACATTAATAAAATTTACAACCCTCGAACATTACGAAAATCCGACGTAACAAACTTGAGGAACAATGGGCAAATTCTTCAAGGAAAGTAGAAAAAACTAGAAAGTGACCGTGGGGTACTGTTAGGCTACATCCTTGTTGGTGTAGTGTTGGACACCCCCCCACGACTGCATCTAGCCCACATTTTCCTGTGTGGAGCCACTTTGCTCAGAATCCGGACATATTTACAGTACCTCACGGTATATGGGGAATCCCATTTCCCCTTAACTCACTCATCATTGAATAAGATTAAAACTTACCAATTACACTGCAAAACATTTCTCATTTTCAGCAGCACTTATTTTACTTTGACTCCATTTTGGCACTGGTTTATATTGTATCAATCTTTTATTCTCCTTCATTCAAATCTATTGTGAATGCCATTTTATGTTGTTGAGTTATATTATTTCATTTTTTTGTAGTACTTGAGTTAGATATTATTTAATTCTATAACAACTCCTAGCAACCATCTCATCCATAACTAATAAACTTCAAGATCCTTAGAAACTCTTTCGTAGGGACCACTCCCTTTGGCTCCATTAGGAGTGGCCTAAACGAAAGAGTCTGAAGCAGGTGAGAGTATCTGACTAGAGACTTGCCCCCAAGGACACACCGAGCAGCTTGAAGATTTCTGCTGCGTTCCCCCCTAGGTGTGTGTGAGGCGGCAACAGATTGTAGCATGAGATATGATCTGTGATGAATATGCAAAGTTGAGATAGCTTGCTTAGTGGATGCTTGACCTTAGGATGGAATTGGCTTGCCTCTCTTCCCTTAGGCGTTGGGTATTTTCTCATAGCTTGGTGGACGCCCATCATTGAGCCCTTGTGGAGAAGTCACTTTCTTAGATAGTGTTACGTCCAAGTTGCAACTTGGATGAATTGTTTAGTTGAGGCGCTAAAGAATGAACTAGTCAGTTGTTCGATTTTTCGGAAGTTTAGAAGCTCAAAAGTCAATGCATGTCAATTTTAGCCCTTTTCAAAACTTTTGCATGTTCATACCCCTTGAGAAAATTGTAATAAGTTGATGTAGCATGATGGCCTTTGTAGAAGACTTGGATAACTTTGACTTAATTATCAATCCAATTACTCTAGAGTGTTTTTTCCTAGTTAATTAGATGTTCATCTTCAACGACTAATAATTTCAGAGTTTTTCACTCAAACCACCAAAGTTGGAGTAATTGTCTTAGTGGTTAGGCCTTCGGAGGTTATTACAGTCTTATGTGTCTATGTATATTACCATGCTAGTCATCAGTTTTGAGTCATTTAAAGATGTACCAAGTCCCCCCTAGGTTTTTTTATTTTCCGTAAATAAATAAAAAATCTCGTAAAATGGGTATTTTTTAATGTTTTATTTGTAAATAATCAATGGGGGTGCTCATTTTCTAACTCGGAACACCCATTATACCCCTTAAACCACTTTGAGAATAAAGATTAGTTATTAACTTATTATTTATCACTTAATTTGATTTTCTCTCGAAAATGGCCAAAAAGACCAAATAAATGGCCAAAACAGACATAATAAAGTCAAAAATCAACATCCCTCAATCAAAGGAAGTTTGTCCCAGACATGCTCCCAGTGGTGACAAGTTCATTACTAGATGGGAGCAAGTTAACTTGGCTTCAGATTTGGTGGTTGAGCTATCTCTTTAAAGGTGGCACATCACTCCAGTTAGAGAAGGCGCATCTCTCTAAAGGATGGTGCATCCTCTTAGTTGGCACTTGGTTATTGGATGGGAGATCATCCCAAGGAGGGAGGGTGAACCTCATGAGAGGTGGTGCCCATCCCATGAGATCCAATCAAAGATCAAATCCCTCAATCATCTCCATTCGGACCAGTTAGCTCCTAGTTAAGAATGCGCCTCCCCAGGCTTTTTTCACTATAAAAGCAGGGTCATTCTCCATGATTTTTATGGAAGGATTGAAGCTCTGCAAAAACTCTACATAATTTTGTTGTGTCATTGGATGAAGAAAGAATGTCCATTGTTGATCTTGTCAAGTAACCTATATATTTTCTTTCAATTCTTGTATCATTGCTTGGTTAGATTTTTTGCTTACAATGGGAGCTAACCCTCAGTAGGGTAAGGAATTTCTTACTTGAATAATTTTTACTGCTTACTTACATTAGATCTCCTGGAAGTACATGTGATTTCTGCCTTAATGCATGTGTTCCAGGCTTCTTTTGTAGTTAAAACCATTATTCTCTAATCCATCTTGTGCAAACTTTGTCTTAGGTGTAGGTTGTTCCACTTGGAGAAGGATCTAGAGCTTGTTTGCGTCCATCTCCACTTCAAGGATTCAAGAGGAACATAGTTCCTTCTAGGCCCACTTTGGAGACTCCATAGCCCTTATTCAGGGGTTTCACTACTTCTTCTTGTTATCCATTAAGTTGCACTTAGGTGGATTTCTAGCAAGCTGCCAAAGGCTTGAACAATCCAATTTTTCATTATTAAAGTTTAGAATTCCATCAAGCCAATCAGTCGCCCTTCTTTTAATTCTTTTTTAACATGTTCATAACCTGCGGAAAATTGTAATAAAATGACTTAGAATGATCAAATTATGTAAAAAGGTTTGGCTTTCCTAGGACTTAGTCATCAATACTTTACTCTAGAGTGTTTTTTCTTTGAGAATTATATGTCGTTTTTAATGACTCATAATTTTCGAATTTTACACTCGCTCCTCCAAAGCTAGAGTAAGCGTCTTGGTGGTTATGCCTTAGGAGGTTATTAAAACCTAGGTATCAATGTATATTACCTCACTAATCATTATTTTTTAGTCATATGAACATGTGCTAGGTCCCCTTAGGTTTATTTTTTATTTTCGGAACAAATAAAATTTCACGTAAAATCAAGCTTATTTTTCATGTTTTAATTAAAAATATTCAGTAAGGCATAAAAATGTGGTAAGAAGGAAGACTTAAGCATGGGGGTGCTCGTTTTCTAACTCAGAGCACCCACGCAACCCCTAAACCCACTTTCCTAAGTTTTCAAGTAATTATTTATCTCCATAGTTGCATGGGTACCGCTCCCGGAATTTTGGCAACCAGTACCCGACGTTTCCCCACTCCTGGGAGCTTGGGAGCCGATACGAAACGTCGCCTTTTTTATGGGAGCTTCTTTGGGAACTTGCTTTTGCCGCTCCCTTTTTATTGGGAGCTTGTAGAAGCTCCTTGTTTGTTTGGGAGCTTCCAGAAGCTCCTAAACAGACAAGAAACTTCTACAAGCTCCCGACCATGTGGAAGCCAAAAATCATAAGAAAAGTGTTGAAAATCAATTGAATGATTGAAGTTTAAATAATGAGGGCCCACACCTCTTAAATGTTTAGATCCATTCACACTCAAAATATATGCTGCAAGTGTACTCAAGTGAATACAAATGGATCTTTAACAATACTAAGATATTGAACAACTTTAATTCATATCTCAAATGATTATAGCTAGCTTACGTTATTCATATTGACTGATATAGCAATTTATGTTCATAAACCATATCAAACTCAAGATACCAAAAATTTGAAAGGTTGTTAGTTGAACTTAAAACAATCAAGTTCATTCACATTAGAAACAAGTAGTAGTTACCATAAAAAGAATGTAGAGACACCCAAAGACTAAGCACTATTCGGAACAATAATATAGATGGAGTTGGAACAAGGAATTAGAAAAATATTGAATCTTATGATTTATGAAGCTATTGGTGCTTCATACAGAGATATGCAACCTGCCTTTACAAACTCATACAAAAATTTGTATAATGTGGTACTAGAGGAGTGAGCAAATTTAAAAAGAATGAATTTCATGACACTACTAGAGGATTAAGATGATAAAATAGTTTAATCTATGAGATTAATCAATTCTGTTTTTTTTAACTTTATTTTTTTAAATGTAGTTTAAAAAATTAATATATATTATTGTCGCTCCCAACCCTACATTTCCTGCAAATTTGGGCAAAGCTTCTAGCCATATCGGATACTCGTGTTCACGTACCCACGTTCCAGAAACTTGTGCAACATAGTTTATCTCCAAAATTGAATATTACTCAAAAATAGTAAAAAAGACCAAAAAATGGATAAAGTGAAAAATTCGGCAACTTATATAATAAAGGAAACATGCCGAAAGTGAATTTTTTGAGTTGGCAAAGTAAAATGGAAGCATTTCTAAGGTTTCTAAAACACTTTGGAGTGTTTTTCTCGGCAAATAAAGGCAAGTCAATTTTGCTAAATCAAGAAGGGCACATCTCTCAAAAAAGAGATGAAAATTTGTGAGGATAATAGCAAGTGTTGTGTTATGAATTGGAAGTTGTCATATTTTTTGCCTTTGCCATCCTTTAGCCAACTCATATCCATCTCATGCCAACTCAAGCAAAGCGCTCTCTCTTGGGCAAGTACCCCCCCTCCCCCCTCCTCTTGTTCATATTTTTCTAAATAAGCAAGGCATTGCTCCATTATTTAGAAGAGGAACCATTGATCCTCTACTCTTCGAATTTTTTTCTTGATCATTTGATCACTTGTTAATGAGATATTTTTGAAGAATTTGCAGACCAGATGATGTGCAACCGTCCCCTTTGATGTGCTTTCGGTTGATGTTTTGAGGTGATATCTAGCTAGTCATTAATTACTTTGAAATAATTGTTGATTTATCCAGCTTAGAGGGTTATTCCAAAACACATAGAATAAGCAATCATTTTCTTTGATTTGCTTATTAATGCTAGATTAATTAGAGATAGCGAAGCAGTAGGTGTATTCAGTTGTACTGATACCCTTCTAATCTCTGTTAATTACGTATTCTAGATTTAATCATTTTTGGCAAGTGTTTGTGACAACGCAAGATAGCTGACTGAAGGAGGAAGTCGAGCTCAGTTGCTTCTTCATCCATCTTCAAGTTTTCTTGTTTCATTTCGTTTAATTTCATTGGGATGCAAGCACATCCGGTCCTCTTCTCTTTCAAAACTAGTGTTGGTTCCCGCTTCTTCTACCTTCAAAAAACTTAAAATTTCTTGGCTATCGATCCTTTAATTTCCAGATCTCTCTTTATTCTTAAAATTAAATCTTATTTCAGATCTTTTATATATAAAAATATATATATGTAAATCTTGGTTTTAAAGCATATTTTTGTAGATCTAACATAGCTAGTTTCTCATTTTTCAAATCATCTAATTGTGAATTTTAAAGATTTGAATAAGACGTTAGTATGCTAATTGATTATCTAGCAGAATTTGAAGTGCTTCAATTGGCTACCCCAACAGGCAAGCCAAGATCCCAAGGAAATCTTTCTTTCCTTGGTTCCTTCACTTGTTTTTATCTTCGTTTAACTTAGTCTATTTTTTGCAAATTTTTAAGGGTTGTTCAAAGACACTTTAAAAGTGCTTTTGGGCATCTTTCATCACTAATAGCTTTTTTTTGCAGCATTGATGAACAGATAGGAGGAGATTCTGGTGAAAATTTGAACTTTTAAGCCATCTGGAGCATCTCAAACGCTTCTCTCTTCTTCTAATCAAATTTTTCTAATAATTTGCGAGCTTAGTGATCTTATTTTTCAAAGGATCACAGGCAATTCTGATATTGTAATAATTTATAATAAAAAAGCAAGTGGGCTACACAGCTCCAACACCCCATTCCCCTTGGGGGTATTTGCAAAGTCTCTTTTCATGGAGTGCTTTTTGTTAATTTTTCTGTAGTTGTTGATTAACACAGGCACAAAATCCGTCCTAAAAGGGTTGTATCTTTTCGTACTTTGCTTTTACAAATCCTAACAAACATTTGCCTCCTCCGTGTATGCTCTACCCCTCACAAGCTAGTCTGAGCTTGGGGATATCAAAAGCGGGAGAGTGCACTAATTAACTCCCCACATCTAATTAACCAACTCATTTTAATAAAGTTAACAACCCAGAACATTACAAAAATCTGGTGTAACGAATTTGAGAAATAGTGGGCAAACTCTTCATGGAAAGTGGGAACAACTAGAAAGTGATCATGGGGTCCCATTAGGCTACATCCTTGTTGGTATAGTGTTGAACACCCCCCCATGACTTCGTCTAGCCCACATTTTCCCGTGTGGAGCCACTTTTCCTAAAATCTGGACATATTCCTCGTACCATCTAGGATATCAGGAATCCCCTCTCCCCTTTAATCAATTCATCTTTTAATAATAAAATTGACCCAGAACAAAACTACAAAACATTTACTTTACAACAACATTTGCTCTAACTCCACGACACTAGTCTTTAATATTTACTATTTGCTTTATTCAGTTAAGCTATATTTTGTCGTGATTATTCCATTTCATATATGTTGTATAATTGATTTCATTGTGCAATTGTCTTGATCAATATATTAACCTTCAAACTCAAAAACAACATTTTTTCATCCAAAACAACTTAGTACCTAAATCCTTAGTAACATTAAGAGGGTCTACCCCCCTTGGCTTCGTTAAGAGTTAAGCCTAAACAAAGGAATCAAGATCAAGTGACAATACTTGACTCAAGACTTGCCCCCAAAGGCGCACCAAGTCGCTTGAAGATTTATGTTGTGTTAATCCCAGGTGCGTTAGAGGCGGCAACACTTATTTTTTCCTCTTAAATACAAGTTTTTTCTTGGTTACCGATTACTATGTTGATTATAAGTTGGATCTATTTCCTTTCAAGTAACATCTTTTAATCGATCTGATTTCATAGTCACTGATGCATAGATCTTAGTTTGTTAAAGCTTTATCTTTTATAGTCAGATCTAGCATAGGAAATTGTTCATTTTGCAAGTCAATTTTTTTGTAGATCTAAAGGCTCGTAGGATGGTTTTATTTCCTTGTTTAAAACATTACATCTAACTTAATGCTTGTAATTTGCTGCCCCAAACAGAAAAGTAAGATCCTATGAGAGCTTGCCTTTTAGCTTGCTTTTCTCGGTTACTTTTATGCTTTAGATCTACTTTTAACTTAGAATTTTTAATAGATTTTTCTAACCTTGTCCAAAAAACACTTCTAAAGTGTTTTTGAGCATTTCCTACTAAAATGCACTCACTGATTTTTCATTTTTCTCGCTAGGTAAGCAGAAGTGCTACCCATTTTTTCTGAAGATTCAAACCATCTAAAGAACCTAGAGTTTCCCTACTATCTTCTAAGCTATTTTGGCAAAACTTTGTAAGCATATTTGGTCCCAATTTATCAAAGACCAAAGGCACTCTTTAAAATTTGTAATTAGTAAATAATAAAAGGAAAGCAAATGAGCTACCCAACGCCCACACCTCATCACCTCTGGGGGATTTGCATCTTTTTTGGTGGTTTGCATTTTATTAACGTTTTTCCCTTTTTTGCTAAGTAATTAATTTAAGGTTAAAATTAAACATTTGTGGTCCCCGATTCAACGTCGGACCACAAACTTACTCAGGACATAGGTTTCATTTTTGCAAACATTAACACATAACTGCATACATTTTTTTGTAATTTTGCTTCTCCTTTTTCGCAATAAAGTAACGAACCCATCTGCTACGCTTTCCCGAAGTATGCTCTTGTTTCCATTGAAAAGGCTTTCCAAAATAAGTGGTTTACAATCAGAAAAGGAATCCGTAGGTTTAGATTAATTACTTAAAATTTGCTTTGTTTTCAATGCTTGTAATGAACTGTAACTTAAATCCCCTGTATTCTCTTGTCCACTGTGTGCATTGCCTGATCATCTAAAACAATCAGAAAGGGATTTAAGTGACTAATCTAATAGGGCAATCTGATGAAGATTTATTATTAGTAACGAAGGGTTATACTGAACTTACTACAGAGTCAGGGGGATACTCCAAGCAGATTTTATGTCTCGCCCAGTTGGACACTTGGTATAGTTGCTCTATACTCGCTTTGAGGGATAAATTGGAGTTGGGCCAAACTTTAGAGTAGTTTACTTTTCAGCATTGTACTTTCACTTTTACAATCTCCAAATTAACCCACTCTTAATCAATTCATCATAATAAATCAAACTGACCAAGATACAATTGCAATACATTTGTCGTTAAAGGAACACTATTTCACTTCTCGACACTGGTCTACAATCGTTGTTTGCTCAAGTCTATTTACATGTCATGAATGCTTTACTATCAATTGTTGTTAAGTTAAATCATATTTGTTGCAATTCTTGTTTCAGTAAATCATCTTAACTCCTTGAAATCACTCTCATTTTCATAACATAGAGCTTAAAGCCTTAGTTACTTTTATTAGGGACCACCCCCATTGGCTTCGCTAGGAGTTGGCCTTGACGGAGGAGTCAAGAAACAAGTGACAACTCTTGACTCGAAACTTGCCCCCAAGGTTGCACCTAGTGGCTTGAAGATTTCTGCCATGCCAACCCCAGGTGTGTATCAGGCGGCAACAAAGAGCACCCTTTAGGAGATGTGGAGCTTTGCATCATGGAAGAGAACTTCAAGCCCTAGTTGGCATGTGGTAGCTTGATTTCTTGTTCAAAGGAGTGGAGATGGCTCGAAGATCATTGGTGCATCAATATTGTTCTTGCAGGGGGTAATTGATTGATCCGTAAACTGTCATGGATATTACTTTGGAACAGTTCATCACAACGGATCTAACAACTTAGTTCTTTTATTAGCTTATTTCCACTAAATGCTAAATGACTTGAAATGAAACTAAAATAACTAGAGCGAAGAAGTACACAATCTACACAATAACACAAGATTTACCATGGGAAAACTCACAATGGTGAGAAACCTAACCAGAAATGAGGACTATGCCTTGCTCTTTTATATAGAATGCATATATAAAGAAAGTGGTACTCTCTATGGAATTATCTATAACTCTAATACTAGAAAGTCTACTACAAAATCTCCTACTCCCTCTGTTATGCTCTAATATCCACTCGTGTTGTTGCTCAACTATGGAACAATACAATAACATCAAAATAATGGAACCTCTTCTTCTCCTAGCAGCCTGATATTTGACAAAGCCTGATAGTCGTCTAGTGTTACTTTTAGGGCTTTTGCTGAAAGTTTTTGAAAGAAACCCCAACTCGGTTTCAAGCCTTTTGGCTTCTCTGCATAGTTTAATGCCCAACCCTTCAATGCATAATTTTTTAACAAAAATTAACTTGACTGAAACACATGAGGTACTTTTTCTCAATTTTAAACAATTCAGAAAATTTCTTTTCTACCAAGAAATTAAAACTCGGAAAATTTCAAACAACCAAACACATGAAATTTAACATGCTTGTTTTTTACCAATGGTCCAAGATAAAACCCCTAGGGGAAAACCTATTTTCTAAGTGAGAGATTTTATTTTTCTTCAGTAAAAATTACAGAAATGAAATCAACAATACTCATCAGATTTTTGTCTCGAAATTTGAACCCACTGCTGAATATTTCCACCTCAAAAATCGTGCCAAAGACTACCTCAAAAATCATGCCAATTATGTCGGTACGGACGAAATTAAATTTCTGTTCTTTACCTCGAAATTTGTGGCCACCATACTACCTCGAACTGTGTGTCAATCAGTACTGTATGGACATAATTAAATGCAAGTCATACTGTCTCGATTTCTGTGCAAATACATACTGTATGGATTCAGAATTAATGCAGTTGCACTGTCTCCTTGATTTCTGTGCAGGTCGTACAGCTGTACAAACCTCTCCTCGAAATGTGTGCAGCAATAACCCTCCTTGATTTCTATGCAAAAGTACGAACTCCTTCTCAGAATTTGTGCCTGCAAATTATCTCCAGTTTCTCTCTCCTGCTGGTTAAGAAACCTCTTCAAAATCCTCACTCTTTCTTCTTCTCTCTCTCTCCAAAAATCTCTTCTGAAGAATGATCACAATGAATGAACTTCTGCCTTGCCCTAGTCCCTTTTCTTCATGGTAACTTCCCTGTCAATCTAACGGTCAAGATTAGATTAGATGGAGGGTCCACATTAATTGCTCCATTAAATAATAATTAAAAGACATTTAGTGCACCTCATGTCATTTAATAAAGTAGAGCAACCCCTTTCTATTTAATCACTCACTTAACTTTATTTAAATGTGAACTTAGGAAAATATCATTACTTAGCCTTTTTAATAAAGTCACTTTAAAATTATAAAGTGCTTCTCACTTTATTAAAAGCACAAGACTAGGAGTCACAACATTTAAGTGTCCTTGTCCACCCCAAGTCTAGGTGGACAAACACTTCCAAGGTAACTTTTCAACACTCCCTCTTACCGAGGAAAGTGTTTTTCACCACTCCCAACTTATCTCTGAAGTAGACATGCTTCCCTCTACCCAAAGCCTTCGTGAGAATGTCAACCACCTGCTCATCTGTCGGGACATACTGCAATCGAACAAACCCTCTCTGAACATAGTCCCTGATAAAGTGATATTTGATCTCAATGTGCTTGGACCTGTCATGAAATACTGGATTCTCAGAGAGCTTGATGCAACTCTGATTATCGCAATGTATAACTGTAGGACTCAACTCCATATCAAACAAATCTACCATCAACTTGCAAAGCCATAAAGCCTCACAACTGGCCTGATTGGTTGCCATATATTCAGCCTCGGCAGAACTCAATGCCACAGACTTTTGCTTCCTATTGAACCACGACACAACTGTCGAACCCAAGCTGAAGCAACACCCTGAAGTACTCTTCCGGTCCGAAACACTACCTGCCCAATCTGAATTTGTATAGCCAACCAATCCCACTCCACCGGATCTCCTATAATCCAATCCATAATCAGTTGTACCTGCAAGATATCTCAAAATGTGTTTTGCAGCAGCCCAATGCACTCTCTTGGGCTCCACCATGAACTGACTGAGAGTGTTCACTGCAAAACTCATATCTGGTCTGGTGTTGACCAGATACATCAACGAACCAATCAACTAACGATACAAAGTAGGGTCCACCAACCCTCCCTCTGAAGCATGAAGCTTCGCCCAGTTGGTGATCATGGGTGTCAACATAGGCCTGCAATCAGTCATCTGAAATCTCTTTAGAACATCTGCAACATATTTTCCTTGCCTCGGGAAAACATGTCCATCCTCTTGCCAAACCTCCATCCCCAAATAATAATGCATCAGTCCAAGGTCTGTCATCTCGAACTCTGAAGCAAGATCTTTCTTACATGCATCAATCAGGTGCTCTCCCCCAATAATGAACAAGTCATCAACATACAGCAGAAGAATAAGTGGAACACCACCAATCACAATGTAGTACAGCTTGGGATTTGCTTCACTCTTATAAAACCCAATCCAAAGCAAGTAGGAATCGATCCTGGAATACCAAGCCCGAGGGGATTGCTTCAGACCATACAAGGACTTTTTCAGCCTGCAAACATGAGAATCTCTCACATACCTCAAAAGCCTGTGGCTGCTCCAGATACACCTCCTTTTGTAGAAAACCGTTGAGAAAAGCAGTTTTCACATCCATCTGATGGATCTTCCAACCCATCTCTGCCACGACAGAGATCACTACTCTAATCGAAGAAAATCTGGCCACTGGTGCAAATGTCTCATCATAGTTAACTCCCTCAATCTGTGAGAACCCACATGCAACAAAACAAGCTTTGAACTTCTCAATACTGCCATCCGCAACATGTTTTATCTTGTAAATCCATTTGGAAGTCACAACTGACTTCCCCTCTGGTCTCGGAACCACTTCCCACACCCCATTCTTCATGATGGAGTTCTACTCCTCCATCATAGCATCTCTCCAAACCTAGTGTGCGGAAGCCTTCGCATAAGTATCTGGAACGATATCCCGCAAGCTAGTCACCTATGCCATCTAGCTGGAAACAGTGTTCCATGGGGACGCGTCTCCCAGGGTCGGGGGCGCGCCCCCTGCGCTTCCCACACCCCGGGGGCTGGGAGGCTCCATGGGAAACGTTTCCTAGCGCCCCCTTTTCTCAGAAACGTGGGGAAACGCACTTTTTTGACGTTCCTTGATGGGGGGCTTCTACACGCCCCCCTCCCCCGAAAATGGGGGGGCTCCCACACACCCCCCCAAACTTTTAAATTTTTTAATTAAAAAACACAAAAAATGAAATTTAGTTAAAAAAAAAGAATATACTAACCTAAAGTCTTTTTTTCTAACCTATTCTCACTTTCACGCTGACCATAATACTTTTACTATCCCGTGCGGCCTCCATTTTTCCATGTTCTGAACTTCAACCGCCGTGAGAGTTGAGCTGAGCGGAGCACCCTGAGAGCCGAGTTGAGCACCGTGATGAACAAGAGCCTGTCAGCACCGTGATAGCACCGTTGGCGTTTATCAGTATCACCCGTGAAGGGCACGTGAGGAGCACCATTTATCATCCGCCTGTGAGTGAGCACAGTTCGACCTTTCACCCGTGAAGGGCCCGTGAGCACAGTCTAATGCCTGCGTGCTGAGCTGAGCAGTCAGTGGAGTCTCAGCCCGTGAGTCTCATTCCGTGAGCATTTGGTGGAGTTATGGCAGTGGCCCGTGGACTGTGGTAGTTGTGGCCGGTGGAGTTTCACTTTCATCCGTGGAGTGGACACTGGTGGCAGTGGAGTGGACACTGCTAGTGGGTAACGATTTACCAATTTTTGTGGGTCGTGGACTGCTCCTCTCTACTGTAAAGTGTGGAGGTATTTTAAAATTTAAATTTTAAAATTTTCAACTTTTCCTTTGAAATTTTAGCTCTGTTTTTTAATTTTTTAACTCTGTTTTTCTAAAATTTTAGCTCTGTTCAGTGTTCAACAATTAAATTGCTTGGCTCTGTTTTTTTTTTTATAATGTTTGAGTCTTTTGGCCCACTGAAACCTTACTAACTAGCTTCCATATTGTTGGAATTGGAATATTCAGTGGAGCATTCTAGAATTGGTCAGAATATTCAACAGTCCTGACCAATTTCGTTAAGTTCATTTCCATTTGTTTGTTAGGACAGTCATTTCTGTCAGAATGATGAATCTCTACTCCAGAAGTTAGTTTCAACTTACCAGTGGATTGATATATAACTCTAGTATCCAGTGTCCATCCAGTCTTTGCATTTGTTCTTTTCTCCTCTTTCAAACCAAACCAAAATATCTGGTATCTATTTCAAATGAAAACAAATAAGTGACAATCCATGTATTTCAACTCCCTTACTTGTTGCATAAAATAACTTTTTCAGTTTATTGAATATTCAATGTTCATTAAATAATAAAAGTTTGTAAATGGTCTGAATTCAGAAGTTTCAATTTTGAAGATTGAAGCCTATGAGTGTGACAGTGTCTATGATTTACTAATTTAGATTTATGATTATTGATTTGTCATTTAAAATTTAATAATTTATTTATTGTTAACTTGTTACTTGTTTATGTTTATGATTCGAAGTTGTTGTGGAAGATGTGCATGTATTTAAAATTTAAAATAGTCATTATGAACTGAATATCTTGTTTACATTGATGATTGCACAATGATGAATTTCAATTTAGCATGTATTTTTTTTTAATAATTTAGAGATGCCCCGCCATGTTAAAATTTGAAGACCCTGACATCCCCAATGTGCGTTTCCCCGCTCCCGCGCCCCCCCGTCCCGGAAACTTGGTGGAACACTGGCTGGAAAACCTCTCAGGTGCCCGGCTCTCTCTGACCTCCCTCTTAGGTGGTCCAACTGACTCCTCTACTTCCTACATCAACTCCTTAAGCCAACTTGGCTTTCTCTTCCTGGAGGAAGCATCTTGTCTCAGACTCTCCTCAACCTCCTCATCAGACACCTGTCTCCTTGAAGAAGTACCAACAACCTAACAACTTGTCCTTGGTGAACCTGTACCACTAGAACTCGAATCACCTGAAGATGTCACCTGTGAACTTGTGATCCGTGAACCTGTCACTATACCAAAAGTACCTGTGGACTAAGCCCCTGTAACTGAAGAACCTGTAACCTATGACCCAATCACACCTGAAACCGGTGACCCTAAACTCTCACTCACTGAACTCTGAGTTGTCACCTGTGTAGTACCCTGCTGATCCTCCATCTCAGAATCAAGAGACCTCCTAAAGGCTTTCTCCTCCTCAAACTTCACCTCCCTCCTCACCACAACTTTCCTCTGCGAAGGAAGGTATATGCGAAAAGCTTTCGATGTCTCATCATAACCAACAAAAATACCACGCTCACCTGTAACCTCCAACTTTGTCCTCTTCTCAAAAGGGATAGGAGAATATGTAAGGCAACCAAAAATCCAAAAGTGACCTGTCTCAGGCACTTTCCCTGTAAACATCTCCTCAGGAGATTTGCTCCCCAATGCACGATGTGGACTCCTGTTCAGAACATAAACAGCAGTACTACAAGCCTCTGCCCATAGAAAGAAAGGAAAACTCTGATCATGCAACATGGCTCTAGTTGCACCCAACATAGAACGGTTCTTCCTTTCAGCCACTCCATTATGTTGTGGAGTGTAAGGAACTGTCAACTGCCTCTTGATCCCCTCCTGCCGACAATACTCATCGAAAGCATGGGAAGTATACTCACCCCCATTGTCTGATCGAAGTACCTTGATCTTCTTTCCTATCTAGTTCTCCAAAAGAGCTTTGAACTCTTGGAAACGAAACAAAACTTCCTATGATCTCTTGCTTCTAAGGAAATAGATCCAGGTCTTCCTGGAAAAGTCATCGATGAAAGTGATATAATACTCATATCCTGTCAAAGAGGTAGATGACATGGTACCACAAAGATCTGAAAGAATCAACTGAAGCACTCCCTCTAATCTGGAATCATTGCTTGGAAAAGCAGTCTTGTTGTACTTTCCCATAGCACACCCTCTACACACACCACTCCACTCTATGCTGAAATCTGGCATACCTATCATCATGTCTCTCAACATCCGCAAAGCTGGATGGTGAAGATGGGCCATCCTACGAAAACTGTAAAAATCCAAGTCAGCCCAGTAAAAATCCTACGAAATCTGTATAAATGCCCAAGTCACGCCCTCATTTTATTTATGTGAAATTTGGAAGAGCTCTGAGATTTTTCAGGTATATTTACTGAGGAAATTCAGATGGAACAGTCCACTGTGGAAAACACAGGAGCAGACATTTCATTTTACAGTCTGATTTTTGCAGCAGTCAAAGTTATTTTTACAGTCTGATTTTTGCAGCAGATAAACTTTTCTTTTGGGCTGAGTTTTGATGGACTAAAGGTTCAGTGGCAGCAGCAGTAGGCAAATGTTGGACTGAGGAAGCAATTTGGTGGTGACCAGCAATATTTTGGAAAGTTTTTGGATATTTTTTTGAAGCCCTAAATAAGGCAGCAGTCTGAATTTTTCCTCTTTTTTACAGCAGCAGACGAAAGAATTGATGATAGCAGCAAAAACATTTTGATCCATGGATATCCATTAAAGAGCTAACTGTTGGATTATGGGAGCTGCAGACATAAACTTTGGAATTTTTTTTTAGGTCTGATATTTCTACAAGTCTGAGTTTATTCTCTTAAAGTTTTGGGCAGCAGACTGAGACATCAAACTTCCTAAATGTCTGGCAGCAGTATCTAAATATTTTGGGGAGCCTTTCAAATAATATGATGTACAGCGACCTAGTGAGATGATAACAAGTTTGTGGCAAGCAGCATAAGCAGTCAGAGTATTCTCTCAGCACACAGTTCGAGGTGGATGAGTTCGAGATTGATGCCAACAAGATGTTGAAGAAGTCTGAGTTTTAAATCAGTGCTTGCATAAAGTTTGTAAGTTTGCAACCATACACAAATCTGAGATTTGATTCAAAGGCATATGCTCAGTGCACAAGTTGGAGGCAGTCCACCAAAGTTCCATCTCAAAATACACAGTCCAAAGTGTGACTTGTTTAGGGTTTCTTTGACAGAGATATGCACAAGTCTGTGTTTGTAAGTGATTTAGATATTGTCTGAACAGTCTGCAAGATTATACAAGCTTGATGGAAAATGTTGACCGCCCTAAGACCAAGCTCATGAAGTGATGAACAGTCCTGAAGTTTTGCTTGAAGACTAAAGGCAAAAGTCAAAATTAGAAAAGAACAAAATATTATTATTTTGAGATTTCTAATTTTAGCCCACTTACAGGTGACTCAAAGGATATGAAGGAAGATCATTCCATTTCATTATTACACACACACTTGCTCTCAGGGACAGTTGCTCATCAGAAGATCTCTCAGGTTATTGAAGTAGAGGGCTTTTATGATTATGCCCTAGCATGGACGAGTCTAGCTAGGGCATCATCATCACCTATTGAAGAGGAACCCTAAGCTAGGGTTTAATCATCAAATTGCAGCAGTTGGTTTTTGAGTTAGGGCTTTTACCCTAACACTTCTTTTCACTTTTCCGGGCAGCTCTCCTTTCACCGAGCAGTTCCAGATCTCCTCAGGCAACCTTCATTCTCCTCCAGGCAGCTTCTCTTTTCTTCCAGGCAGCAGGGCTTGTTCACGGGCTGCCCTTTACTCTCCTCCAAGCAAGCCACGTAAGGGCTCTGCCCTCTCAACACCCTCGGGCAACCTCTCGCAGGCATACCCACGAGGGTTTGGCCCACGGCCAGACCCGAGGAGGCTGTCGTGGCCACAAAAGCCCTTCGGGCAACCTATAGCAACCCGCAGGGCTATTGGGCCTATACATACCCTCGAACAGCCTACGGGCTAGGCCTAGAGGCCTCGGCCCTGGGTTGTATGCCCTCCAGGCAGCAGTAAGGCTGCACAGCAGCCAGACAAAGGAGAACGGGCAAGTCAACGGGCATCATAACAGGCAATCGAGCAGGAAACAGGTAACGGACAGTTGACAGGTGGTTGTGGGCAGCAGATCAGGCAAATCGGGAAGCCGTACAGGCAGGTACAGACAGGCAACACAGGTACAATTTCGGGCAGTTTTTCGGGCAACTTGCTAATGAGCAGGAGAGAGAAAAATTAGGGCAGTAAAGCCCTAGTTTGTGAAAAAGCACTTTTGGCATTTTAGTGTAATGTGGAAAAATTGATCTTCGTATATTGTGGTTTAACCCTGTTGGGGTTTGTAGAACTTTTTGAAGAATTTCAGTCATCTCATTTACGAGATGAATTACTAATGCTTTTGGGGTTTTTTTCCTTTAAAGGTTTCCCTAGTAAAAAATTCCTGTGTATTGTGTGTTGATGTATTGACGTCGTTTTACTGCACTTGTCATTTGTTATCAGTTAGTCTGCAATTTTTTTAAGTATCCATGCTAATGCTAAAATTCAACACGATCATCTACACATCCTTCCAAGACAACATCTGTGGAACCTGCTAACTGTACACTCCCCATGCACTCATAAACCAATCCATACTCCACCGTATCTCTAATGTAGCGAAGTATGTACTTCGCAGCCGTCCAATAAAAGCTCTGAGGGTCCACCATGAACTGACTCAAAGAGTTGACTGCAAAGCTGATGTCTGGTCGAGTGTTGACCAGATACATAAGCGATCCGATAAGCTGACGATACAAGGTAGGATCAAATCCATCTGATCCTGATGCATCAATCTTCCTCCAGTTTGAAACTAGAGGTATGGCCATAGGCTTCCAGTCCTCCATCCTGAATCTCTTCAGGATCTCTACTACATACTTCCCCTATCCGATGAAGAAGCATCCATCTCTCTTCCAAACCTCCAAGCCCAGAAAGTAATGCACCAGCCCAAGGTCCTTCATCTCAAACTCCACTGCAAGGTTGGGCTTGCGGTCTCCAATCAACCTCTCATCTCCTGTCAAAAAGAGATCATCCACATATAGGACCAGTGTGAGAGGCACCTCACCTATCAAGAAGTACAGGTTGTGGTCAGCCTCAATCCGCTAAAATCCCATCTCCCGTAGATAATTGTCAATCCTCAAGTACCATGCTCGAGGAGCCTACTTGAGCCCGTTCAGAGCTCGATGCAGTCTGCATACATGTGTCTCCCTGTTCTCCACATCAAACCCCTCTGGTTGCTCAATATATACCTCCTCCTCTATCACTCCGTTGAGGAAGGCAATCTTGACATCCATCTGATGGACTCGCCAACCCATCTCTATTGCTAAAGAGATAATGGTCTGAATAGAAGAATACGTGGCTACAAGGGCGAAGGTCTCCGCATAGTCAATACCCTCCTTCTATGAAAACCCCTTAGCCACAAAGGGTGCCTTGTACTTCTCCACGCTTTTGTCTATTGCATGCTTCACCTTGTAGATCCACCTGGATCCTACCACCTTCTTGCCTTTAGGTCTCGGCACAACCTCCCATACCTAGTTCTTCATGCTTGAGTCATACTCCTCAACCATGGCCTCCTGCCACACATCATGTTGCGCAGCCTCTTCAAAACTAGAAGGTTCAGAGTCAATCAACTCTATCATCAGCGCCATATAATTGAGTCTCTCTGGCGGTACACTCCGTCTGAAAGATCTTTGTTGAAGATCAACCTGCCTGGAATCATGTACTGTGGAACTGAACCACTTAGGCCTTGGAAGGGTTGTAGCTGTTGGATGTTCGTCTCCTGCTGCAGCTCATCCTCCCCATCAAGGATAGGAGGATCCTGTCCACCTGACTCCCTTTGACTACCAGATCATGTGCCCTATGTCTGTACCTATACCCGTACATCTGGCTCCTTCAACTTGATCCCTGTGTCCTGTGTTGGTTGTTGCTCTGTTAGTGAGTCCATAGATCTCTGCAAGGCCCTATCCTCATCGAATTGGACATCCCTGCTTACAATGATCCTCTTGCGAGCAATAATGTAAACTCTATATGCCTTCGAAGTCTCGTTGTATCCAACAAGTAACCCCTTCCCTCCAGAAGGGTCAAACTTCTTCCTAGTGTCAGCGTGAACATGACAATAACAAACAATGCCAAATATGCAAATGTGACTCACATTTGGCCGAGTGCCTGTGAAGACCTCCTCTGGTGTCTTCCTCCCTAAAGTTGTGTGGGAACACATGTTCTGAATGTACACTGCAATCCTATATGCCACGGCCCGAAGGAATAGTGGCAATCCTTGATCAAATAGCATGGCCTTGGCTGCTCCAACCATAGTCATGTTCTTCCGCTCTGCAACTCCATTCTGTTGTGGGGTATGGGGCGCAATGTGCTCCTACTTGATCCCCTCTGCCAAACAATACTCCATGAACTCATTGGAGGTGTACTCACCCCCGTTGTCTATTCTCAACACCCGAATCTTCTTTCCTGTTTGGTTCTCCATGAGAATCTTGAACTCTCGAAACCTCTCAAAGACCTCTGACTTGGACTTCAGGAAATAGATCCAGGTCTTCCTGGAATAGTCATAAATGAAGGTTATGTAGTAATTGTAACCACTAAACAAATGGACACTCATAGGTCTACATACATCAAAATGCACCAAGTCCAAGAGCTCCTTAGACTTGTGCTCACTCTGTGGGAAATGCTTCCTGAGGTTCTTCCCCAAAGCACAACCCTTGCAATGGTTATGCTTTTCCTCCTGTACCTGAGGAAATCCAATGACTGTCTGTCTCAAATGCTTCAATGCTCCATGGTGCAAGTGTGCCATCCTCCTATGCCACAACTCACCCCAATTGTTGCTACTGTTGTTGACTAGAGCCTTTGCAGGCTCAAAGTGTAGTTTGTACACTTTCCCGCTCCTCCTGCCAATCACCCGATCCAAGCTCCTATCTAACCCCTTGGGCCTGATATATACTCTATGGTCATGAAACTTCACCTGATATCCCTTGTCCTCCAGAGTGGAGACTGATATAAGGTTATTGGTCAGTCCTGGAACATACAACACATCAGCAAAACTGAGGGGTTTGCCGGACTCCCTCTGAAATGAAACAGTGCCAACTCCTTGTGCCTAATACCGCGCATCATCACCGAGCTCAACATGGATCCCTGTTCCACCCTCCTGCAAGTCTCTGAAGAATCTCTTATGTCCAGTGATGTGACTAGATGCTCCATTGTCAATGTATCATATGCTGCTCCCTATGGTGCTTACCATGCAAGCTATTAAACAAAACTCCTCATCGAAGTTCCTGCTGAACTTATCCACCTCTGCAAATCTGGCCATCTGAGTGTTACTCTTCTTCTTCCTGTCTGGGCACTAGGAGGCAAAGTGTCCCTGCTTGTGGCAGATAAAACACTTGACCTTTGACACGTCAAGATTCTTCTTACCATCCTTCTTCCTCTTTGCCTTCCCCTTGCTCTTCCCTTGAGGGCTAGAGCCTCCTCGTCCACAATCTGTGGGGAACTGTTGGATGAACTTGATCCTTGACCCATGTGGGTCTCCTCCTGCACAAAGTCATCCCAAAGTCTCTGCCAATCAAAGAGATTCTCCCTAGCCACCACACCCTTGACAAAGGTGTCCCATGGCTTAGAGAATCCATTGAGGGCTATCTGAACTAGCTCCTCATCATCAGTCTTAAAGCCAACAGCTCCAAGCTCATCCCTGATTTGTGTGAGCATCGTGACATTAGGCACCACTCCTCCCTTGGCCATCTTGGTGTTGTGCATCCTCTCTTGCAACACCATCTTCTGGGTCTCATTCTTGCTTTGGTACAGCCTCTCCAAAGCCATCCGCGTCTTTAATGCGGTCTTCTTACCAAAAAGGTGAGGGCTACATGGTCCTTCACTCCATCCATGATAATTAGCATGGCTCTGGAATCAATCTTCTTCCAAGCTGCTAGATCTGCCGGATCTGTGGGTGCACCCTTCGTGGAGTCAATGTGCTCCTCTGCATCACTGACGTCCAAGATCCTTGTGATCCTTTCTTTCCATGTAGGAAAGTTTTGAGCACCCTGGAGTCTATCCTCAACTCTCAACTACATGGCCATTGTGAAGTGTTATCTGTCAAACCCTAGATCTCCAATCTAAGTTTGTGTCTTCAATAGATCTGCCCCTGATCTATCACTGCTGCTGCAAATATCTCAGCTTTAGCTCACGAGAGCTCTAATACCATGTAAATTTTCTTTTAATATTCAAACTAGGGCTAAACAGTGCATGCAAATCTCTACTGATAACCACACACATGAATATCTATTACAGTATGCAGCGGAATATAAAACTGAGAAATAAATCACAACATCACATCACAATATTGACACTATTAATTTGGGTATGGAAACCCCAAGAAAAACCCAAGATGGGAAAACCAATGGAGCAATCAGATATAGATTTCATTATGAGAAAATATGGAGCGTTTACAATACTACAAATTCACCCAAATCTGGCGAATGCAGTTACACAGCAAAATCACTGGGCAAAACCCCAGCTAAGCCTCAGCACCCTCTTGCATGAGTGTACGGCCCAGCTGTACGAAGCGCGGTGATCCTGCTGCTCACTCCCCCGTCTTCCCAGCTAAATCCTCTGTCTAACTTTCTCTCCCTGTCTTTATCCTATCTCTGTCAGAATACAAGTGTGTGTGTCCTCTCCACCAATTGATCTCTCTTTTATAACTTTAGGTAAAGCAAAAACCCTAATTTCACTTTCACTTTAAGTAGTGTTTCACTAAAGTTAATTCAGATCACTTTAATTTATTTTCCAAAGTAAACTTAGGAAAAGTAAATTAAATACAAATGGTTTCCTAATTTAAGTCTTCTGCATACAGGAAGAACTTCCTTGTTGCTACTAGTTTAACATTGTCCACCTCATTACTATTCATCGTGTACTTGAGATTTGTATAGGAGGTGTAAGGTGACTCAGTCTCAGAGGGTGATAGGTTGGAAGAAGCTTTTAAATTTGTTCCATGGAAGCTCAAACTTCAAATTGTTATGGAAGAGGCCAATCTTTGGGAGATTGTTGAAAGGAAGATTCCAAAACCCACCAATTCAGCATAGTTGGCCACTCATCAAAAGACGGAAGCCAAAGTGAAGAGAATCATTCTTGATTTATGAAGGATCATTTCATCTCACATTGGTGATAAGAAGATTGGTAAAAATGTGTTTGATGCTTTGGTTAAGCTATTTAAAAATTCTTGTGCTTCTTAACACATGTTCTTGCGAAACCAACTGTCAATGGCTCATTTGCGCAACACAAATACCATGGTGAGTATTCTGACCAAGACCAATGAATCAACAGATCAGTTGGCCACCATTGGAACTAAGGTTGAGGATTAGGAACTAGTGTCCA
Source organism: Pseudotsuga menziesii (assembly GCA_001517045.1). Lineage (NCBI taxonomy): Eukaryota > Viridiplantae > Streptophyta > Pinopsida > Pinales > Pinaceae > Pseudotsuga > Pseudotsuga menziesii. Next base: position 301,811 of record LPNX010176719.1, read on the forward strand.
TAGCCCAAAAGAGGCTTGCTCCTTCCTAAGAACCTTTTATTGAGGGTATTTGTGCTCGAGATAATATACCAGAATTCCCAAAATTTTGGGTTGATCTTATGCAGGAGAAAATAAAATCGCATACTTTTCCAAAATAAGAAGCGGAAGTGGATGCTATTGGTCTCATCTAGAAAAAGAAGAAGGGTAGCAATAAAGGATTCAAGAATAAGGATGGGACAAATGCAGGAAAGGACTTGAGTAAAATCATGTGCTTATGATGTCGTGAGATGGGATATTATGCACGACAGTGTCCCTTGCAGAAGAAGGGAAACGACATGAAACAAATGATAGCTAGGACTACTTTTTCCATGGCTTTTTGTTTATCTTCTAACATTGTGTCTAGTGTTGGTTGGTATGTGGACAGCAGAGCTTCGAGACACATGACATGTGACAGGTCCCTGTTAAGCAGTATTGAGAGCAAGAGGGAGATATGGTCGTGGAGCCTGGTGATGATGCCACTCACCTAGTGAGAGGAGTTGGATACAATCCATTTCAGATGCCTTTAGATAATGTTCTTGTGCTAGATGGTATCCATTTTTTTCAAGGCCGAGGAAAAACCTCCTTTCAGTTTCTTGCATGAAAAATACACATCAAAGAGTAGTTTATTATGAACAACAATGAACCATAATGATTGTAGTCTAGCTATTCCGATGACTTTTGCTAAAGGGGTAAGAAAGGGTGGCCTTTACAAGTTACTTGTTAATCCAATGCCACTCATGCATTCCCACGACAAGCAGTAGGACCTTTCAATTCTTAGGAGGCACATGCATAGCAAGACACCTTTGAGCCAGGTTGCAATCCAAGGGCTGACACTCTAATTGCATCACATGTAAATGCGACACTCTAATTGTATTTCAGAACGCAAGGTTCTCCTTTCATGATCTGGGAGAATGAGAATGTGGAGATTGTTGATCCATTGGCTCAAGAGCATATAGGAGTATTGTACCTACCTCCCAGGAGATATGCTCATCATATAGCATTGGTTTCTTCCATCTATGAGACTTTCAATGTTACAGAGAAGGAGAGGTGTGATGATGAGATTGGCATCATATAAGAGCCCTTCTAGTTGTTCATTGGAGGAGAGGTGTGATGCGCAAATGGAGGATCTCGTTGAGATTGATTCCAAAGTTGCAGTTCATGCCAGTATGATAGAGTAGATCCAGGGATTTTGGATTCCCTCAAACAAAAGGAGTTTCTTTTGATGTTCCTCTTACTTCAGGATTCTCTCAGAATGAAGGAGTTGACTCTGTTGAAGTTGATGGTTCAGTTGCCAAACGATTTTAGGTACATGAGAGACATTCTCATGTTGACAGGTTGATGATGACCTTGCATGATTTGATTACTATTCCATGAGCTTTGTATTTCAAAATCAACTTGATCTTGTATGGAGATGTGACTGTCTTTACAGGATGTCCTAGAGAGTTCATGACGTGGTATCCATTGATATTGACCTATGATGTTGATTTGGAGGATTTTGGAGGTTGGTCGTTAGCTTTTGCTCCGGGTAGATATTTCTTCATATTCACAGGTGGTCATTATTTATTGGAGGATTGACATGTCATGATAGCATGGTTGATTAGTTTAGCTGCAGATGACAGCAGTTGATTTTTGGACCACAGCCAGTACTAATTTGCAGATAGTAGATTTGTTAGAGTAGAAAAGGGAATCTAGAGGTGTCGATGTAAACATTTATCTCATAAAAAGGAAGTGTTAAGACTTTCAGGTTACTCCAAAACTGTTTACAAAATTACACCATGTTTGGGGGTGCTCCATACGATTTGGGGTACATGGTATATGACTAACCCCTAGATGGTTTGAGATGGATTGTAGCATGAGAGATAAGCACAAGATAAGGTGCCGGTACAATAGAAATGCTAAAAAGGGAAGAAGCATGCAATATTACAAAGCACAGTTAAATCATTCGAAGTTCAGACTGTTACTGGTTGTCATAACCTGCTTTCATTAATGTCTATAGGAACTTCTTTAAAAAGATATGTGGAAAGAAACACTACTTAAGTTCAAATGATAAATAATGAGCAACATAATAAAAATTCATGAAAGGCCATACTGGAACAGAAGAAAAAATGCAAAACAATAAAACCAAAAAAGTTGATTTATAATAAAAACAGTAGGTTTGTTACTGCTTCAGTAATAAATTGAGAAGACTATCAACCAAACCCCTATTGTTCCTGAAGTTTCCAATTTACTTGAAATTTGTACCTCACAAGCATGCTGCTTTGCTTCCAAACCATCAATATACGTTTCACATCGAACAACCTGCTCTTCTTTTTCCCTGAGGCCTCCTTCAGTTTGCTCAACTGTTTGGGTAAGCCGTCGAACTTCATCTTCTAGTGACTGTCGTACTTCCTCTCCAGATATTGTCTCAGTAGCAAATCGTTTTAGCTCTTCATCAAATCTTTTGCGTGCAGCCTCAGCATTCTTGAGCCTCTCTGTCAATGCATTCTTTTCTTTTACCACTCTCTGCAAAGTTTTTCACCATCAGATTCACAAGTTACAAAAATCCTAGCAAATGTTTCTCTCACAAATCAAGAGGCTTACAGACATGTAATGGCATTAAGACCTAAAATACAATCAAGGGTTTATCACAAGGACAGATGTTGAGCAAAAACTGACTACATAATTTGTAACTTGTCCAGTGCAAATTGCAAAGAGGTGAAACTGAATATGCCTGAGAATGTAAAATATAATCAATATCAACAGCTAAGCAATTTCTATCAAGCATGCAAATGCATGCAGTTTGTAACAAATGAACAGACTTTCAGTATGATCATTTATCTAAATATTCAGAGGGCAGAACATGTCATGACGCACAGTAGCACAAATCTTCTGTGGAGTATACACAATACATAAAACCTTACATGCACACTGTATTAGATGAACCAAAAAGCAACTATAAGGAAACTATGTGTCTTCATCAGAGAACAAACAATAGAAACTACAATAAGGATACTATGTATCATCGTCAGGAAAGTAACAAGTGATAGAAACTGATATCATGTACATTTTAGCCACAAAAATCATAAATGTCACCATATATATCTAATGCATTTTGTTTAGCAATACAAAAACTTTACCCCACTTCTACACATCCCTGCTAAGCTTCTAAAGCCATATCATCTAAATCTCTCTGAAATGTTTCACATTGTCAGAGATGCCAAGTTGATTGTCAGGTGAAATAACTCCCGAATTCATATTATTTCTCCATAAAATGCCTTTATTTATACATTTACAATGACTCTTGGGATCACACATCCAAGAGTCTCTTCATATTCCTAATATTTACAATAACGTATAATCCTGACGGATTAT
>LPNX010176719.1:308133-387431 GCA_001517045.1 Pseudotsuga menziesii
GCCTAGCACTGATCTGCTGTGTGTCCAATCTTTCCACAACGCTTGCACTTCAAATATGATCTTTTGCTGGAGTTGTTTCTGCCTCCTCTACCTCTGAAGTTTCTTCTTCCTCTGCCTCTCTTGCTGCTTTATCCTTTGGGATGATCATTGGATTGGTCTTTGGTGTGGTTCTTTGCTTTTTGAGCAAAGCAAAGTGATTCTCCAGAATGCTCGGTTGTCTTCTTACCAAAAGCTTTCTCTCTGTCAGCTATCTTCTCTACCAAGGTGTCAAATGTTAGTGATTTGAACTTGTCACTTGCTTGCAATGACTCAAGATAGTTGGAGTGAGAAGGATACAAAGATTTTACAAAAGCTGCAAGGGGAAGATCTGGTTTCATACCAGTGGCTTGAATCTTGTGCATGATAGCTTTGATTTCAGAGGCAAGTAACATGGGATCATTGTCTTTTACTTCTAAACTAAATAGTTTTAGCATTAGTTGAATAACTTCCATTTCAGAGTGTGAATCATACAGATATTTTAACGTTTTTAGTGCTTCAAAACATGATTTTGCAGGAAATATGTGCTGGCTCACCTCTTCACTAACTGTGGCAGTGATTACCGCTAAAGCTTTCTTGTCTTTTGTTTTCCAAATGGCCTTCTCTTTCTCGGATTCTGGAGGTCCTGGGTCTTTGGTTATGGGCCCTCCAGCTTCTGTCTCTATTGTGGTGCCTTTGCAAATACCGTCCCAAAGGTCATTGTAGATGAAGGCAGATTTGATCTTCCTCCACCATTCTGGATAAGTGTCTTTGCCAGTGAGAGTGGCACCAACTACAGATGCTATAGATTGCATCTTCTGTGATTGAATCTTGCAACAAAAATAATATGAGAAAAAGAAGAAAGAGTAAAGGTGCAGGTCTAAGTCTCTGCCACCTTCCTCAAGCTTTACAACAATGCCAATGATAATCAGTCTTCAAAGCGGTCACAGCGAACACCAACAATCTTCTCCTATACTGGTCACAGTTTCGAGCTCAAAGCACAGCTTTAAGTCGAAAGGAGAAACCCCAGCACTCCCATACACATACATTCAAACTCAAAGCTTCAATACAGCAGTCACAGTCCTCTTCAATACACAGCAACCATATCGTACATATGAAAACATTTGTAGACTTTCCAAAAAAAAAACTCCATGCACAGGAATTAGGGCAGAAATTAGGTTTTATGCACTATTACGACTGCAAAAACTTCAATCATTCATCCCCACGGTGGAGATTCATGCTCTCATACATTTGCAAATTCTTACACATACTCGATTCAAGTTTCCAGCAAAATTCAAGTTTCCAGCAGACACAAACTCGTCAACACAGTCCCACTTCACGCAGTTGTATGATGACGTGAATATCTAGAGCTATACACAGTGAGATCGATGTCCTAATTCTCATTGAGGACGGAGTTTACCTATGGAAGGCAGCTCACACTCAAAATTTGTAGCGCACAATATTATTACGACTTCAAATATTCACTACTGTGATACACGCGTACTCCTCGCGATGGATCGAATGTATATGGAGTCTCAATACATACAACGGCTGAGTGGAGACACGATGGGTAAACATGGAACGGTAAGAAGAGAGAGCGTGGTTACATATTAAGTTTAGGTATAGCAGTCTTCTGAGCAATACTTCAATTTTCTGGCAAAGAACAATAAAAAATGTGCAGCAGATTGAGGGAGTAAATAACACAACATTTATCAAAATGTGGAATCAAAGTATTTGTCATACCTCAAATTAGACTTATCACTTAATAACGCACTGAATTATGGCACATGGGATGTAGGAGAAAACAGAGAAGCATTCTAACAAATTGCAGGCAGCTTGAAACAAATTGACAAAGGGGAGAAGGGAGGTCTGGCAAGCAAACTGTCTCCACAATTTGCAGCCGCAAGTTGCAACTCTCAAGGAATACTTCACAACAGTCTTCAATTCTCAAAATACGGCACTACGAGTTCTCGATACAAGAGATTATTCAAACAAAGAAGTCGCTTCTCTCATAAACGTTAGAGCAGCCAACGCATGCACCAATGCATGCAATCTGCAGACTGAGGAAAGCCCAGGGTGCAGATAGCAGCAGAATGCACACTGTACAATTCTGATCAGAGGGCAAAGACATTAATGGGCCAGCAGTCTGGCAATGCACTGGCAAGCATACAGGCTGCCAGAACTGAAAACATGCAGGAGTTATGGAGCTCTGATACCACTGTCAGGTGAAATAATTCCCGAATTCATATTATTTCTCCATAGAATGACTTTATTTATACATTTACAATGACTCTTGGGATCACAAATCCGAGAGTCTCTTCATATTCCTAATATTTACAATAACGTATAATCCTGACGAATTATATTCCAACATTGATAACCTATAGAATGTTGAAAATGCCACGACTGACCTTATGTAATCATTGTTATTAGGTTTGGCTAAGGCCAACCTAATCCATAAGGGTAAGTTGTGTGGTGGCCTATAACCCCTAATACTTGAGATGGGTATAAATAAACCCCCTCTTATTTGCTCTTGATTGTTATGGTTGTGATCTTATCTCTTTAGCACTCTTGGCAATTCTCTCTCTAGCACACTTATGGTTCAGCTCTAGCACACTTGTTCTGGATTTTATGTTGTGCTTCCTAACAGTTGTTTCCTCCTTTTTTATTGCAGAATATAGAGTTTCCCAGTTGGTTCCACTTGATCCTCCTCATGTTAAAGATAGTGCAGCTGCGAAACCCATTCTCAGGAAGGATGGTACCTTAGTCAATTAACTAGGGCAGAGTAAGACCCTAGAAGGTACCCTAGGGCCCGAGTAGTCTCCTGGGGTTCTTGGTCTGGGACCAAGCAAGTTGATGCCATGGCAAAGTCCTAACATATGGTTAAGGCCCGTATATGTCTCTAGGGTATTCTGGTCTGGGACCAAACAGTTTCTTGGACACGATGTCCAAGCAGGTCCTGCAGGTTGAGACAAAAACTTCCTGGTCTAGGACCAAGCAAATTCTTGGTCTAGGACCAAGCAGTTCCTTCAGGTACATTCCCGGTCAGTTAACTAGGTGGATCTTGGTCAAGTTGAACAAGATGATGATGTGTGACATCCTCTCTCCTAATCGGTTATTGCTAGGTTGTTTCTCAAGGGACTGGCCACCCCTTGATGATGTCACTTACACTTAACCCTTAGGAGTTGTATTGAGGACCAGAGGATCACATCATCCAGTTTGGATTTTCTCCTTATACAGTGATGATAAAAATATATGAAACAATATACCTTGAGAGAGAGAAAAGATTAAAGTCCTTGGTCTTGTCGGTCCTATGGGTAAAAGGGGTTGTTTTTCCACTTATATGGTACACCTTGGTCTTCTGGGTATGAGGGTTGTCTTAACTTCTTATTGTGACCCCCTTGGTTGACTTTTGGTGCTTTATCTTATTGTGACCCGTTTGGTTGACTTTTGGTGCTTTATCTTTTACTTGGTCCTACCATACTTTTTTATGTGTACCTATGGTAATGATGACTTTTATTTTATGGTTTTTATTTTTGGAACATTGGTACCTTATCCTAAGTCAACTTAACTTTATGGTTTTTATTTTTTGGACCATTGGTACCTTTCCTAAGTCAACTTTTATTTTATGGTTTTTTATTTTGTAAGACCATTGGACCATTGGTACCCTATCCTAAGTCAACTTTTATTTTATGGTTTTTATTTTGTAAGACCATTGTGTTGATTTTTGAACCTAGAGAAGTGTTTCCCTAGGTGACTTTAGCCTTAGTCACTTAAATGGGGAAAATAAAGTGACCCTTGCATTAAATGACTTGAGATGAGCATTTAATATGACTTTAAAGAATAAAGTCACTCTTTGATAAATTTAAGTGGGTGAGTGAATTTAATATTTATGAGATTTAAATGTGAACTTTTAATCTCATCCACCGATCTCATCTAATCTCAAACGTTCGATTAGATGAACCCTAGGGTTCTCACCAAAAAAAAAGGAAAGGCCATTTCCGTCAGTTTTGCAGATTGAAGTGAAGGAGAGCGCTGAGAGAGAGAGTTTCCATTTTTTCTGAGAAAGTGAAAAAAAATTGCAGCACGCAAATCAAGGTAAAGGACAGCAACAAAGAGGGCACGAAAATCGAGGAGAGGACAACAGCATTTATTGTTGTTCCGTATAGTCCATACAATACGATTTTCAGTACAGCAGGCATGATTTTCGAGGCAAATTTCTGGGCACGATTTTCGAGAAAAAAAATTCTAGACATGGATTTTGAGTTCCATATGGTACAGTCCGTATGGCGACACTGAAATCGAGGCAAAAAACAGTAAAAAATCGGAGTTTGATTTTCCCTGTTTGGCATGAAAAACGAGGCAGAAATTAACTCTTTTGGGTTGAGATAAGTTGGTTTGAAAATTTATCAATTTTGTTGTAAATTTCCTGATAATAAAAATACTCTCTCCTAACAGGTTTTCCCCTTGTGGGTTTTTCCTAGGCAAGTTGCCAAAAATTACTGTCTAAAAATTTCATGGTGTGCATTTAATAGTTTTCTGTCATTAAAGTTAAATTACAGCAGTGTTTATTTCCGTGTGAAATTTTATGCAATTTCCAGCCTTCTGCATTTCTGGGTTGGGCATTAAAATGAGATAATTTTAGAAATTTTAACCGGTGGCTGAAACTGAGAAAAACTTACATGGTATCAGAGCTGAGTGGGGCAGAAATTTAATTTTTGGAGACAGAAAAGTAATTTCTAGAATTCAGAAATTTTCTTTTGACAGTAGCAACATTTTGTTGAAACTTGATTTTTGAGAAATATGACTTCAACTGGTCTAAGAATGGAGGATAGGCTTTATGAGGCTGGGAATTTTATTCCATGGAAAGCTAGGACTTTGCTTGTGTTGGAGGAAAATGAGTTGTTGGAAGAGGTAGTCAGAAATACTACAACTAATCCTCTTGCTATTTCCGCTTCCACTGATGCGATAGCATTGGCTACCTTCAACAAGAAAGATATTAAGGCCAGGAGGATTATTCTTGATGTTGTTAAAGACCATGTGATTCCCTGCATTTCAGGGAAGGATCGTGCTCATGAAATGTGGAGTGCTTTGAGCGGCTTGTTTCAGAGTTCAAACGAGAATAGGAAGATGGTTTTGAGGGAGAAGTTGAAAAGTATCAGGATGGTCAAAAGAGAGGTTATGTTGTCTTACCTTACTAGGATGTCTCAGGTGAGAGATGAGCTTGCAGCAGTTGGGGAGGTGGTTCCTAATGCAGAGCTAGTGCAGACGGCCATGAATGGGGTGTCAAAGCCTTGGGTTGTGTTTGTGGAGACTTTGGTAGCTAGGGAGACCTTACCTACATGGGACAGGATATGTGATGATTTTGTCCAGGAGGAGACTAAGAGGGGTCTTGAGCCACTTCTGAACCTACCAACTACATAACGATCATGGTAGGCCACACATTCTCAAAACTCTATGCTACAGTTCTTCATATTAAGCTTCCCACGGACTTTGAACAAAGAAATCTTAGAGCTTGAGGTCAGGCAGGGTTCAGACCTACACATCAGACTATCGATCACAACTTTACTGTCTGAGCCGTGATTGAGGAGGCACGTCACTGCTCCTTGAAATTCTATTGCTGCTTTGTAGACTTTCAAAAAGCATTCAACTCGATTTCGAGAGAGGACTTATTGCAGCGACTCATAAACATTGGCCTCTCGCCGATCCTTTTGATAGCCATTATGCGCTTATACGAGTCTGTTTGGGGCCTCCTTCGCACAGCACGAGGGTTATCCGAGTTCATCCGTAGCACCATTGAGGTGAAGCAAGGTTGCCCGCTCTCCCCTACTTTGTTTGGAATCTACATTAACGAGCTGGAAGCCTTCCTCCAGGAGCACACACAGGAAATAGATGGATGCCTCCTTCACCGGGTTCTGATCTCTATCCTGCTTTTCGCTGATGACATTGTACTCCTTTCTTCCTCCCCGGAAGGTTTGCAAAGACAATTGGATGCTCTAGCCTTGTTCTGTGAGCTTCGAAAACTGGCGAAGTTCCTATTCAAAGGGGAGGAAGTTCCTGGTTGGCAAAACAAAGGTTAAGATCTTCAATGGGACAAAGAAAACCTCCAACTTTCGTTTCCTATTCAAAGGGGAGGAAGTTGAGATCACTAGTACCTACACTTATCTAGGAGTGCAGTTTTCTAGTCCCCGCTTTAGTCTTCGTCCAGCCCTCCAGCCTCAAATCAACAAGGGGTACGGGTCTCTAGCCCTCCTTGAGAGATAGAGCTTCCGTCACCACTTCCAGGATATCTCATCCAAAATGGACCTGCTAAACACTTTGATCCGCCCCACCGTTTTATATGGATTAGAAATCTAGGGGCCTTCCTTACTAGAGTCAAATTGGGCATCGGCTGAAAGAGTTCAGATCCTCCTTCTCCGACGTATCATCAGGTGCAAGCAGACAATGCCACAACACATCATTCTCGTTGAATTTGGATCCCAGCCCTTCCGTCTCAAGATAGTTTTCAGATTGGTCTCCTTCATACATCGGATCCAAGGGCTAGCCGACTCTTCAAAAGGCCGGGATACGTACCTGTATCTAGCATATTGCTCTACCCAGACTATTGCCAGTGCTACCCACCCAAGCAGGGCCAAGTGTTGGTTCACAAGGGTCTTCAACCTTCTTGCTTCGATGGGGATTCAGTTAGATTGTCTTCCCCCATTCCAGTACTTTCTAGATGCCCCGGGTCATCTTCTACCTATCTGACAAGAGTTGAATAAGATCATCAGAGAAGATATTTACAAGCAGTTCATTCAGGTCACCTGGATCAATCCTCCGAGAAGATTGCGCTGTAAGATGGCCCTTTATGTTGAACATTTCCTGGAGATCAGAGACGGGCTCATTGTTCGGCCCAAGTATACGCTTCGTCACTGGATGCATGCCCTTCGAATCCCTCTCAGACAGTTCAGAGTAGGATCACATAGACTTCGGGCAGAGTCAGACCACCAGATCGATAGATCAGATAGGATCTGCCAACTATGCCACCTACAGGAAGTGGAAACCGAGTGACATTTTATCTTCAGGTGTCCTGTCTACTATGAGATCAGAGGACGCTTCTACTGCTTGTCCAGAGGACCCCAAACTCTAGCCACTTTCTTCAGATACACCGATCAGAGATGTCTAGAGATTTATATTCAGGAGGCTCTCAGGTTCTAAGCCCAGATCCTCCAGCCTCCCACTAAACCAGACACCACAAGCTGATTACTGCGTTCTTCGACACGCTACCAACATCCAAGGGCACCAAGAGATCTACTGACCCTGATATTGATCCTACCCCCAAATCAGTAAAGGTTGGGGGCTCTCGACCCACGAGATCTCAGCGACAACTCCGCACCAAACCTCCCTCCAGGAGACGACTAGGACCATCCAAATCCCACCGACAGCATCCTAAAGGGCGACCTGCGCCTACCGGCCCCGATTCAAGACAACAGACACTTTTACAGTTCTCTCAATTTTCTTCGTTCAGCCTCGGTTCCTAGGAGTACCAAACCATCCTCGCTCTTTTCAGCTCCTGGTTCTTGTCCACCTGAGCTCCTTCGGCCCCGAGCATGACTACTTGTTTGGTATCAGAGCAGGAACTCTCCCATGCTTCAGCCTAGATCAACTTGATTATCTTTACTTCTGTTTACTTCATTGTTTATATTGTATGTCCTTTCTCTTTAAGGGAGATCATTTGATCCTCCCACATACATAACCTATCATTGTAACTGACAGTCCCGTTGACCTACTTTGTGGTCATTTGTTGGCATTAATAAAATTATCTATTATCTATCTACTAGTAGGGAGGATGAGGAGGATGTGGCCTTGACAGCAAAGGGGAAGAAGAAGAAGAACAAGGGTCCCAAGAAGGGTAGGGCCAAGCAGCAGGATAGGCAGAAGAAGGATCTGAGCACGGTAAAGTGCTTTGCTTGTCAGAAGATGGTACATTATGCTGGGCAGTGTCCGAACAAGAAGAAGAAGCAACAGCAGACAGCAGCTTTAGCAGAGGTTGATGATTTTGCAACGTGATTTCAGAGAGAGTTTTATGTGTGCACTGGACATATTGATAGAGAGAGAGTATCTATTATCACCAATGCGGATGTTGATAGAGAGAGGGAGTTTCCTTACTGATAGACCATTCATACAGTGCATCTACTTCCAGCACTTGGTATATTGATAGTGGAGCTTCGAGCCACATGACAGGTACTCGTGAGATGTTCTCCGAGCTTTCACAGACAAAGACTGATGTGGAGGTGGTGTGGGGAGATGATTCAGTTGTTAGAGCAGTTGGGTGTGGGACCATTACCTTTCAGAGGGAGCCATGAGTCCCATGGTTTTGAGAGATGTATTGTATGTACCTGGGCTGAAGAAGAACCTGGTTTCAGTTTCCATGATTGAGGATGGGGGTCTTGGGGTGTCCTTCCTAAATGGACATGTGCTTGTGTTTCCCAAGACTGCAGGACCATCTGCTTCATTTTCCATTGGAGTTAGATGCTAGAAACTGTACAGGCTCTTATTTCAGCCTCAACATGCCTTGGCACATAGCAGCGGCAGTTAGCTTTGTGAGCTTTGGCATAGGAGGATGGCTCACTTGCATCATCCAGCTTTGGGGTTGTTGAGACATATGGTTACAGGTTTACCAGAGTTCAGCACAAAGCAAAGTGATGTTTGCAGGGGGTGTGATTCAGGAAAGTACACCAACACTGCTTCTCCTAGCAGTTATAGCAAGTCAGCAAGGGTTCTAGCCTTGATACATTCAGATTTGTGTGGACCGATGCCATCTGTTTCCTTGAAAGGATATGAGTACTATGTGACATTGATCGATGATCATTCTAGGAAGACTTGGATCTACTTCCTAAAGCGCAAGAAATCTGAGGAGGTCTTGCAGAGGTTCCAAAAGTTCAAAGCTCTTGTGGAGAACCAGACAGGGAAGAAGATACAGGTTCTCAGATCGGATAACGGGGGTGAGTATACCTCCAAGGAGTTGGATGGATTTTGCAAACAGGACGGTATCAGGAGGCAGTGACAGTTCCTTACACTCTAGAGCATAATGGAGTGGCAGAAAGGAAGAACAACTCTATTGTTGGAGCAGCCAGAGCTATGTTACATGACCAGTCACTTCCTTTCTTCCTTTGGTCTGAGGCATGCAGTACAGATGTATATCTTCAAAACAAGAGTCCCCATCGTGCCGTGGAGAACATGACATCTAAGGAGTGTTTCACAGGCAAGAAGCCTGAGGTCAGCCATTTTCGCATATTTGGTAGTTTGACTTACTCTCATGTCAGAGAAGGGCATCTTTGTGAGCTATGATGAGACTTCAAAGGCCTTCCGTATTTACCTTCCTTCTTAGAGGAAAGTTGTTGTGAGAAGGGATGTGAAGTTTGAGAAAGGGCAAGCCTTCGGGAAGTCTAGAGAGTTGAAGCAGGGAGAGGAGCAAGTTCCTACACCTCAGGTTGTTTCACAGGTACTGTCAATGCAGCAGACAGGTTCACATGTTTCCGGAGTCACTGGACCACACAGTATGAGCATAGGTTCACCAGTTTCATTGGTTCAGCCAGTAGGGTTTTCAAGGACAGGTTTTGGGTCTCAGATTAGAGGTTCACCTGTTACATGTTGATCCGCCTATTCTTCTGTTATATGTTGATGACTTATTTATCACAGGAGGAGAGAGACCCAATGCAGCTTGCAAGAAAGATCTTGTTTCAGAAAATGAGATGACCGATATTGGGTTGATGCACTATTTTCTAGGATTGAAGGTTTGGCAGGAGCCTGGACATATTTTCCTGGGACAAGGAAAGTATGTTTTTGATATTTTGAGGAGATTTAGGATGGAGGATTGCAGGTCGATGTCGACACCGATGGTCACCAATTGGAAGAAGCTTCAGGCTTCTGAGGGAGAGTTGGTGGATCCTACACTATACCGTCAACTCATTGGGTCTTTGATGTATCTGGTCAACTCTCGGCCAGATTTGTGTTTTGCGGTAAACACTCTCAGTCAGTTCATGGTTGTGCCTAGGAAAGTGCACTGGGTAGCCGCAAAACATGTGTGTGTTACCTTGTAGGAACAGTGGAGTATGGTCTGGACTACAGGAGGTCGGATTGGATCAAGTTGATTGGCTTCACAGATTCAGATTGGGCAAGCAGTGTGGCAGACTGGAAGAGCACATCTGGATGTTGTTTCAGTTTGGGCTCGGCAGCAGTGTGGTAGTTCAATCGAAAGCAAAAGTTTGTTGCTCTGGGTATATGGCAACCAGTCATGCTAGTTGCGAGGTGTTGTGGCTTCGCAAGTTGTTGGTGAATTTATTTGGTCAGGAGCTAAGACCTACGGTCATCTACTGTGACAATCAAAGTTGCATCCAGCTCTCTGAGAATCCAGTATTTCATGATCGGTCAAAGCATATTGAGATCAGGTATCATTTCATCCGAGATTATGTTCAGAGAGGAGCAGTGACTTGCAGTACATTTCCACTGATGAGCAGGTTGCAGATATTCTGACGAAATCTTTGGGGAGGGGCAAGTTTGTCTTCTTCAGAGACAAGTTGGGAGTGGTGATTTTTGTACCTAGGAAAGTGTTCCCCTAGGTGACTTTAGCCTTAGTCACTTAAATGGGGAAAATAACATGACCCTTGCATTAAATGACTTGAGATGAGCATTTAATATGAGTTTAGATAATAAGTCACTTTTTGATAAATTTAAGTGGGTTAGTGAATTTAATATTTATGAGATTTAAATGTGAGCATTTAATCTCATCCACTGATCTAATCTAATCTCAACCGTTGGATTAAATAAACCGTAGGGTTCTCACCAAAAAGGCAAGGAAAGGCCATTTCGGTCACTTTTGCAGATTGAAGTGAAGGAGAGAGTTGAGAGAGAAAGTTTCCATTGTTCTGAGAACGAAAAAAAATTGCAACATGCAAATCGAGGGAAAGGACAGCAGCAGAGAGGGCACGAAAAAACGGGAAGAGGACAACAGCATTTATTGATGGTCCATACGGTACGGTTTTCAGTACAACGGGAACGATTTTCGAGGAAGATTTTTGGGCACGATTTTCAAGAAAAAAACTCTAGGCACAGATTTAGAGGTCCGTTAAGTCAGTCCGTACAGTGGCACAAAAATCGAGGCAGAGAACAAGAAAAAAATCTAAGTTTGAATTTTCCTGTTTGGCACGAAAAACGAGGCAAAAAATTTCTCTTCTGGGTTGAGATAAGTTGGTCTGAGAATTTCTGAGTCTTGCTGTAAATTTCCTGGTAATAAAAATACTCTATCTCTCCTAACAGGTTTTCCCCTTGTGGGTTTCTCCTGGGCAAGTTGCCAAATATTACTGTGTCTATAAATTTCATGGTGTGCATTTAAATTTTTTTGTCATTAAAGTTGAGTTACAACAGTGTTTATTTCAGTCTGAAATTTTATGTAATTTCCAGCCTTATGTGGCTGAAACTGAGAAAAACTTACACATTGGACCATTGGTACCCTATCCTAAGTCAACTTTTATTTTATGGTTTTTATTTTGTAAGACCATTGGACCATTGGTACCCTATCCTAAGTCAACTTTTTTTTATGGTTTGTATTTTGTAAGACCATTGGACCATTGGTATCCTATCCTATGTCAACCTAACATTATTTTATGATATGTTTGGTAACTATCCTAAATATTAGGGATTACCTTAACTTCATTCTTGAGTGCATCTTGATATGAGAAAAGTTCAAATCTGATCCTTGTCTGCTTGAGAACTTGTTGCTACTGATCCGTGACTGTGACTTTCTTTCGATGGTCGTCACTGTGTCCTCTTCTGTGCAATGTTGACTGTGCTTTTTCTACGGGGCCATGGACTATTGACTGTGTCTTCTGCTGGTCGTGGACTCTTGAATGTGTGTCTTGCTAGGTCGTGACTGCGTTATCTCTATTGGGCATGACTGTGTGTCTTGCTGGACCATGACTGTGTCTTATCTCTGTTGGGCCATGAATGTGTGTCTCTTCTTTGCTAGACATGCCTGTGATTATTCTCTACTAACAAGTCGTGATTGTTTGAACACTTTTTGACTGGGTTTACATGGACTGTGGTGCCCTAGAGCTTTGACTGTGTTAAACCCTATATTATAGGCCTTTAGTAGAGGTAAGTCTGTTGGAGGAAGCTGTGACTTTTAGGGTGCCTATTTGTGATTGGGTCTGAGCATAATGGGATTTGTTACTGTATATATCTGACCTAACCCCATAGCACTTTTACCTTTCTCTCTCTCAAAGTATGACCTATGACAGCTTGTCCTTATAGTTTGTAATCAAGGAAACTACTCTATCCATAAATAAAGCAAGAGTGGGATGTAGTTAATGTAATCCACAAAAAATGGAAATGTCACATGCAACACCAATCGTAACAACCTTTGTTGCACGAGAATTGTTTCCGCTTTTTACAAAACTCGTTCCAAAGGTTCCCGCGTTCTAGGGAACTTCAGAACCAATACAAAAAATTCCTAATTCACTGGGAACGGTTTCTCGAACTTAGGAATGTTTAAGAAACTTTTGCCGAAAAATCTGGGAATATGGGAACTCCAAATTGTCAAAGTTAGTGCAGCTGCAAGACCCGTTCTCAGAGAAGATGGTTCCCTAGTCAATTAACTAGGGCAAAGTAAGACCGTAGAAGGTACCCTAGAGCCCCCAGTAGTCTCCCGGGGATTTTGGTCTAGGACCAAGAAGGTTGATGCCATGGCAAAGCCCCTAGCATGTGGCTAGGGCCCCTATATACCTCTAGGGTATTCTGGTCTAGGACCAGGGACACAATGTCCTAGTAGAACCTGCAGGTAGACGCGAGGACATATTCTGGTCTAAGACCAAGGACACGATGTCCAAGTAGGTCCTGCAAGTAGTTGATCAACTTTCAGTCTGGGACTGAAGCTCAGCTTAGTACTGAGGACCATTCTCTGGGAGAATGGAGGACTCGGTCAAGGTCCAAGAGTTTATCAACATGATTCAGTCTAGGACTGAAACTCGGCTTAGTACTGAGAGCCATTCTCTGGGAGAATGGAGGCACCTAGTCAGTTCCCTGCAAATTGACACAGTCTGGGCCTGGGGGTCTCAGCCTAGAGCTGAGGGCCATTCACTGAATGGAGGCACCTGGTCAGTTACCAAGAATTTAACCTAGTCCGAGACTAGGTCCTCAGCCTGAGGCTGAGGGCCATTCTTCGAGAGAATAGAGGCACCTAGTCAGTTACCAAGAACTTGATTCAGCCTGGGACTGAAACTCAGCCTAGAGCTGAGAGCCATTCTTTAAGAACGGAAGATGATGTCCACTCTCCTAATCGTTACTTCTAGGTTGATTCTCAAGGGACTGGCCACCCCTTGATGATGTCAATAGCACCTAACCCTTAGGAGCAGTATTGAGGACCAAAGAATCGTACCATCCGGTTTGGATCTTCCCCTTATGGAGTGATGATAATGTACCTTGAGAGAGAGAAAAGATTACTCGTCTTGTTTGTCCACCTTATATGGTTCACCCTGATTTTGTGGGTCTGTGGGTTGTTTTATTGTGGCCCCCTTTGTTGACTCATGGTCCTTTATCGTACTTGACCCTAGCACTCTTATTTTGTGTACCCTTGTCAAGATGACTCTCACCTTATGAGTTTTATTATAAAATCATTGGACCATTTACTCTATGGATGGACAATTTATTATTTATGATTTTATTTTATCATTGGACCACTTTATGTTTGGTTTAACTTTATGACACCCTTAGCACCTTTTGTACACTATCCTTAGTCAATTCTATTTTATGGTTTTATTTTTTATAAAATCATTTGACCATTTTATATCTTTACCCTTGGACCTTTGGTTATGTTTTGGACCATTTTATGAACCGTTCATTTTAAGGTTTTAATTGGTTATATAGCCACGACACTTATAAAAGCACTATTATTCTTCAAGTGATCGGGCATCTCTTCGTTGCAACATGTGATCGTGTTTACTCCGCAAGCATTACAAGGTATCCGGATCTGATTTCCTTGTTCGCGTGACTAGGCGTTCTTTTCTCCGCTAGCACCCGTGATTGATCTTTCTCCTGTGTGACGGTAAACTCCTGCTGAGTGATGTAACATCCCACTGCACGATTTGTCTTCAACCCGTGTGACCATGTCCTCTCCTTCTATGTCTGTTGGCATACCCCATGGTTCTCTATTGGCATTACCCATTCCTCTACTCCACACGCGACTCTCTGCTCGTGTGACTGGCTGTATGCAGCATGACCACCATTCCACCTTTGTGTGATTGTTTCTTTGCGACTGCTCTGTGTGACTCCTTTAGTATGAACACTCCTCAATGTGGTCATACCTACGGTTCCTACCCTAGTTGGTTATTCTCTAGCATGTTTATACACCGGCCCAACATCCGCGTGTTGCCTGCTTTCCGCGTGTTTCAATATGATCCATTTACGTGACTCTTCCATTCGCAGGACTATGTGAACTCCAGCTGATTAACTCACGTGACTAATTTTCTCTCGCTGAGTGACTGTATCTCTTCCGCGTGACTGCTCTTCTTGCTCGACGCGTGACTTCTCCTCTACTCCACACATGATGCTCCGCGTGACCTTTGTTGCTGCTCCATATGTACCATCTTTGCATGTGTGCCTGGGCTTTCCCTGTTACACCACCCATGTGGTCACTTTGCACCAACGTGACCGTGGGTCTATTGGATTGTGGATCCTTTACCAACGTGACCGTGAGTCTGTTGGATTGTGGGTCCTTTCCCAACGTGACCGTGATCTGCTTTCTTGGGTGGATTGTGGGTCTTTTCCCAGCGTGACCGTGATCTGTTTTCTTGGGTGGACTGTGGGTCCTTTCCCAGCGTGACCATGAGTCTGTTTTCTTGTGTGGACTGTGGGGTCTTCTCCAGCGTGATAGTGAGTTTCACTCTATAGGTGGACTATGGTTTTTCAAGCATGACTGTGCAAAGAATGACTATGTCTCTGCACTATGTGATTGCATCCTTACCCAGCATGACTGTGTGTGTCCTTTGTCAGCATGACTGTACTGGGTATGACTGTGCTTGTTGACTAAGAAGTCTAGTTCAGTATTCTTCTACTTTAACCCTCTTAGGCTCTTTCTCAAGGTACGTAAATTGCTTGCCTAGTTGACTTGTCCCTTCGATGACAAGATCAACCTAAAGTATCCAAGTATAAGGCTGATTCAAATGTTGGTTATGATTCCTTACTGCTGATATCTATTGTACATTATTTTATCATGTTGTTGTTGTACATGGCATTTGATAATTCTCGAGAACCGACATTAACGCGGTGACTAATGGAGTGTTAAGTTGAAAGAGATGAAAATTATGTTTTTGTTTTATTACAATTGAAATTTTGTTAAGCAGTACTGCTCTGGACTTGAGTTTATATGTTCATGCATTAAAGTTTACTACTTGTGTTAAAACTCCTCTAACCCTGAATTTTCAACACAAATGAGTCGTTTCGATAGGTCGGGACTTCTGTAGGTTCCCTAAAGCTCCTCGTCAAAGGGAAACGACTACATGATCAACAGCTCGCAGGCCTCAAAAAATTGTTTTATGGTACCAAAAACTCTTGCGAATTCTCGCTGGCAGAAGAATCTAAAAATCCATAACCCTAATTTATTGTTATAAATAGACTCCGCAAGCATTTAATTAACACATAACAATCGGGATTGAAAATAGCGGTATCTTATTCTGCCAGCGCTGATTGTTAGAGGGTTGAGTGGTCGACTCAGATTTGGGGCCGACTAGAGGGACATAAGAATCTCTGGAGCCATCATTTGGGCGTGCAGCAGCAAGGTACACCAGCTACAGAATGCTGGAGTAGACAAGCACGTATAAAATTACTCTTTATTAATTAATAAATTATTTTCTGACAATCAATATGTATAAGAAATGTTGAATTTATTTACAGCAAATTTGTTTATCAACTCAAGTTCATTTTGTTGGTGGATAGTAATATGTTTTTGTTTCAGGGATGGCTTAATTTTCTCAGTTCTGCCACCTGCCATATCTTGACCTGCCCTTTTTTTTAAATGTGAAACAATGGGATTATTAATTTTTCCATTTCAGGTGTCTAAAGATTCAGGGACTGCGTCTTATCATTTTATTTTTTCCCAATCCATTTCTATTGTTAATCTTATGTCCCAATCGCTGCAACTGACTATTTTAGTCTGCTTATCTAATTCAGTTCTATCCTGCAGTTGTTTATATAGTCACTTCATTTTAGTCTCCTTATCTTCACTTTGAATTGCTTCATCTTGAAATGTTGTTCTTAATAGAAAGCATCTTTAAATCATCTACTTAGACAATCCTGGGCTAGTTAAAACTATGAAAAAAAATCATTTTCTATGGCAGAGGAAATCTCCATTACATCATCAAGTGTATTTAATTTGTGTCTGAATATAGCAGCAGCAGTTGTATACAGCAATATGCATATCACTATTTGCAGTTTGCACTCAGTAGTAGTGTAGTTTGCCCCTATACTTGCTTAGTTTTAGTTTAGGCTTAGTTACAAATAAATATTTATATCATATATATCATTATATATAAGGCTTAGTTTTAGTATTTTTTTAATATTTTTTTTAATATTTTAATATTTTTTATTGCCGTCCCCAACCCGCCGTATCCTGCAAATTTGGGGAAAACCTCTATAGACGTATCCAACACTTCTACCCACATTCCCAACGTTCCCACGTTCCAGAAACTTGTGCAACATAACTATATACACAAGTCGTACATCCGCAACACTTCTTGATTTGACTCAATTAGGCACTGGTCACTAACAATCCTCGAGAGAGATATCTTTTGGTGTTTTAGTGTCTTTTCAGAGTTCTAATAGGGCTATCCTAGGAGGCTTAGGCTTCTGAAGCAGTTGGAAGAAGTGACTAAGGGGACAGTGGTCACTTTCTCCTCGTATGCTTGCCGGTGGCTTAGACTGCCATTTCAACCGGCAACACTCTTCATATTTGCTGCTAGGTTATTTATTGAGGTCGTGGCTATTATTCATCGAGGGGTGCATCTATTAAAGTTTCATGGTGGCAGAGCAAGGCATATTAATTACCCATTGAGGCAAGCAACTCCTTCATCAAGCAGAGTGTGTTCTTCATTGATTGGAGGCAGCGAATACCTTATTTACTACTGATTATTTAATGTTGACATCGTGATCCTTATGGACTGTCATAGCCACATGACAGAGGGATGCTATCTAACCACTGGGGCAGCGTCCCACTCCCACTAACAAGTCTTCATCATTATACAAGTTACTGTTGATTGGTAAGGCCTCAAACCATCTCTAAAAGACGTGATCAGCATCTGTAGTATACAGCTCTTGGGAAAGCCCACGACCTCATGCATGAAAGTCATTTGAAGGCTAAGTAAATCATTTTTCATACTTGGGGCTGTACTCCTCAAAGGAAGAGGTATTCTGATTATTGGAGCTTATTTCAACCTACTGGGTACTTATATCAGACAGCGCATCTAGAGAATAAGACAGCTGTTACAGCCATTCTGAGTGTCATCTACAGCTGTTACAGCCAATCCGAGGCCTCTATCAGCACTGTATAAGACTGCATTTACATCCTACTCTCTAGAGTCTATACTATTCTGAACATCATCTACAGCTGTTACAGCCAATCTGAGGCCTCTCTCAGCACTGTATAAGGTCAGAATTACTCCCTTATGGCATATGGTTATTATTGATTGAAAGGTTGTAACTTGTAATTATCATTACCAGATTTACATAGATAATACAATATACTCCAACAGTATTTCAAGCCTGTTATCATCGGGATTGTGATGTTTATTTGTTTTAATATGGCATACAATTAATCTTTTGAATAAACAAACTATCATGCAAAACTATGCAATTAACCAACGAGCCACTAAACTAGCAATTGCAAGAACCAAGTGAAAGATAACACAGTGTAAGAAGGGCCCCGGATGCGGGTGCCCCAAGACAATGCGACGTGGAGGGAGGCGGGACACAGTTTTAATGACCACCTGCCCTAGCTTTTGTCGTCACCTTTATAACCTTGCTTACCTCCCTTCGGAAGATCACTCCAGCTTGCATTCCAGCACAGCACCTGCCTCTATACTTTCGGTCACTTCACACAGACCTCAACAAGGATCGCTTCATCCACGCAGCAAAGAAATTTAATGGGAGTCGTCGTTAGTATTGGCCTTCTGGTCAGCATGCTCAATGGCTTTGCACGGACTCTGCTCCACCACCAGCAGACTATTTCATCCTGTTTCTTCGGTCGCTCCAGCATTATCTGGCCTTTCAATCCCGGAGAAATTCCAGGGGACAGGAACATCAGCAGTTTCATCGGTGGCTCCACCGTTATTTGGCCCTCCAATTGCTCAACGAACATGTCAATCATACTTAGGGCCACTCCTGACAGAGGTAGCAGCTCCAGGGGAGCTAGAAGCAAGGTGACATTACAAGGTTCTATCTTTGCGGGATACAACGCCCACATTCCCCTCAGTATGCGCAAGGCGGTGGACGACTAGGAAACAGAAGTTGTGGCTTGCCACCGTTCCACGGAACCTCTGCGACAGTGACTCTCCCATTATTGGTGAATGAAGAATGTGCTTGCACATTTGCTCTGGGAACATGACCGCGCTCCCTCTCCTTCAACCTCCACTAACTCAAACAATTCCACTGCTCAGAAAACCTCCTCGACTGCACCAAGCCTGAACCAGCAAGACCCTCCAAAAGACACTCAGCACACCGGACGCGTAGTTGAAGCTTCTATCAACGTGGCGACAAAGAGGCAGAAAGATGAAATGGGCATGGATACCGACAGCCATCAGCTACAAATGTCGGTTCCTCCTCCCGCCACGGAGCCGCACCAGGACCCTGAACCGACTCTCTCGAGGGATGAAGATGACTGCTTCAGGCCATGCCTTATCGTTGAGGAAACTTGGCGAAAGCCATAAGGACCATGGTCTCTATTTCATCTTCAGCTTTTGTTTTATCTTCTGTTAGCCTACGAGTTTACGATACAGCTCTGTTAATTTTTTACAATAGAAACTTGATTTCCCACCACAAGGGCATGTTCATGACAGATGTAATAACCTCTAGTTTCTGCCCTGGGAAGGTTTGGACAATCACAAAGTTTTGGACAAGTGTCGCGGACACTCTGTTTGTACTACTTTTTGTATTTTAATATATTTTATTGCTACTTACAAAAACAAAACACAGTGTAAGCAGGGAGACTCTATCACTTGGGATATTACAATACTCTACCCCTTCGAATTTGAACCCATGACCTCTAGTGAGGAAACACATGCTCTTAACTGTTGGGCCCACGCAAGTTGTATAAAACAACCACAACATGCCTACAAGATAATGTGCCTACTCCTCTATTGTGCCTAATCAATGTGCCTCAACAATCCACAACAAATACTACTGCACAAGAATTGAGGCAAATAGGCCCTACTAGATATGTTGCACTGAAGGAGAACATATATTGAGCAATAGGTAAACTAACATGAAAGACACCATAAGGTGTTGATAATTTTAGCACTGAAGTGAATGAGGATGTTATCACAGGCTACAGCAACCAACGACTGATAGGGTACACCCCAACGGCAGATTCTGAATTCACAAAGCTTTTAGTGGTGGGCGTGATGCCTTATTAACCACCTTTGTCTCACGATTGTTATCCATGTCGCATTATTCAAAGCAACATATCCAGCACACACATGCACGATTAGAAGGATATTATCAATGTGAAATAAAATCCTAATCACAGGATATGCCACCATAGTAGTAATGCTTGCAATTATTATGGATATCACATAAGTAACAACCTCAAGCTAAAGAGAGCCCACAAAGCATGACACTAAAGCCTCCAGCAGCCAGCAATGTTCGTATCGTAGTCAGGCAAGATAACTTCTAACTTGCACCCCAAAGCTAGCTTCCAACTTAGGAAAAGTTTCGGTGTGAATAATGCCTTATAAGGCACCATTCTCCCAAAATTGTTATGCATGTGCCATTATTCACAACACATACATGGGATATGCCACTATAATAGCAAGACTTACAATTATTATAGACATCATAAACATACCTAGCACAAGCAAAAAAGGGGCAACAAGGCATGACACCAAAATTGTCTACAATGTCGGTACCAAAGTGAGAGAGGATGCTATCACATGAACTTGAGGGTTTTCACCCCAAAGCCAACCTCTAGGATGGAAAAGCTTATTGTGTTAATAATGCCTTATAAGACACCATTTTTTTACAATTCTCGTGCATGTGGGATCACTCACAACACACACACACACACACACACAATTAGATAGAGTATTCATGTGGAATAAAAACCCTATCACAAGATATACCAATATAGTAGTAAAACTTGCAATTATTTTGGACATCACATAGATAACAAATGCAAGGCACAAAGGACCAACCAGGCATAACAGAAAAGTCATTTGCAATGTTAGTACCGGCGTGAGAAAGAATGCTATTATGTCAACCCAAGGACTTGCATCACAAAGCTAGCTTTCGCATTGGAAAAGCTTTTATTGTACGTAATGCCTTATAAACCACCTATGTCTCACAATTGTTATTCATGTGGAATTAGTCAAAATATACATACACACACACAATTAGAATGAGTGTCGATGTCGAAGAAATCCCAATCATAGGATATGCCACCATTGTAGATTTTTCTCAAGTTTTCAGCCACCGGTTTAAAAGTAAAATTTATCACTGTTTATGACATTCTCATAAATTTAACATGCTAGAAATAAACATCAAATTTTCAGACTTTAAAACACTGTTCTAACTTCACTTTTCACTAACAGAAAATAAATATTTAGCACGCCATTCAACACACAGAACACAGGAAGTTTTTTTGCCAATGGCCCTGGAAAAACCCACAAGAGGAAAACCAGTCAGAGAGAGAGAGAGTTTTTATTATTAGCTTCAAGAAAAATCAAACATTCATTTACAGTCAAAATCCAACTTATCTCAACCAACAGACTGTCTCGTTTTCCGTGCATGAGCTGCCTCAATTTCTGTGCAATATCTTTTCTTGAAAAACATGCCAAAAAACAATAGCAACCTCAACCTTGATTTCTGTGCAGAATGGAAAATATTCTGCCCTCGATTTTCGTGCCCAAGACAGCAGAAAATCCATACAATAAAGACAGCATTAAATGCTGCCGTACAGACCTCGAAAACTGTGCCAGAAATCACTGTCAACAACCTTGAAATGTGTGCATGTACTTCCTCAAATTCCGTGCCCAACTCTGCCCTCGAAAACTGTGCAAAATCCGTACAGTACGGTCTGCAATAAATGCAACCGTACAGCTCAAAAATTGTGCCTACAATCAATGAGGTTGTACACTTCCTCGATTTATGTGCACAATAAATGTTGGACGTACACTATCTCGATTTCTGTGCCTGCAATAAATGAGGCTGTACTCAAAATTTGTGCCAGTAGTTAATGATCTCGGTTTTTGTGCCCACTGAAAATCACTCTCAGCCCTGTCTCAAAATTCGTGCCCTCACTCTCTTCTTCAGCTCTCTCTGCTTCAATCTCCTCACAAGAATGAATGCAAATGCCTTTTCCTTGCTTCTGTTCCATAACCCTAGGTAGGTGAAGAGGCATCTAATCCAATGGCTAAGAATGAATTAGATCAACGGTTGAAATTAAATGCTCATATTTCATTTCTAAAATATTAATTTCACTCACCCACTTAAATTGATCAAAAACTGACTTCAATACCTAAAGTCAAATTAAATTTTACTTAAGTCATCTAATGCAAGGTTCACTTTATTTCCCTTCACTAAGTGACTAAGGCTTAACTCACTTAGGGGAACACTTCCCTAGGTACAAAACTAACACTCCCTCTTACCAAGGAAGGTGTTCTGCACCACTCCCAACTTATCCCTAGAGAAGACAAACTTGCCCCGCCCTAAAGACTTCGCCAGAATGTCTGCTACCTGCTCATCTGTGGAAATGTACTGAAGCGTAACTGCCCCTCTCTGAACATAGTCTCGGATGAAATGATATCTGATCTCAATGTGCTTTGACCTGTCATGGAAAACCGGATTCTCAGAGAGCTTGATGCAACTCTGATTGTCACAGTAAATCACCATAGGCCTAAGCTCCTCACCAAATAAATTCACCAGCAACTTGCGAAGCCACAAGGCCTCACAACTGGACAAACTGGCTGCCATATACTTAGCCTTAGCAGAACTCAATGCAACGGATTTCTACTTCCAACTGAACCACAACACTGTTGCCGAGCCCAAACTGAAACAACATCCAGAAGTGCTCTTCCGGTCTGCCACACTGCCTGCCCAATCTGAGTCTGTATAGCCAACCAATCTGATCCCCTCTGACCTCTTGTAGTCCAAACCAAAATCCACTATCCCTGATAGATAGCGCAACACATGTTTTGCAGCGACCCAATGCAAACTCCTAGGCTCAACCATGAACTGGCTAAGAGTGTTCACTGCAAAACACAAATCTGGCCGAGTGTTGACCAGATACATCAATGACCCAATAAGCTGACGGTATAAAGTAGGATCCACCAACTCTCCCTCAAAAGCATGAAGCTTCTTCCAATTGGTGGTCATAGGTGTCGACATAGGCCTGCAATCCTACATCCTGAATCTCCTCAAAATATCAACCGCATACTTTCCCTACCCCAGGAAAATATGTCCACGCTCTTGCAAAACCTCCAATCCCAAGAATTGATGCATCAGTCCAATATCAATCATCTCGTACTCTGCTGCAAGATCCTTCTTGCAAGCTGCAATGGGTCTCTCTCTCCCTGTGATAAACAAGTCATCAACATATAGCAGAAGAACAAGCAGATCATCTCCAACCATGATGAAGAAGAGATTCGGATCCGCTTCACTCTTCTGAAACCCCATGCTCAGCAAGTAAGCATCTTCCCTATTCTTCCTATTCTATAAAGAAAACGCAAGACACACCACAGTGCTGGTTAGTGAGGTTTTATTTTAAACTATTACAAATCAAAAATGCATTTCTTATTTCAGTATTCAATAGAAGATAGATGTGAATGAAAGTTCAGATTTGTGTATTTTGCTGTGTTTTGAGCAGCATGTGTTTATAGATTAGCATACTTAGATTTGTTGTTTTGATAGAAGCTTCCAAGTTTTCAACCACCTAGTATTTAGGTTATTCTTTCAAAGTGCAGAATCTACTTACCATGAAATGAAAATTAACATCGGTATCAAAGCACGTTTTCTGAAATGTTACAAGAATCCATGTATGGATAGACCTGCAACCTGTCAGAGGGTTTCAAATTTCATGGGTGGGATGCCCGAGCTTCAGGGAGTGATGCATATCCAAACTTGTGTAGGGTTCTGGGGAGTAATGCCCTAGTTGTTCCAAGGATTGCATTGCCATTTCTGTGACTAAGAAAGGCGATCTACACATATGATGCTCTAGCTTGCTTTCAAGAAGGTATAACCAAATTATTAATTCTCTTTGTCGAATTTAATAGCAAATTTTATCATTTATTTTGCACCAACAAGTTTATTTTAATTTCATTGTCGCTGGAGTCAAACATGAACCAAGAGACTCAAGTTCTAACAAGTAGCAAGTTGAGAGTAGAGACCAATCACAATACCCTGCAAGTGGACAAGATCATCGATTATCTTCTCTTCAGGAGGTAGGCGTTGAGGAGGTGTCTAATTGACTATGAAATCCAAGGCAGATTCCAGCCCCCTTACAAAGAATCAAAGGGTAAAATTTCCTGTATATTATTAATCCATGGTCTACCAGTTTGCAACCACGGTCTTTCCAACAAAGCATCATAGCCAAATAAACACAAAGTCTATTACAATTCAATGTTCTAGCCATGAGGATGTTGGACATTGGGTTCAGCGCTCCCCGTTGTTGAAAAGTTACCTAGGAAGTGTTTGTTCACCTAGAGTTGCCTTGGGGTGGACAAGGACACTTAAATGTGACTCCTAGTCATTTTGTATTATTAATAAAGTGAGATGCATTTTATAATTTTAAAGTGACTTTATTAAAAGCTAAGTGTTGGTATTTTCCTAAGTTCACATTTAAAAGTTAAGTGAGTGATTAAATAGAAAAAGGGGGTTGCTCAACTTTATTAAATGACATGAGTGCACTAAATGTCATTTAATTATTTTTTAATGGAGCATTTAATGTGAACCCCTCATCTAATCTAATCTTGACCGTTAGATTGACGGGAAGTTACCATGAACAAAAAGGCTAGGGCAAAGCAAAAGTTCATTCAGTGTGTTCATCTTCAGAAGAGAATTTTGGAGAGAGAGAGAGAAGAAAAAAGAGTGAGTGTTTTGAAGTGATTTCTAAACCAGCAGGACGGAGAAAAACCAGAGAAGATAGTTTGCACAGAAATCGAGGAGAGAGATTCTGCACAATTTTTTGATAAGAGGCTGGCACGAATTTCGAGATTTCCATACAGCAGAAAAAGGCACAGAAGACGAGGACCATACAGCACAGAATTCTAAAAGGATTCTGCACAGATTTCAAGAAAGATTCTGCACAGAAATCAAGGAAGATTCTGCCCAGAATTTCAGAAATCCGTACTATATGGATTCGACACAGTTTTCAAGGCAAAGGACAGAAACCTGTAATGTACGGATTCTGCACGTTTTTCGAGGTAATTAATAATTAAATTGTTGTCCGTATAGCAGTTAGCCAGCATGAATTTCGAGGCTGTCTGGCACGTTTTTCGAGAAAGGATTTTCAGCATTGGGGTTCAAATTTCGAGACTGGAAATTGATAAGTACTGCTAAATTTTGTTCTTGTATTTTTACTGAAGAAAAATAAAATCTCCCACTCAGAAAACAGGTTTTCCCTTGGGGGTTTTGTCCTGGACCATTGGTCAAAAACAAGCGTGTTAATTTCATGTGTGTGAATGTATGCAATTTTCTGAGTTTTAAATTTCCAGTTTGAAAAGAAAATTTCTGAATTTGTTTAAAATTGAGAAAAAGTTTCACATGTGTTTCAGCCAGGCTAAATTTTGTTAAAATTTATGCATTGAAAGGGTTGGGCATTAAACCATGCAGAGAAGCCAAAAGGCTTGAAACCGGGTTGGGGAAACTTTCAAAAACTTTCACCCGTGAGTTTCGTGACATGGACTAATCACCTCCCGAGATCCTAACTCTGGTGAATGTGGCGGAGATTAATGTTGATTTTTTCTAAAGCAGCATTGAGAGCTGATTTTTCCTAACTCTTGGAGAACGGAGGCACCTGGTCAGTTACCAAGAAGAGGAACCAGTTCAGCCTAGAGCTTAGTGGCCATTCTTTGAATGGAGGCACTTGGTTAGTTACCAAGAAGAGAAACCAGTCCAGCACTAGGGCAACTCGCCTAGAGTTGAGTGGCCATTCTTTGAATGGAGGCACCCGGTCAGTTACCAGGAAGAGGAACCAGTCCAACACTAGGGGAACTCAGCCCTGCACCTGGTCAGTTACCAGGAAGAGAAACTAGTCCAGCACTAGGGGAACTCGGCCTAGAGTTGAGTGGCCATTCTTTGAATGGAGGCACCTGGTCAGTTACTAGGAAGAGGAACCAGTCCAGCACTGGGGGAACTCAGCCTAGAGCTAAGTGGCCATTCTTTGAATGGAGGCCCCTGGTCAGTTACCAGGAAGTGGAACCAGTCCAGCACTAGAGGACTCAGCCTAGAGCTAAGTGGCCATTCATTGAATGGAGACACCTGGTCAGTTACCAAGAAGATGAACTAGTCTAGGACTGGGGGACTCAACCTAGGGCTGAGGGCCATTCTCCGAGGGAATGGAGGCACTTGGTCAGTTACCAAGTATTTGACATTGAGTCAATTGACGTAGCCTAGGGCTGAGGCACCTGGTCAGTTACCAGGACATCACTCACTATAAGCCCTAGACTGGGTCTGGGCATGTGAGGCACTCCTACCCTTGATCTGTGGACTTTGTAATCTTCTCCAGGGATTAGCTACCCTTGGTTAAGACACCTAGTACCCGGTCTTGATGGCACAAGGAGTTCAAGATAAAAGCATTAGTAATTCTCTCTATCCATGATGATGTACCTTGAGTGGGGATGAAGGACCCCTATGACCACTTGCATTGACCACGAGTCACTTGAAGAGGACCAAAAGGTAAAAGTCAAAAATACATAAGGACCCTTGGACCACTAAGAAGTCAAAGTGAAAATACAAAAAGGTCATTAGTACCTTAAAAGTAAAAGTCAAAATGGAAAGAGAATAAAACCCTATTATTATATTGCTACTTGTAAGGACCACTTCAAGTGACCAGAAGTCTATAAATGAAGATCATCAAACACATACACTTCGTCTACACTTGACTGCTCCCTTGAAGACTGAAAGAATTCGCTGGTTTTCCTACAGTGGTTGGAGATCACTATCCTTATGCCCTAGCATGGCGGTTTTGGCTAGCTAGAGCATCATCGTAGGCCACCCCATTCTCCACGGGCAACATTCATCTTCACTCCAGCAACATAACAGATCTAGGGCTACCACTCCCTACTCACGGGCAATCTTCACAGGATCCGGGCAACCTGTTTATGACCATGGGCAGCATCACTGAACCTCGGGCAACACCTTTTCGATCTCAGAGAAACTGCCCTTCACCACGGGCAGTATTACCTTGACCTCGGTCTGCTTGCTTTCCATCACGGGTAGCCTTAAACTGCCCACAAAGAACTAGGGCATCACTGGTTCTTCCCACAAGTAGCTACTAGTAGATCCATGCAGCTGCTAGCAGACCTAGGGCAGCTTCTGTAATTCACGGGCAGCCATTTCTCAGTCTCGAGCAAAAGCAAAAAACTTACAGAAATACAGGGCAGCAACAGTAAAGAGATTTCGGGCAGTCCACTGAAGTTTTCGAGAAGCCCTAATTTAATCTGGGCAGTAGCACACAGGTCTGGTCAGCTTGGGCAATGAGAAGAGAAATCTAGGCAGTAGGGCAGCCATTTCTCAGTCTCGGGCAGACGCAGAAAACTTACAAAAATACCAGGCAGCAGCAGTAAAGAGATTTCGGGCAATCCACTGAAGTTTTCGAGAAGCCCTAATTTAATCTGGGCAGTAGCACACAGGTCTGGTCAGCTTGGGCAATGAGAAGAGAAAACTAGGCAGTAGCCCTAATTTGCGTTTTTCAGTGAAGATTGTCTTTGTGGCAATTTTTGTGCTAAGGTTTGAAATTGCCCAAACCAACTAGGGTTTGACAAATATTGAAGAACATTCATCTCAGAATTCTGAGATTCTTTTGCAAACTCAATCATCTCATTTAAGGGATGAATTACTAATGCTTTTGGGGTTTTTGTCCTTTAAAGGTTTCCCCATGAAAAACATCTTGTGTTCTTCGTGTGGATGTTTTGTTTATCTAATGCACTTGTCTTATTGTTATCTATCTTACAATCTGCAAAAATTAAAGAATATATGCAAATGCTAAAATTCAACAATTAACACCTGTGGGTTTTGGTCTAAGGGCAATCGTGAGTCCAACAAATGGTATCAGAGCAACAGGTCAAGGGTTCGAAACTCACCTGACTCGCGTTGGGGGGGAGATTGTTAGACATTGGGTTCAGTGCTTCCTGTGAGTTTCGTGACATGGACTAATCGCCTCCCGTGATCTTAACTCTAGCGATCGTGGCAAAGATTAACACCTACGGGTTTTGTTCTAACAACAATCGTGAGTCCAACAGAGGAACGCAATCAACTTTTTACTTCACATCAAAAGCCCCATTTGACATGGCCTTAAGAGGAACACCCCATCTTCCATAAGTTGTTCTCTAGTAGGATGTTGATCATTGGTCTACCATCCACAATAGTGTAATATAAGGATACACCAAAGATGGCAAATATAACCAACATTTCTATATCTAGTGATAGTTATTTTTTGGTAGCTCGACAGGTACTTCTATTTTGGGGGTGTCTAGCGACATAGAAGGGGTTGAGTGAAACTTTCTAGACAGCCTTGTAATAGTGTCTTTTGTACTTCTTTATGGTCAATGGTATTAGAGGGTCCATGGTATTGGTGTCCCATGGTATTGACATAAAGTGATGTTATAAAAGAGAATATTGAGAGTCGTATTGAATTATAGTGGACAAGAGTGAGTCACGTCTCTTGCGTGTTAGTCAAGAGTGAGTCGTATCTATAGAGTGACAAGAGCAAGTTATATATCTTGAGTGGCAGAAGTGAGTCATATCTTCTCATGGGGTTTTTCTTTTCTGTTGAGGGTTTGGGCACAATGAGAGTCAAAAGTCGAAGCTCCAGTGAATCATATCCAGAGGCCTATTGTTGTAAGTGTTGTTTAACAAATATGCAATAGAAGACAAACTGGTTGTTGGTTTTCCCCGAAGGATTGGGGTTTCCAAGGTATTTCTTGTGTTCGGTTTTCACTGTAATGGTTGCTTATGAATGTGGTGCATTTATCTTTTCAATAATTGTGAGTTAATTAATTATTGGCTTAATATAAAAAATCAAGATTGTAACTGTGAACTCGTGAGCTGTAAATTTCACATGGTATCAAAGCGAGACAGAGAAGACCCTATTGAATATCAGGATCAAAAAAAATCTATACTATACAGCCATGGTATGAGTCATACGACGTACGAACTCAGGTCTAGTACAGGATCGACGTAGAAGCTACAAGAAGCAGTGATTGGTTGAGTAAATTACCAAAAGAACCTGTGGAGTGTGCAGTTAGAAGTCCGGCCGAGCTATTGTAGGAGGAGGAAATCAAACTCAAGGGCCTATAGTAGGCTCGGCTGCAGAACGACGAAAGTGTGTTGCCTTGGGCACGATCATAGGGCCCCGTGGACAAAACCGTGGGCTGGGAGTTAACAGTCAAAAGGCCACGTGAAGGGTGAGACTATTTGAGCCTGTAGCAAAGAAGAGTTGTCGATGGGAACAGTGATGATAGTCGTAGGAGGAGCTCAGGCACGGCTACTCGGCGCTGAGAGCAACAATTAGAGTGTAGTCAACGAGTTGGACAATGCACTAAACTGTGGGTTGATGCAAGATGGGGTGGTTGCAAGCTTGGGCATCAAACAAATTTGTGAAGCAAACAATTTGCGGACAGACGTGGTCTCTACAAGTTTGACTGTGGAAGTTTAGATACTGTGGATCAAGGGGCTACAGAAGAAGTCGAGACGGTGTAGCTCAAGTGTTGGAGAAGGTCGATGTTGGAATATATCTGCTAACTTTGAACCAACTTCCTTTGAAGAAGCTTCTACTCGAGTTGAGTGGAAAGAAGCTATGCAGAATGAGTATAATGCACTCACGAAGAATGGAACTTGGAAGCTGGTTGACCCTCCAGTTGGAACCAAACCAATTGGCTGCAAGTGGGTGTACAAGAACAAATACAGATCAAATGGCTCACTTGACAAGCACAAAGCGAGGCTTGTAGCAAAAGGCTATGCACAGAAGGAAGGAATTGACTATGAAGAAACGTTTTCTCCTACAGCAAAATGGGCTACCATCCGTACCTTACTCTCTTTAGCTGCTCAGAATGGGTGGAAAGTTCATCAGATGGATGTGAAGACTGCTTTCTTGAATGGAGACTTGAAAGAGAATGTCTTCATGTCTCAGCCAGAAGGCTTTGTTGTGAGAGGAAAAGAACAAAAGGTATGCAAGCTTGTCAAATCCTTGTATGGCCTAAAACAAGCGCCTCGCGCATGGTATGAAAAATTAACCGAACATCTTTTGAAGTTAAATTTCGAACATTTTGATCCTGATGATGCAACACTGTTTATAAAGAAAGTTGGAAGATCTGTTGTGTATCTTGTGGTGTACGTAGATGATCTTTTGATGACAAGGAACAATGAGAGCTATATAGCATCCATAAAGAAAGATTTGAAAAAGATCTTTGAAATGACAGATATGGGACATCTCCACTATTACTTAAAAATTGAAGTCACTCAACATCCTAAGTACATATTCCTATCTCAGAAAAAATATGTTGGAGAACTACTAGACAAATTTTGCATGACAGAATGCAACCGTATCTCTACTCCAATGGAACAGAAAATGAAGCTCACATCAAGCGAAGAAGTGCATAAAACCTAATTTCTGCCCTAATTCCTGTGCGTGGAGTTTTTTTGGAAAGTCTAAAAATATTTTCATATGTACGATATGGTTGCTGTGTATTGAAGAGGCCTGTGACTTCTGTATTGAAGCTTTGAGTTTGAATGTATGTGTATGGGAGTGCTGGGGTTTCTCCTTTCAATTTAAAGTTGTGCTTTGAGCTCGAAACTGTGACCAGTATAGGAGAAGATTGTTGGTGTTTGCTGTGACCGCTTTGAAGACTGATTATCATTGGCATTGTTGTAAAGCTTGAGGAAGGTAGCAGAGACTTAGACCTGCACCTTTAGTCTTTCTTCTTTTTCTCATATTGTTTTAGTTGCAAGATTCAATCACAGAAGATGCAATCTATAACATCTGTAGTTGGTGCCACTCTCACTGGCAAAGACACTTATCCAGAATGGTGGAGGAAGATCAAATTTGCCTTCATCTACAATGACCTTTGGGACAGTATTTGCGAAGGCACCACAATAGAGACAGAAGCTGGAGGGCCCATAACCAAAGACCCAAGACCTCCAGAATCCGAGAAAGAGAAGGCCATTTGGAAAACAAAAGACAAGAAAGCTTTAGCGGTAATCACTGCCACAGTCAGTGAAGAGGAAGAGGTGAGCCAGCACATCTTGCCTGCAAAATCACGTTTTGAAGCACTAAAAACGTTAAAAGATCTGTATGATTCACACTCTGAAATGGAAGTTATTCAACTAATGCTAAAACTATTCAGTTTAGAAGTAAAAGACAATGATCCCATGTTACTTGCCTCTGAAATCAAAGCTATCATGCACAAGATTCAAGCCACTGGTATGAAACCAGATCTTCCCCTTGCAGCTTTTGTAAAATCTTTGTATCCTTCTCACTCCAACTATCTTGAGTCGTTGCAAGCAAGTGACAAGTTCAAATCACTGACATTTGACACCCTGGTAGAGAAGATAGCTGACAGAGAGAAAGCTTTTGGTAAGAACACAACCGAGCATTCTGGAGAATCACTTTGCTTTGCTCAAAAAGCAAAGAACCACACCAAAGACCAATCCAATGATCATCCCAAAGGAGAAAGCAGCAAAAGAGGCAGAGGAAGAAGAAACTTCAGAGGTAGAGGAGGCAGAAACAACTCCAGCAAAATATCATATTTGAAGTGCAAGCGTTGTGGAAAGATTGGACACACAGCAGATCAGTGTTGGGCTTCGTGGGACTCCATCAAAGACAGACATAACCAGAAGAAAGATGACAATAAGAACCAAGATGCTAGTAAATCTTCAGATTCTGCTCATTGTATTGTTGCACATTGTAATCTTGGTATTAATGAAATGACTTCACTTTCATCTTACACAGATTGTTGGCTACTTGATACTGGTGCAACATCACACATGACTTTTAGAAAAGACTGTTTTGAAGAACTTAATGAAACAATAAATGGCATAGTTTACTTTGCCGATAAGTCAAGTCTTAAACCAAAGAGAATGGGCACCATTCGGTTGAAGATGCCTGGATTCCCTGATTTCTTATTGAAGAATGTTCTTTATCTTCCAGAGTTGCAGAGAAGCCTGTTGTCCTTGGTGCAGATTCGACAGCAAGGCCATTCCATCCACATGTTTGATGGAATCGTAGAAATAAGAAAGTCCTCTGACAACCAAGTCATCATGACTGGATACGAAGATAGGAAGCTGCTGAAGCTAAAGGGTTCATCTACAAGGGTTCAGAACTATGCCTACCTCTCTCAACATGGAGAAGGTAATTTATCATCAAGTTTATTGTGGCATGCAAGATTTGGTCATCTGAATTATAACAGTCTTCGTTTGTTGAGAAAGAATGGTGTATTTGGTTTGCCCACCATTCCCAAAGAGAAGAGCAAATATTATGCATGTATAATAGGGAAACACAATAAGCTGCCATTCCATGAATCTAATTTCAGAGCAAGTAGGAAATTAGAATTAGTGCATTCTGATTTATGTGGCCCAATGCCAACTCCTTATATGAAAGCAGAAATAAAAACCAGAAGATGGCCCTAAGGGATAAGCTCCACAACACTAGGATAGCCAGGGGAGAGAGTGTGACCTCCTATCTCACCAGGGTTACACAGGTGAAGGATGACTTGGCAACTATAAGGGAGACTATTCCAGACTAGGAGTTGGTGCACATTGCCTTGAGAGGCTTCACCAAAGAGTGGTATGTGTTCATCAAGTGTGTGGTGGGTAGAGAAGCTCCCGGAGTGGTGCAAGTTGTGGGATGACTTTACTCAGGAAGAGATTCAAGAAGGGTTCCAGAGCATAGATCGAGAGAAGGAAGACGAAGAGAACCTTGCCTTAGCATCCAAAGCAAGGGAACGCCAAAAAAATGCTCTTCTACAGAAGACATCTCTGAAGACAGCAAGAAGAAGAAGGACACTAGTAAGGTTAAATGCTTTGCAAGTAATGAGCTAGGACATTATGCTAGATAGTGCCCTAACAGGAAGAAGGGCAAAGGGAGGAATCATGTGGTTGCTTCAGCTAAGATGGATGACTTTGCAGCTAAGTTCGAAGATGAGTTCTCTCTCTTTGCATCAGAGACACACAGAGAGCATGAGGCTTCTCTCAATAGGCCTACTTGGTATGAGATGTCACTAGAGGAACTTCCAATTCAGAGGGAGAAACTTCAAAGAATGTGATTGATTCTAGAGGAGGTTCTTCTATGGTGGGGATGTCTAGCAACGTAGAAGGGGCCGAGTGAAATTCTCTTGTCAGCCTTGTAATAGTGTCCTTTGTACTACTTTGTGGTCAATGGTATAAGAGGGTCCATGGTATTGTGTCCCATGGTACTGGTTGTCTCATGGTATCCACAAAAAGTGATGCTATAAAAGAGACTATTGAGAGTTGTATTGAATTACAATGGACAAGAGTGAGTCACGTCTCTTGTGTTAGCCAAGAGTGAGTTATATCTCTTGAGTGACAAGAGTGAGTTATATCTCTTGAGTGGCAGAAGTGAGTCATATCTTTTGTTGGGGTTTCTCTTCTCTGACAAGGGTTTGGGAACCGTGAGAGTCAAGGGTTTGAGATCCAGTGAGTTATATCCAGATGCCTATCGTTGTAAGTGTTGTTTAACAAATCTGCAATAAAATACAAACTGGTTGCGGTTTTCCCCTAAGGAATGGGGTTTCCGGGGTATTTCTTGTGTTCGGTTTTCTCTTAGTGGTTGCTTATCAGTGTGTTGCATTTATCTTTTCGGTAATTGTGAGTTAATTAATTACTGACTTAATATAAAACAATCAAGATTGAAGACTGTAACCGTGATCTGACAAGCTGTAAAATTTTAATACTCAAATTGAAAAAAGTCTGCTATAGTATTTAATATTTACTACATCGCAAACCTCCTAGCTAACTGTATTGAGCAGATGCCTTGGTTACAGTCGGTCGATTAATGAATGGTTGAAGATCCAATGCAGTTGGTTGACCCCTGACCAGACTTGACCATACACAAATTTCAATCTTCCTTTCAGTAACTGTACCAATAATTCAACGAGTTACATGTATCTACATTAGTTACCAGCCCTGAATACTTCTAAAATTGTTTTGCTTTACTCCTTGCTAACGAAAACAAGCATTCATCTCAATTTGAAGCAGGAACCTCCTTTACCCTGTATTTACGTTAGTAGCAGCTTGTTTTGGGACTTTTATGTTATCATCATTACCCAATCCATAATGGACATGAATTCCAATTCAATCGACTTTGGATGTACACTATTACAAGGCCCTATTTAATAAACCTCTCGAACTGAAAGATATCATTTGTACAGCATCAAATGCTATGTCCCACACAAATAAGAATGGAAGTCTTGCATTATTAGATCTGAAACTGATATTTTCCAATTATGACTTGATCTCAAACAGGCTTTGGGTATACTTTTGTGGCCAAAATAGACAACTACAACTCTTCTATTTTTTAAATTCATTCTTGTAGAATGACACTCAAATTTCAGTACACTGCATCTCCTTGCAAACCTTGAAATCAGTTCTCCTGCCTGTATCTAGAATTTGAACTCATTCACAGTCAAGACATGCATAATGTTAAATTTTAGCATTAGCATGAATACTTTAAAAATTTGCAGATTATCTTAAACAAATGATAACTGTAGTAAACAACATCAATCACATCAACACATTGAACACAAGAGTTTTTCACTGGGGAAACCTTTAAAGGACAAAAACCCCAAAAGCATTAGTGATTCATCTCGTAAATGAGATGACTTAGTTTTTCCAAACCCTAACTAGGTTTGTACCAAAGATCCACAATTACACAAGATAATCTTTTGACACAGAAAAATGCCAGTTTAGGCTTTTTCATAAATTAGGGCTTTCTGCCCTAATTTTCTCTCCTGCCTAGTGAGATAAGACTGCCCAAAAATCTTCCTTGACTGCTTCAGATCTGTTTTTATCTCTCCTGCCTGAACTGTTCAGGAGTTGCCCGGATCTGTGAGGAGGCTACCCGGAATGCCCTGCCAGCTTGCCCATGATCTGCCTGTCTTTTCCAGCATGCCAGAAATCTGATCTCGCCTGCCCGGAGCCTGCCCGATTTTCATGTCCTGAAAATCCTGTTGCCCTAAACTCCTGCCAGGATTCTGTCCAGGCTTCCCGGTTATCCTGCTGCCCTAACCGTGGCCTCTGCTGACTGTCGAAAGCCCTTTACAGGCTGTCTGTTGGTAGCCCAAGGGTCTGTTGTAGCAGGCCGAGGGTCGGCTACAGACCCGGATGCCCTTACGGGAAGGCTGCTAGTAGCCCAAGGGTCTGCTACAGACCCGGATGCCCTTACGGGCAAGCTGCTAGCAGACCGAGGGTCTGTTGTAGCAGCCTGAGGGTCTGCACAAGCAACCCGAGGGTTTGCACCAGACCTGAACCCTTCACAAATTCTCTGATAGTGGCCCGGGGCTGTGAGAGAGGAAGGGGCAGCCCGGAAATGAGTAGGGCTTCCCAAGATATGTAGATGGCTGTCGATGATGTAGAGAGGCTGTCCTTGGAGCAAAAGAACCTACCCGAGGTAAATTGGAGCTGCCCGTGACCAATCCGTGAAGGTGAGGAGGGTTAGGGTGAAACCCTAACACATGAAAAGGAGAGAGAGAACTGTTGTTGTTCCTTGTTGAAGAAACCCTAGCTTAGGGTTTATATCCAAAGACAAATGTGTATGCCCTAGCTAGACTCATCCATGCTAGGGCATACACAAAACTTCCTTCTCTTCCTGAACCAACGAAATCTTCTTCTATGGAGCAATTGTACCTGTGGGAGCCAAGTGTGTGTAATAATGAGATGGATTGATCTTCTTTTATATCCTTGAGTCACCTGTAAGTGGACCAAAATTAGAAAGGTCAAAATATTATTAATTTAATCTTTTCTAATTTTGACTTTTGCCTTTAGCCCTCCTGTGGTCCAAAAGTCCTTACGTATTTTTGACTTTTACCTGTGGTCCAAAAGTCCTTATGTATTTTTTACTTTTGCTTTAGCCTTCTTCAAGAGCCCCTGTGGTCAAGGTGGTCTTTCATCACCACTCAAAGTACATCATCATAAACAGAGAGAATTACTAATGCTTTTATCACATTATGTGTGACACCAAGATGGGGTACTAAGGTGTCTTAACCAAGGGTAGCTAAGCCTTGGAGAAGATCGCAAAGCCCACTGATCAAGGGTTAGAGTGTCACACATGCCTAGACCCGATCTAGGGCTTATAGTGCTTTCCTGGTAACAGACCAGGTGCCTCAGCCATAGGCTTCATAATTTGACACTAGGTCAAATACTTGGTAACAGACCAAGCACCTCCATTCTCCTAGAGAATGGCCGTCAGCCTCGAGCTGAGTTCCTAGTCCTGGACTAGGTGAATTCCCGGTAACTGACCAGGTGCCTCCAATCAAAAGAATGGCTACTCAGATCTAGGCCGAGTCTACCAGTGCTAGACTGGCTCCACATCCTGGTCCCGGACCAGATGTCACCATTCAAATGAATGGTCACTCAACTCAAGGTTGAGTTCCCCCAGTGTTGGATTGGGTCCACATCCTAGTCTCAGACCAGATGTCACCATTCAACAGAATGGTCACTCAACTCAAGGTTGAGTCCCCCCAGTGTTGGACTGGGTCCATATCGCGGTCCCGAACCAGGTGTCTCCATTCTCCTAAGAGAATGGCTCTCGATGCTGCTCAGAAAAATCAACACATAAGATGTTCACATGATGAAGAATTATATTTGGAACCACACAGAGGAATGGTTGAGTATACTTACAGATTTACCTAGACTGTGGTTAGTCAACCAGTGTGATTCACTAACCCAATCTTCTGTTAATGTGTTCTACCATGCCATGGGAGATCAATGAAAACAGACAGTCCTGCATTTCTTATATGCCACAGTTCAGCTACTTTCTGCCTTTGAGGTCCTTTACATCATATTCTATAAGTAATTTTTCCTCTCCATGTTAACAGGTCTGAGGTCAGGAGGTATTTAAAGAAAAACTAACAGGTACTAGAGCATACACAATTTTGTTGGTGAACGATTTAATCAAAATATAATCCTGCAGGGTTGATCTGTTTGTGATGTTAATGGACAGCATAAAAAAGAAAACTGTCATAAAATAAGCTTCACAGCAAACATCAATGATCATACTAGCCTAGGAGACAGTTTTGGATTGATTCTTTCATCTAAAGGTTTCTTTGCAATATCTGATCAGGAGCACATACTCCCCCATTAATCTTAGATCACTGATGTCCCTCCCAAGAAACATAACAACTCCTTATATCCCTTTTCTTTACCACCCTTGATTTTCCTCCTTTTCCATACTCATTGCTGAAATGCTGGACATAAAATTTAGAACCCTTAAATACCCAATCCAAAATCCTCTGCTTCCTAATTTA
This sequence comes from Pseudotsuga menziesii, assembly GCA_001517045.1. Classification (NCBI taxonomy): domain Eukaryota; kingdom Viridiplantae; phylum Streptophyta; class Pinopsida; order Pinales; family Pinaceae; genus Pseudotsuga; species Pseudotsuga menziesii. The sequence continues at coordinate 345,084 of LPNX010176719.1, forward strand.
GCCCACTTTGCTTCAGGGACCTCTCAGTCCCAGTTATTCTCCAGACAACCTTACCAGACTCTGCACCTGCTCCTTTATGGTGATTGAGGACTCAAAGGAGGAGACTTTCCTCCCTCATCTTCCAGCCTTGGCATCCAGCTCCATCTCCAGCACCACCACTTGACATGCTCTTTCTGATGGAATTCTCACTCTTGTACTAATTGTTTTTCATTTATCCGACATCCGTCCTCTTTTCTTCTCGAACTAGTTACTCTCTATATGGCTTCGTTGTTAGATCTCTATATCTTGATTTATTGTCGTTAGCTCAGATCTAGGAGCTGCTATGGCACTCCCACTTTGTATTCCACTAATGGTACTGTTTTAGTCCCATTTACCTACTTAAATGGACATTCATTGGACATGAATAAAATTAGATTATCTTATCTTATCTCCCATTTCCATGTTATGTAGATTATATACGTATAAAAACTCGTCTGAAGTAAAGATATTTATGTCTAGTATCAAATTGCCTATAGAACTGCAAACTCAAAACTATAACCAAAGAGTGCTTAAAAATGTATAATCTCACAAAAGATATATTATAAACAATAAGAGGCAGAAGTTTATTCACTATGATTAGCTCATAACTACCTTCAGTTCATCGCGTTTACGAGACTTCAGCTGTACAAGCTGTGTTTCTGCAACATGAAAACGATCCTGGAGGACCTTTTTATCTGCATTGAGCTTGGCAATTTCTCCATCACGTTCTGAACGAGCCCACTCAAGTTGGTTTTCTGCTTCATGTATTTGTTCCAGGAGATCCTTTTTCTCCCGGAAGAAACGTTCCAACTCAGATTTCATTTCTGACTGCAATACCATAAGAATCAAGAATGAACTTAGGTTGTATTTTATATCAAAAAACCCACACCAAACCTATAGTCCAAAATACAGATCTAGCATGACAACTACCTTGAGACGTGATGTTGTTGCTTCAAATTCACCCAAACTTTGTGATAGTAAGGCTTTTTCTCTAGTTAGGGTAGCTATTTCATTTTGTCTATCTTCTCGAACCCGAATTATTTCCTCTTCATTTGCACATAGTTGCTTCCACAAGGTAGCACGATCAACATTGGCAAGTTCAGCCACTTCACACATCATGCTTAAAACTAATCTAGCTGTTCCCTCCTCCTCTCGAATGAGAAAAGTCAAAATGTTCATGCCTAGGTCTATTTCGTGACAGTTATTTGTGCTACTGGTTGCACGCTCAACAAGTCCCCTCAACATCCGTTCACGATAACCTTCATCCCCGTATATTTTGAACATTACAGCATACAATGTACTAACAAAGTCCCTTACTTGAGTGTCCCTAGAGACAGCCAATGACTCTACAAGGCCAAGAACAGCAGCAAAGTCATCATCGTCTTCAAAGGATGATTGATTCACTGCCCCAACTACAATGGCATCTTGCTTTTGGGCAGAACCACTGCAGCATCTGGAATCAATTGCCCGCCTTTGAGCATGCCTTCTTTCTAACACCGTGACTACTGACTGTTCCCCAAAGGCCCCCCGTGCAATAGCTTTCTCAAAGACATGCTGAGCTTCTAGAGTAAGATAAGGGACCGAAAGCATCTCTACAAGAATATCCACATCAGCCACTCGCCAACATGCAGCTGCAACCTGCTCAGTTGCCACATGCAACTGCTTCGCAGCAAGACCAGACTCCCTATCACCAGACATGATGTTTGGTGCAGTAAACTCTTTCTCGTTAGTTTCACAATCAGAGTCAATATCTCTCAACAGAGCTTCAGCAACATCTCTACAGCTAACAACTGTACTTCTTAAAACATCTAAAACTCGTGGAGATACAGCAACTCCTAGACTCTTTAGTCTGCCACGGACTGCCTCCACCTGTATCACAAAACAACAGAAAATGACATAAAGATTCATAACAAACTATCTTAAGCATTTTCACTTCCATGTGAATTACCAGCGATTACATCTAGAAAATACAATTCATCGAGAACAGCTCTACAGAAAATTACTGCTTGAGGTAGCTGCTGGCATTGGGATGCAGCTTTGAAAATGAAACTCATCACAACAGCAAAGGGTTCATCGTTTATATCCATTAACATCTCCAGAACGTGAAACAGAATGTGTTCCCAGACATCATTCCCAACTTGCAGCTGACTTAATGCACCAAGAACCTGCAAAACTATTAACTTTTCATATGCATTCATTACAAAGAGGTCAACTGTCATATAATAAATTTAAGAAGTCCTAAAAAAATTAGAGCAGGATATGTGTCTGAGTACTAGATTAAATTTTTAAGAATGTAATTAGTAAAAGGATTTGCAATGTTAGGGTAACTCTTACAGGCAACCGCAGTGTGAGATCTGTATCTGGTTTTTTAAGACAATCTAGTAATGCATAAGCAGCTAATGAATGTTCTGAAATGTCTACCAACTTCGGCACCAATGCAATAAGATCTGGTAGCATGTGTTTTGGAGCCTTATCTAAAACAAGAGCTATTTTCTGGGCTGATTGTGGCCTTCGTCTAGGTTCCGGGCCACCTTGGGGAACTGCGCCATCAAGTGCCCTGAGAGAATTGACAATCAACCCTAATAGCTCTTCAGACTGCTCTGGCCACTTTGTCTGAGAAACAACCAAAAACAAAACTTAATGGACATCCAAAATTCATAAAAACAGCCAACAAGAAAACTCAATGGTCTGCCAGAATTCATATTGTCAACATACACTTCTATACAATGATGTATATAAACATGCAACTGAAATCTTAGAGTCCTAATAGATAGAGAGTAACATTAACTGAAGTTATTGCCAATTAAACTAAACAGTAAAGCAAACTACCACCTTCTGTATTTCGTTAGGATTGTTCACTCCCAAAGATTCTTGTGCAGTTGCTTCTGGAGGTGAAGAAACAGGCCAAACTGCAGCTTTTCCCACTGCCACTGTTGCCAGTTTGTATGTGCTTTGTACTGCTTGAGTTCCCATTGTTCCATCAATCCCAACATCAAGGCGCTGATCTAAAGAATTATTTGCAGTTTCGATTGTTCCATTTGTCCCTCTTAACTCAACAGAGGTTCTGTTAGTTGCAGTTCCATTACCATCCAAAATGCTTCTCGACCTAGTTTCGGAAGCATCATTGCAGTTTTTCCCTACCGATTGCTGACAGCATTCTACCATTATGTCTAATAGCAGATCCACAATAGCTTGCTGTAATACTTTAACACCCATTAAAAGATTCATAAGACTCGGTGATGTTGCCTCGCTTTTATTAACACCCTTTTTTCCACTGTTTGAAGATGATAACTTCGTTGGTAAAAGAAGTCGTTTCACTTTAGCAGGGTCGTCCAAATAAACCCGTAGACCAGTCAAAAAGGCCGCAATTGCCCCAGCATCCATCAACAACTTTTCTCTTAAAGTGACTTGTAACTGAGATGGATCAAGTAATAGCGGGGGACTATCACCATATGTAAGGTGAAATCCTGCCCTTGCGAGTAGGTTCCTAAAAATATCCTCTTCATCCCCACTTATTCCTTCACTGTCATCAGAATCTATTAGTTCATCTGGGTCTGTGGATAGAGCATCCTGATCATCATCTGAAGCTAAGACCTGCAGGATGCAGCTTCTAAAAATGAGCATTAAAAAATAAATATTCCCATGTAAACTATTATCAACATAAAAAAGACTCTTTTAAGTTTCTACCACAGCCTGATAAATAAAGGTATTGATAATGTGCCAAATGGAACTAGCATGAAATGTGGCACAAGTTCACTTATGCCAAATTCAAGAACACGGTAAATACTATAAGACAAAAGTACCTACAATTATCTTAGCCTTCTGACCACAACACAACAAGTGAAGTTGAAAAAGCCTTATTGGTCAAATATGTAATATATTTTCATGGATAACACCCTTTATTTGACCATCAATTTCTGCTATATGACAAAAAGTTTCAATAAGAAAATGAGCAATTTCAAAAGAATGTCACTCTTCATTTTAACCACCAATTTCTGGCTTATGATAAAATGAGGGTCGTCTCTTGGGGAAGCTTGTCTCTCAAATCTATATAGAATGCCATATTGAGACCTTTGGAATCTCTGTTTTCTTCTCATATTTATAGGGAATTTAATGTTATTGCCGATGCTTTATCTAAGGAAAGGAACTTTTGAATGGTACTTTGGTATCGGAAGGTCGGTTTGTTAGTTTTTGGTAGCTCAGAAGTTACTTCTATGTTCGGGGTGTCTAGCAACGTAGAAGGGACTGAGTGAAACTCTCTTAGACAGCCTTGTAATAATGTCGTTTGTAATACTTTATTGTCAATGGTATTGAAGGGTTCATGGTATTATGTGGCCCATGGTACTGGGTGTCCCATGGTATTCACATACGGTGAATGCTATAAAAGAGTCTATGGAGAGTTGTTTAGGTAACACAGTCTTAGGAGTGAGTCATATCTCTTGTGTTGGTCAGGGATCAATGACTGATTAGATCAGAGAGAAGGAGTCTCCCAGGGGCTTTGGAGTGAGGAAATCACTCAAGCCAGGGTTTGTCTTTTCTGTTGAGGGTTTGGGCATAGTTGCAGCAAGGGAAAGTCAGGAGTGACTGAGATGTGGTATGTGTATTCGGTAGCCTGGTGTTGTAAATGTTATTTTAACAAATCTGTAATAAAGACAAATTGATTGTTGGTTTTCTCCAGTTGGGGTTTCCAGGGTACATCTTGTGTTCAGGTTTTCTCTGTATTGGTTGCTTATCAGTGTATTGTTATTTTTTATTCAATTTTATGTGCTTAATTAAGACGGGTATAAAACAATGAATAAATAGCAATCAGATTTGGTAAGCTAAGAAATTTCACATGGTATCAGAGTGGGTCTGAGGAAATCTAGCACAACATTGAGAAATTTGAAAAAAAAATATTGAGTGTCGTACGGGTTGTACGGGCTCTGATTGTACAGCATACGAGTTCATTGTGGTGGTTGGATTGTAGTCTCAGCATAGTATTTCCAATGTTCGTGGGTTGTGTGCACGGGCCAACAAGCCGATTGGAAGGGTGCATCGGCAGGATGTGTGGAGAAGTGAAACCCTGTCTACACAGCAGAAACCAGCAACAGGAGCTAGGGCAAAGATAGCCCTGCAGCTGAGACGAGGCTCGATGGCACGCTAGTATCGCATATTGGGCCTGGCTGTGAGGAGACAACGCTGAGCAAAAGCATTGAGTCATCAATGTTGCAGAGAGAACAATCAGGCAAGACCGTGACAAAGGTTACAGCTATAGCGAGATGTGTAATCCATGTTGCAGCGAGACAGCTACATGAAGACGAGTCCACGGATCGGGTCGGCCAAGACGTGCCACAGCAGTCGTGAGCTATCTTTCGCAGACAAGCAAAGTAGGTGAACGTCGAAAGGCTCGGACTTCAATGGAGTGAAGGCGGATCAAGACTGGCTATGCAGCTCTGGCAAAGGAAAGGACCCATGCAAGGAAGATGTGGTGAGCTACAAAGCAAGCAGCAGTTAGTTGTAGTCAACGGCAAGTAGGCCAAGACAGACGTGGAGTCGTTGGGTCAATGCGGAGAAGTGTGGAGCCCGACGACGGCAAAGAATCATAAGTGCAGGAAAGCAATGTGGACAGCGAACAATGATGCGGCTTGATCTTAGAGAAATCACTCGGGCTAGCAGCAGTAGAGTCAGGTTGTTGGTACAACTAATGAAACAGTGTGCACGCAATCGGAGCTGTGTAAGAAGCAAGCGGTCGCGAGTTGGTACAAGGCTATAGGCAGTAGTAGTTCCACAGGGAACTGGGCGTACGATGGAGTGGTGCAAGCTAGCAGTTGCAGCAAGCAGGAGCCAGGGCACAAGCTGATGGGAGGCAACTCGAGGAGCTGAACCAAGCAGAACAGCAACAAACTGCAACGGGAGCTAGCACGGAGTGGAGTGAAGTCTGTTGGGTGTGGAGCAAAGCACGCCGACAAAAGGTGGACCAGCCGTTGGTAGAGTGGCACCAAAAGAGTTGGGTGACAAGGTCAACTGTTAATGGAGGAAAAAGGCAACATAACCACCACAGCCATCAACCAAGCAGGCTGCCAACGTACAGATCAACAGTTGCCAGGAAAGGTAAGGTGTCTGGCAGACCCCCAAACAGGGGAAGAAAGTCTTGGGCAGCAAGCCCTGGGACCTGAGCAAACTGTCGGGCAGCTATACAAGGGAAAGAAATTTTGGGCTAGGGCAGATCAAAGCTACCTTAAGACGAATTGGAATGATAGAAATATTGAAGTGGATATTGATCAACGGCTTTTTTTAAGTTATCTTCTGAGTGTCATGTTGATTGAGAACTATGGCGGATTTTATTGAACAGCTTGTTTCTTTGACGGAAAAAGATATTTGACATACCATAAGAAACGAAAAATTGAATGTGAAACGCCCGAATTTTGACAACGCTGAAGCTTTGGTCAGATGGAACTTTATATTTGATACCTCGACGCACAGCAGCTCTGTTAGCCAATAGACAAACCTGGCTAGAATGCTTTCCACAGCGGTAGCTATTTTTAACCCCACAACAGGTCAACTACGAGATAAATGCAACTGGTGGCTACACGATATCTTTGAACACTTGTTTATGCTTTTTTGTCTTCCCTCTAATGGTAGCGTAGAGTACACTGGTGAAATTTTTTATTATTTTTTTGGGCAGATGACTGGAAAATTGGACTGCTTAATATATGGTGGATTGGTGGTGATGACGGTAGCTTTGACAAATTTATACGTGAGGTTGCAACTGTGTTTGAGTAAGACTCTCTTCTAATTTTTATTTGAATTGATATTTTGATTCTGTTACAGCGGAGTGGTTTCCTCTTCACCAGGAATTTCTTTTTTGTTTTTTTGGTTATTTTTTCCTTCAGATCTTCTTTGTTGCAGTTTAATTATTTCTTCCCTGTGAATGGCCAAGGGCCAATAAGTTTGGTTAAATACCTGAAAATTCAGAGAATCTATGAAATTAGGGTGGCCAAAAACCAGATCAGATAAGGTCTGAGAGAGATGGATCAGACACGGCTCTGATACCACTGAAACGACAAAATCATTTCTTAAAGAAATAACCAGCACAGATAAGCCAGATTACAATATTTCATGAATAATAAAATATGATCGATAAGATAATTGATGGTATTACATTGGGAATGTTTGCTTGTATAAATACCCATGCTGGGTGCCCTTTCGTAAAGAGGCATAACCTTTCATCAAGGTGTCTCTTCATTAAGTATTTAGTTTATTTAATAATTAATATTTATTAATGTTTATTTATTTATTTATATATTTTGTTCATTACATAGGGGCAGCCCAGAAACTGCCCTGGAAAGTTTGGGCAGGCCCCGGGCAGGGGGCAAAAAAAAATTGTGGCAGCCATGGATATGTGGATGATGGAAGAGGTGTTGAGCTTAGTTGTAGTGTTGACGGCTACAGCAATACGAGCATGTGGTTGATTGAGTTACATGGTGTTTTTTGCAGGATTTGGAGTGACGGCATCCAATATCTTGTTTGAGACGACACCGATGGATGAGGAGTGTAGATCTTCATATCAGAGTGCAGCAGATGCAACTGAGAAGTCTTCTCATTCAAAGGGAGCAACTCTAGTAGCAAAGGATGTGTTTGATCCTAGTGGATGCTTCTCTAGAAGTACCTTCCTCACTAAGAGGGAGTGTTAGTTTTTGTTAACTCAAAAGATACTTCTACATTGGGAGTATCTAGCAACGTAGTAGGGGCTGAGTGAAAACTCTCTAGACAGCCTTGTAATAATGTCTTTTGTAATACTTTATTGTCAATGGTACTGGAGGATCCATGGCATTATGTGTTAAAGTTAGTGCAACTGCGAGACCCATTCTCAGGGAGTATGGTACCCTAGTCAATTAACTAGAGTCTAGGACAGACTAAGACCCTAGAAGATACCCTAGGGCCCCTAGTAGTCTCTTGGGGTTCTTGGTCTAGGACCAGGCAGATTCTTGGTTTGGGGCCAAGCAGTTCCTGCAGGAGCACCCTTGGTCAATTAACCAGGTTAATCTTGGTCAAGTTGACCAAGATGGTATCAAGGGGTGGCTAGTCCATTGATCAACGGCTTTTTTTAAGTTATCTTCTGAGTGTCATGTTGATTGAGAACTATGGCGGATTTTATTGAACAGCTTGTTTCTTTGACGGAAAAAGATATGTGACATACCATAAGAAACGAAAAATTGAATGTGAAACGCCCGAATTTTGACAACGCTGAAGCTTTGGTCAAATGGAACTTTATATTTGATACCTCGACGCACAGCAGCTCTGTTAGCCAATAGACAAACCTGGCTAGAATGCTTTCCACAACGGTAGCTATTTTTAACCCCACAACAGGTCAACTACGAGATAAATGCAACTGGTGGCTACACGATATCTTTGAACACTTGTTTATGCTTTTTTGTCTTCCCTCTAATGGTAGCGTAGAGTAGACTGGTGAAATTTATTGCTAGGTTGTTTCTCAATGGAATAGCCACCCCTTGATGATGTCACTAGCAACTAACCCTTAGGAGCAATATTGAGGACCAAAGGATCACGTCATCCAGTTTGGATCTTCCCCTTATACAGTGATGATAAAAATATATGAAACAATGTACCTTGAGAGAGAGAAAAGATTAAAGTCTGTGGTCTTGTTGGTCCTTTGGGTAAAAAGGGGTTTGTTTGTCCACCTTTATGGTACACCTTGGACTTGTCAGTATGAGGGTTGTCTTACCTTCTTATTATGACCCTTTTTGGTCGACTTATGGTCCTTTATCTTACTTAGTCCTAACACTCTTATTATGATGGTCTTTATTGTTTTGACTATTGATACACTATCCTAAGTCAATTTTATTTTATGGTTTTATTTTATAAAACCATTGGAACACTTTATTTTATGGTTTTATTATTAGACCATTGGACCATTGTTTATGATTTTGTTTTGTACCATTTTTATTTTATGTTTACCATTGGACCTTTTGATACCCTATTTAAAGGATTGTCAAGATTATAAATTTGAAGGTTTGATTAGAACATGGTATCTGGATCTTGATTCCTCGTCTAAACCCGTTGTTTGCTTGACCTCGTGGATGCCTTCTGCTACGACTTTCGCGTGACTATGTGTCTCTTTCTCCAGCGTGACTATCCTTCCCCGCTCAGGGTGACTATGCTTCCATGACTAGCATGATTGTGCTCTCCTGTCTAGCGTGATTGTGTCTCTTCCAGCAGCGTGATTCTGCGGTCTCTACCCTAGCGTAGCTGTGTGCCTTTTCCAGCAACATGATTATGGTCTCTTCTCTAATGTGACTGTGTCCCTACCTGCAACGTGATTCTGTGGTCTCTACCCTAGCATGACTACCCTTTAGCGAGACTATTTCTCAGCGTAATTGTACCCCCCTTCAGCGTGACTATACCCTCCTTCAGCGTGATTGTACCCTCCTTTAGCGTGATTGTGTGTGCCACTGCTCAGCGTGACCAAACCCTACTTCAACATGACTATTTCTCAGCGTGACTATTTCTCAATGTAATTGTACCCTGCTTCAGCATGACTGTGTGTGTCACTGCTCAATGTGACTATACCCTACTTCGGTGTGACTGTATTCTCTTGCCTTCAGCATGACTATGTTCTCCTCTCAGCATGTTTGATTGTCCCATCTCAACGTGATTGTGTGTCACTACTCAGCAAGACTGTGTGTCCCCTACCAGCGTGACTGTGTCTCTTGTCAACGTGATCATGAGTCTCTGCTAAGTATGACTATGTGAAAGTATGACTGTGTCTCTCTGTTGATGTGTTGCTAAAGCCTGAGTGAATGTTTGAAGTTTCTCTAACGAATGACTAAGAATATGAGATTTGTCCCCTTACAGCTTTAAACCTCTTAAGCTCTCTCTCTCAAGGCACGTCATGTGTTCATCTACGTGACTTGTCCCTTCGGTGACAAGATCAAAACCTAAAAGTATCCAAGTACAAGTCTGATTCAAAATAGTTCTAGATTAATACTGTTATGGTTCTTTACTGCTGTTATCTTCCGTACATGGCATTTGGTAAATCATCTCAAGGGCCAACTTTAACACAGTGACCAGTGGAGTGTTAAAGTTGAAAGAGATGAAAATTATGTTTGATTTTATTGCAGTTTAAATTGATTGGAGCAGTACTATTCTGAATCTTGTTTTATATTTCTGCTCATGCATTAAAGTATATTATTTATGTTAAACCTTAACCTAACCCTAAACTTTAACATTATGTAGCCCATGGTACTGGGTGTCCCATGGTATTGACATAAAGTGAATATTATAAAAGAGTCTATGGAGACTAGTTTAGGCAACACAGTCATTCAAGTGATCTCTTGTGATAGTCAAGAGAGTGTCCTATCTCTTGAGTGATCAGTGACTGGGCAGATTTGAGAGAGGGAGTCTCTTAGGGGTTGTGGAGCGAGGGAGTCACTCAATCCTGGTTTGTTCTTCATTGTTAAGGGTTTGGGCACAGTTGCAACAAGGGAGAGTCATGAGTGGCTGAGATCCGGTAACCTGGTGTTGTAAATGTTGTTCTAAATCTGCAATAAAGACAAACTGTTTGCTGGTTTTCCCCATTGGGGTTAACAAGGTACATCTTGTGTTGTGGTTTTCTCTATTTGGTTGTGAGTTTCAGTGTGTTAATAATTAGTAATAATCAAGTTAATTATTCAGGATTGTAACCAGATCTGAGCTCATTAAATTTCACACGGTTAAAAGTCTTTTAGGACATTAGTATGCTTTATAGTTTGATGTAATTGTCTGTCTCTAGTCTTTGTGAGACTGCTCTATAGTACTTTTCGCAGTATGGGTTTGTAGAGGTTGTATCTAGGCTGGTGAGACTTTTGGTGTGGTATATATGACAATGGTTAAGCTATAAGCATGAACAATGATTGTATACTTCGATTCAAATATGAGTAGCAAGTATTTTTTTTTCTTGTGGAAAAAAAAAGGTTGCATAGGCTCAAGGTTATGGAGGTTTGCAACAGAGTTCTTCATATTTGTTGTGAATTAAGTTTCTTTGTAAAATTTTCTACAATCAATTCATCAATTGTTTCCAACTCCTTTATTCTACTTTTTGCTACCACCCATTTTGCCTGGGTGTCCACATGTGATTTTGATCACTCTTGAAAAGGGGGTGACATTGTTCATGATGATGTTTTGATAGTCCATCCCTGAGTGGTTGTGATGCCCTAGGATATTTAGCTACTGATTGGAAGAGCTAAGGTGTTGAAGTGAAGACAAAGGAGACAGTAGGTAAGTTGGTTTGGAAATTATGGGCATAAGAACAGCCCTAATCAACAATAATGAGCATGCTTAAGCCCTCCTACAGCACTAGAGGTTGTTTATTTGGAATTATGTACATTAATGGATCACTTCTGGGCATGTAGAAAGCATGGACCATCCCAATTATGAGGTCTAGCAACAATAATTAGGAAATCCGGGTGGTCTATGGCCATGCTACGTGGGAGCGCCCACCACCCCATCACTCCCGCTCCCGAAGCTCACTCCCAAAACGCTCCCTAGTTTTGGAAGCACACTCCCAAGGCGCTCCCTTCCTTTCCTATACTAAAAGCTCCTATACTATGTTTTCGATCATTTGAAGACAATGTTATGGTACCTCCCTTCTTTGCCAAGCTTCTACAAAAGTTTTTATGGTTGATCATTTGATGATAATGTTATAAGTTATAACTACTAAATGATTGATGTTATATGGTTTAATCCATGTACTCTATAGCTAATTCAACATCCTACATGTTTTTTTAGATATAAATCCATCAAAATATATTAAAATATATACTATACAAAAAACGCTCCCAAAACGGAAGCTTTTGAAAATTTTGCTTTTCGCTCCACTCCTGCTACCACTCCCTGCTCCCAACTATTGAATTTTTACCATTAGTATAAACTTTTAAAATTTCTAGATAAACATCAACAAATCAGCAGTACAGTAAAAAACACATTCATCACATCAGCACATATGGACACAATATTTTTCACTAGGGAAACCTTCAAAGGACAAAAACCCCAAAAGCATTAATAGCTCATCTCGTAAATGAGATGACTCAAAAAATTCTTCAAAAAGTTCCTCAAATCCAAATCTAGATTTTACAACTGTCACAATGAAAATTATCGGTAAAAGTTCAGACTGATAATTACAACAACATTTTCTAAAATTCACAATTTTATCAAAATTAGGGCTTTTTCACAAACTGATCATTTCTCTCTCTTGTCTGCAAAATCAGAGTGCCTGAGAAAATCTCGGAGTGCCCAACTGTACCTTCAAGCTGCCCGACCTACTGCCCGGATACTTCCTTGCCCGGCCTGCCCGATCTGCTTGCTGCCCAAACTGTCCTCCTCTTCCCGTCCTGTTTTTCCTACCCAACCTACTACCTAGGATCTGGTAGCTCTATCTGCACTGCCTGGCAACCCTGTTGTTCTGCCAGAAGGGCAGTGTACACACGCCAAACCCTATGGGGCCAGCCCATAAGATTCTGAGTCTGCAGATGAGCAGCCCATGGCCACGGCTACCCTGCTAGGGCCTGCCTTAGGCTACCTGAGGGCCAAACCCTCACATGTATGCCTGAGAGAGGCTGCCCAGGTTGCCTAGGGTGAGCCTATGGGCTGAAAAGAGAAAGGGCCAAGCCCTAGTATGTTGCCCAGATGGAGAATAGGGACAGCCCGAGAGAGAAGAAGGGGCTGCCCAAAACTTGGCTCCCGAAAAATAGAAAAAGGTTGCCCACACAAAAAATCTTAGCTGCCCGAAAAATGAAGAGGGCAGCCCAAAAACGAAATGCTGAAGACCACTGTCCCAAAAGATTTGCTAGTAAAACCCTAGCTGAGGGTTTGCTGAGAGTGGATGCCCTAGTTGAGGCAAAAAACAATCTTCAATGAAAGCTTCAGTAAAATAGCAGCTTCACCTGTGAGAGAGAACTTGTATGTCTCAAATGAGAAGACTCGATCTTCTTTTATAGCCTTCATTCACCTGTAAGTGTACAACACATTAGGAAAGATAAAAATAATAATATTTTAATCTTTCCCTAATTTCACTTTTACCTTTTACCAAAGGGTCCTTTTATTTATCTTTGACATTTACAAAAAGTACTTATTTATTTTGACTTCCATCTATGGTCATTTTCCTGTGGTCAAAAAGTCCATTTATTTTTTACTTTTGACTTTAGCCTTTTTCCAAGTGCCCCTGTGGTCCTTTTTTATTTCAAAAGTACATTGTGTGACACACATTGTGTGACACCTAGATCTTGTACTAGGGTAACTTAACCAAGGGTAATTAATCCTTGGAGAAGCACACCAAGCCCATAGATCAAGGGTCAAAGTGCCACACACATGCCCAGACCCAATCTAGGGCTTCCAATGTCTTCATTCTCCAAGAGAATGGCTACTCAAAACTAAGCTGAGTCTACCAGTCCCAAACTAGTCTACATCGTGGTCCCGAACCAAATGTCTACTCAAAACAAGGTTGAGTCTACCCAAGGCAAAGCTGGGTCTATATCATGGTCCCAAACCAGATATCTACCATTCAACAGAATGGTCACTCAACACTGGGTTGAGTCTTCACCGTGATCCTGGACCAGGTGGTCCCATTCTCCTAAGAGAAGGGCTCTCGATGCTGCTCAGAAAAATCAACACCAACAACATAAGTCTATGGCATATTTCATATCTCAAAAAGCAGTTATGGGCAGTTTCAAAACATGAACAACATTAAGGAGAGCAATTACGTCACCATCAAATAGCCCCAACTCAAAGGCCGGGTGAATTCTGAGACCATTTTTTGGTGTTTTCAGGCAACAGCAATCACAAACAGTGTTATATAAAAAATATATAACATAGCAACTCATATAACTATATATAAACATTAAGTATCATATTTGAAGAAATTATATGACTTAATATGAAATTTCCCCTTTACACATTATGTCAAACACTTGATCTATCTAGGGTTTATGATTAAAAATTACATCTTAATTTGAAATATAAATCACAAAGATCAAGAACTTTCCAAGACTGAAGTACATATTTCACACATGAATGCACAAAGATTTTTGGTCAACAGACCGGGCAAAACCCCAACTCCTGGGGAAAAACCCTAGAAAGAGAAATTTTTAATAAAGGAGAAACTCATAAATTTTTCTCTCAACACAAAAAAATTATTCTTTTGACCCTTACCAACAAATTCCCAAAAAAATCACTTTCAGCAAATTACCTCGAAATCTGTGTCAATCGTATTGTACGGCCTGCTATACCTTCACACGTGCGAGTATAGACTATACGGTTTCTGCCACACGTGTGGAATATACGGCTATACTTTTCTATACTTTTTTGCTACCTCGAGATTCATGCCAGCCTACAATAAATGCTCTGTCATATTGTTGTATGGTGTTGCCTCGAAATCAGTGCCTCACGTGTTGTACGAATTTTGTTCGTCTGCAATTAATGCTGCTATATTTTGCTGCTCCTTGCATTGTGAATTGTGCCAAGGGTTCTCTCTCTCTCTCTCCTTTGGTCTCAATCTTCTCTCTCTCTCCTCATCAAGGTGTTATCTCTAATTTCTCAACCCTAGTTTTATACTGTAACTACTTCTCTAACCAACTTAATCTTATTGGGTGAGATGACTTTTACAAAATCTAGGGTTCTCAAGTAATACACTTTTATTTAATAATAATTCACTTTAATTATTAAATACTAACTTAAGTGAGACCCAAAACTATAAAGTACAAAACATCACTTTATTTATATATAACTCGTCTTTTATACATAAATACACAAGGGACAAATCACATGTCCTCTTTATCACACAACACCCAAAACTATAAAGAGGACCTTCAGAGTTAACTTTTCAACACTCCCTCTTAACGAGGAAGGTCCACAGCACTATCTCCATCTCCAACTCCTACAACAGCTCCCTCCTGCTCTGGAATCAATCTTGAAAACAGATGCTCTACCTCGAACTGAAACTCTGAACCTAAGACTCGACCTAAGTCTCATCAACCTGCTCATCTGCACCATCACTTGACTGGATGAGCCTCCTGCCAATGCTCTAGAGAGTCACTCTCCTCTTCAGATCCATATCTATCAAATGCAGCATTATCCTCATTCTCTGACTCTGGTAGCCACCCTCCTGTTCCTGCTCCTAGTCGTACAATATGCCCTCTCAGGACATAAAGTATGTCCCAGCGATCTACCAATAAGATGGTGGTCCTTACTAGCTCATCTCTTCGATACTGAAAGACATGGCTAGACCTGATCATCACCCCATAGCCTTCATCCTCAAAAGATGAAACTGAGAGTTTGTTGACTCTCATCCTAGGTACAAACAATACTCCATGTATATCCAGGAACTCTCCGAGAACTAGTTGGAATCTAACAACTCCAACTCCTCATATATCAATCTGGGGACTATCAACATCTGTCTGAATGAAGTGTCCCGGCCCCAACAATGTGATCGTCTAAAAAGAGTCATATATTCCAGTTATATGTTTGGTTGCACTACTGCCAACAACCCAGACATTCTCAAAGGATGAACTTCCTATACTGGAATCAATTGAGACAAGAGAAAACTCTTGCTCAAACTTCGTAGCATATTCTTCTACTACTACAGAGGCTACCACATCTCTTTCAGTCTTCACAATCTTTTTCTTTGGACACTTCGAGGCATAATGCCCCATCTGACCACAACAGTAACACCTGCTCTGACTAAAGTCTTTCTTCTTCTTGTTTGTCTTTGCTGCAAGGGCTACATTATGCTCCACCTGCTCGTTGACTTGCCCACCCAAAGCTCCTTCTCGAATCTCCTCTTGGGTGAAATCGTCCCACAGCCTAGACCAATCCGGAAGTTTCTCTCTGCCAGCAATATATTTGACAAAGACCTCCCATCTCTTGGTAAAGCACTTCAGGGCTATCCTCACCAACTCTGAGTCCAAGATGGTCTCTCCTATGGCTGCTAACTCAACTTTGACCTGAGCCACACGAGTCATGTAGGAAGTTACACTTTCATCTTTTGTCATCTTCACATTGTGTAACTTGTCTTTCAAGGCCATCTTCCGATTCTCGTTCTTTGTCTCGAACAACAGCTTCAAGGTGTCTCACATGTCATAGGCTGTCTTTTTCTCTGCCAAATGCGGGATCAGATGATCTTTCACTCCATCCAAGATCACCCTCTAAGCTCTGGCTTCTAAGGCTTCAAATTCTTCTAATGCATCCTTGTCTGTGGGCTTCGTCATTACGGTGCTTGCAAAGCTCCAAATCTTCCATTCCTTTAGCACTATAGTAATCCTCACTTTCCAAGGTAGATAGTTGGATATGCCATCCAATCTATCTTCATGCCAAATGCTCATCATCTGGAAAATATCTCACAACAAATTTTCTAAACTGAAAGACAACACAATTATGTTCTGTGATTCAAAACTTGAACACTACTTCAACTTGGCTCTGATACCATGAAGAAATTATACGACTTAATATGAAATTTACACATTATGTCAAACACTTGATCTATCTAGGGTTTATGATTAAAAATTACATCTTAATTTGAAATATAAATCACAAAGATCAAGAACATTCCAAGACTGAAGTACATATTTCACCTAAGTCACTTGACACGGGGACACGGGACACCAAGGACACGGGGATTCGAGTGTCCGACACGGGCACGGTGACCCCCGGAGTCAGGACACATAGGACACGTTATATATATATATATATATATATATATATATATATTCAATTTTTACAAATATTCAATAGAAATCAAAATCAATGCACATTTAACATTAGTAATTACACATTTAAATCCTTCAAATCTTCTTCACCGGCACACCAAACACACTTTAGAACCCTCTCCACACTTCCAAATGATAAAAAGAAAGTGAAAATCTTGATTTAAAGCAATTCTAGGAGTTTTTTTAGTGGAAAACGTGTCCTATTTTCTGGACACGCACTGACAATCCTTGGACACGTGTGTCCAAAAACAGGACACACTGCAGAGACGTGTCGGACACGCTTTGTCAGCGTGTCCGTGTCCGACACGCGGACACGCAGGCCCTTTTGGACGAATCGGGTTTCATAGTATTTCACACATGAATGCACAGAGATTTTTGGTCAACAAATCGAGAAATCCCTACTCCTGGGGAAAACCCTAGAAAGCGAAATTTTCATTAAAGGAGAAACTTAGAAATTTTTCTCTCAACACAGAAAAATTATTCTTCTGACCCTTTCAGGCAAATTCCCAGAAAAATCACTTTCGGCACATTACCTCGAAAACTGTGACAGTCGTACTGTACAGCCTGTTGTACTTCACACGTGCGAGTACGGACTGTACGGTTTCTGCCACACGTGTGGATTGTACGGCTATACTTTTAAGTTGCCTCGGGATTTGTGCCAGCCTGCAATAAATGCTCTGTCAGACTATTGTACGGTGTTGCCTCAAAATATGTGTCTCACACGTGTTGTACGGATTCTGTCAGGCTGCAATTAATGCTAATGTATTTTGTTACTCCTTGCATTGGGAATTGTGCCAAGGGTTTTCTCTCTCTCTCCTCATCAATGGTGGTGTCTCTAATTTCTCCTCAACCCTAGTTTTATACTGTAACTACTTCTCTAACCAACTTAATCTTATGGCTGAGATGACCTTTACAAAATCTAAGGTTCTCACTTAATACACTTTTATTTAATAATAATTCACATTAATTATTAAATACTAACTTAAGTGAGACCCAAAACTATAAAGTACAAAACATCACGTTATTTATATATCACTCATCTTTTATACATAAATACACAAGAGACAAATCACATGCCCTCTTTATCACACAACACCCAAAACTATAAAGAGGACCTTCAGAGTTAACTTTTCAACAATATTAATTATTAATAATAGATATTAATATATATTAATCTATGTAGCCAGGGTACCCATACCCAGGAGTAGGGTACACATACCCGTACCGGGTACTTGGGTACTCTGGAGTCTGAAGGTACGCCTCCTGTCGTACCCCATATTGGCTCCACGTACCCGAGAATGCCATTAGAAAAAAAGGGATACTTATAGACGAAATGGTACACCGTACCCCATGTTTGGGTACTCCAGGGTATGGCCGACTTAGTAAAATGCAATCCGCTGGGGAAAATGTAATGACCCCCAACCAATCTGAACAAATTTTTTGCTAATTGCGTATCGAGTCTAGTTCAGGACTTATGTCAAACACTTTGCAACAATGTTCAAATTCCACTGAATATTGTCCAAATCTGGTAGACTGATTTTGCATTGATTTACGGTGAATGTGTTTATGTTTTTGTGTTCAGCACTCATGGAACATAATTTGACTACCAAGTGTGCACATAAATAATATACATATGTATTTCATACTGAGAAATACACTCACATCAACCCAAGAATATATTTGGCAATTTGCAATTTTTTATTTCCTGTAACAGCAGTACAAATAGGTGTTTCAAATAAGATTTCAAGTGTTCCTTCAGGTCTGAGTTTGACTGTTTGTTACAGCTGCCTGGTACAATGATTTATCAAACTTTATGTAACTTCCAGTCTTCCAATTGATATCTACTGAGTTTATGATTTATCAAATTTTATATTTCAAATTTTCAATGTGAATGTTCATTGTTCAAATAATCATTGAATCTATAATTATGAATCAAGATTCATAATTTATGAAGAAATCTGAAATATGCATGTATGATGTGACTGTGACATTTTTTTATTATATATATATATATATACACAGTACCATCGACGTACCCAAGTACCCTGTTTCAAAAAGTGGCATCCCCGTCCCCTTCCTCGTACCCAAGTTTCGTGGCAACTTAGATATTAATATTAATAATTAATAAATAGAAATGATTAATCAATTAATTAGAAAAAGTAAAGAGATGTACCCTAGCATTTAAAAAGATGCGATAAGGCTTATATAAATCCCTACCAATGTAATTATAAATCATCACATCTTATATCTTTTATCTTATCAATTATATATTTTATTTTACACATGGGTTATCGTAATCTGGCTTATTTATGTTGGTTATTTCTACAAGAAACGAAGTTTCTTCGTTTCAATGGTATCAGAGCCTTGTTTCTAGTTCCGCCCTTTGGCCAATTTTTCCGAGGAGTTTCTCGACTGGGCACTTGGCCATTTTTTAAGAAATCGGCGTCCATCTCCCTCCATCTCTTTGGTTTCCTCCCTCAACAACCCCATCATTTATGCACTCCGCAGTATCCCTCTCATCTCCCATAACCCTACGTACTCATCCCCACGCGCTCCTTTAATTCATCCCTCCCTACTGCTCCCTTCACTCAACACCCTCATGCAACCTCCATTTTTTCTTAGCGTTGATCACCTCTCTCACATCTTCCACCACCCCTTGCGCCCTCACTTCCTCTCGCATCTAGCGTAGTGCATCCCTTCACCTTTCCATTCCTCCACCTCTGCTCGCTATTCCATCTCCTCCACCTCTGCACGTTATTCCATCTCTTCCACCTCTGCTCGTTATTCCATCTCCTCCACCTCTGCTCGTTATTCCATCTCCTCCACCTCTGCTCGCTATTCCATCTCCTCGACCTCTACGTTCATCCTCATGCCCTACTCCCTCTCTACGCACCCCTATCGTCTTCCCTCCCTATAACGTTGCGAACTCACTGAACTGTTGCACATTCCCTGCTCTCCATTCCGCCTACTCCCCTATCCTCTCAAGTCCAAACTCCCACACCATCCTACCTGCTCCACGTGTTTCCATGGCTGCTCCACCCTCCTCTCCTTCGACTGTGCGCTCCTCCCATCCCTTCTTCCGCTCCACTCAATTCCTTCACCTGCACATCCACCTTATCCCATTCGACGGCACCTCGCCCTTCTTCCTTCATTCATCCACTGCAATGCTTCGTCCTAGCCTCCGCCCAAGCCACATGCACGCTCACTCCTCCCCACGCAACCTCCATATTCCCGCTTCTCTCCACGATTCTCCCACCAAAATATTTAAAACCCTAAAGTATTTCATTCAAACAAAAGTTCAATAATAATATTTTATTAAAAATTATTATTATTATTATTATTCTCAAACAAAAAGGTCCCTACTTATACATTCGGGAAAAGATTATAATAATAATATTTTTTTATTATATCAAAAAAATCAATATTATACTAATTATTATTATTTGGAGAAATTATTATTATTATTATTATATAATTAAAAAAAATAGAGGGGGCATACAAAAAAGAAGACCAAGTCGTCCAATAAGTCAAGTAAGAAAAGGGTGGATTAATATATCCGTAAAGTAGACTCAAAGACCTTAAAGTAATTGTATATGTATTTAAGTGCTGAAGACTCAAAGACCTTAGAAAAATAAAAATAAAAAAGGAGTGTTTTCTAAAAAAGGAAAAAAGGTCTTATATTAAGACTTAAAAAAAGGAACAACATAGTTATGGACCAAGTGAAAGCGGTGGGAGAGAGGCACGGCTAGAGGAACGAGGGTTTGCAGGCGCACGAGCTAGCCCCGGTACAATTGCCGCCAAGGTAGATCCGAAGGCGGATACTAAGCGATGAAGAGATGAACCCACTAGGAGGGAGAGAAATGCCCTCCCTTTCCCGGGATCAAGCCGGAGGGTCTTAGGACAATGATAGAAATCAACAAGATTTGGAACCTATCAGGGAAAAGATGAAGGAGAGCAGAGGAAAAAGGATGAGGGGGGGTTGTTTACCCCAATTTGCAAAAAACCCTTCTGTATAGATCACATCTGAGAAGATGTGGGAGAGAATAGAACAGTGGAAGGAAAAAGCCCTAATTGAGAAACCCATTGGCATCTGGCCAAAGGAAAGGGATCTGCTCAAGGGAACCAAGGGAACATGGAACTTGAAAGGGCATTATGACATACATTTGGGAGCCAAGGGTTTTTTCACCATCATCTTTTTAATATCGAAGATCGGGACATAATATTGATGGGGGGGCCTTACTTCTTTCATTCAGTAGGCCTATTCCTTACTCGATGGAAAGAGAGGTTTAACCCGGACACAGAAGATTTGAGTATTGCCCCCTGTTTGGATCAGGCTATATTCGCTCCCCTATGAGTACTGGGAGCCCGAAATACTGGAGGCCATTGGAAATTCTCTTGGGAAATTTGTGAAAGCTTCAGATCAGACAAAGATTCAAAGATACACTACCTATGCCCAGATATGTGTCTATATGGATCTATCGCGAGAACTCCTTGAGGCAATCAACCTATCTTGGGAAAGTGAGGATTGGTTACAGTCCCTGGATTATGAATAGCTTCCATTCCGGTGCAGGCAATGCCATGAGTACGGGCACCTGAGTAGAGACTACCCAACCCTAAAACCTGCGGTCACTCCCACTCCTAATCGAAAAAAGAAAGAAAAGGAGAAGAATAGTGAAGGGTTCACTCAAGTTCAGCATCGCAAAAGACAAGGGAAGTGGACCCCCAACCCATCCCAACCAAAGCAGAATGGGGAAAAGAAGAAGCAATCAGGGATTAGGTATGAGATCTTGGGCGAGTCAAATGCCAAGGAGGATAATCTGGTTAAAGAGGCCCCGAAACCACAGCTCGAGAATCAATCCCTCCCGAAGAAGGGAATGATACAGTAGGATGAATCAACGGTTGATATGGAAGAAGATACACCCGACGAAGCTGAAGACATGGACTTAGGCGAGTTAGATCTAGATGAGATGGAGAAAGAATGCAGTAAGAAAGGACAAGGGTATGTGTCTCGGAGGCAGTTGGAACTCCTACATCAAGCAATTTTGAAGACAAAAGTTGTTAAACTAGTAGCAACAAGGTCGGTCTTCCTACATGCATGTGGTCTTGCATGCAGAAGACTTAAATTAGAAAACCAGTTGTATTTAATTTACTTTGGAAAATAAATTAAAGTGATCTAAATTAACTTTAGTGAACCACTAGTTAAAGTGAAAGTGAAATTAGGGTTTTTGCTTTACCACTAGTTAAAGTGAAAGTGAAATTAGGGTTTTTGCTTTACCACTAGTTAAAGTGAAAGTGAAATTAGGGTTTTTGCTTTACCACTAGTTAAAGTGAAAATGAAATTAGGGTTTTCACTTTACCTAAAGTTATAAAAGAGAGATCAATTGGTGGAGAGAACACACACACTTGTATTCCTCCAACAGAGACAGGATACAGACAAGGAGAGAAAGTCAGACAGCGGATTTAGCTGAGAAGACAGAGGAGCGAGCAGTAGGATCATCGAGCTTCGTACAGTTGGGCCGTACACTCACACAGGAGGGTGTTGAGGTTTAGCTGGGATTTGCCCAGTGATTATGTCGGGTTCTGGATTCGCCAGGTTTGGGTGAATTTGCAGTGATTGTAAAAGTTCCATATTTTCTCATAATAAAATCTATATCTGATTGTTGCACCGATTTTCCCATCTTGGGTTTTTCCGAGGGTTTCCATACCCAAAATAATAGTGTCAATATTGTGATGTGATGTTGTGAGTTATTTCTCAGTTTTATATTCCACTGCATACTGTAAAAGATATTCATGTGTGGTTATCAGTTGATATTTTGTATGCATTGTTTAGCCCTAGTTGAATATTATTGGAAAATTTACATGGTATCAAAGCTCTAGTGAGCTAAAGCTGAGAGATTTGCAACAGCAATGATTGATCAGGGGCAGATCTATAGGAAGACACAAACCTAGACTTCCAGATCTAGGGTTTGACAGGTACACTTCACTATGGCCATGCAATTGAGAGTTGAGGTTAGACTCCAAAGTGCTCAGAACTTTCCTACATGGAAAGGATCCTAGACGTCAGTGATGTTGAGGAGCACATTGACTCCACAAAAGTTGCACCCACAGATCTAGCAGATCTGATAGCCTGGAAGAAGATTGATTCCAGAGCCATGTTGATTATCATGGATGGAGTGAAGGACCATAAAGTCCCTCACCTTTTTGGTAAGAAGACCGCATTGGAGATGTGGAAGGCTTTGGAAAGTATGTACCAGAGCAAGAACGAGAACCGGAGGATGGTGTTGCAAGAGAGGATGCGCAACACCAAGATGACCAAGGGAGAAGGAGTGGTTCCTTATCTCACGAGGCTCATACAGATCAAGGATGAGCTTGGAGTTGTTGGCTCTAAGACCGATGATGAGGAGCTAGTTCCGATAGCCCTCGATGGCTTCTCTAACCCATGGGACACCTTTGTCAAAGGTGTTGTGGCTAGGGAGAAGCTCCCTGATAGGCAGAGACTATGGGATGACTTTGTGCAGGAGGAGACCCGCATGGGTCAAGGATCAGGCTCATCTAGCAGTGCCCCACAGATTGTGGATGAGGAGGCTCTAGCCCTTACAGGGAAGAGCAAGGGGAAGGCAAAGAGGAAGAAGGATGGTAAGAAGAACCTTGACGTGTCAAAGGTCAAGTGTTTTATCTGCCACAAGCAGGGACACTTTGCCTCCCAGTGCCCAGAAAGGAAGAAGAAGAGTAACACTCAAATGGTTGGATCTGCAGAGGTGGATGAGTTCAACGAGAACTTCAATGAGGAGTTTTGCTTGATAGCTTGCATGGCAAGCACCACAGGGAGCAGCATATGGTACATCGACAATGGAGCATCTAGTCACATGACTGGACAGAAGAGATTCTTCAGAGACTTGTAGGAGGGTGGAACAAGGATCCACGTTGAGTTGGGTGATGATGCGCGGTATCAAGCGCAGGGAGTCTGGCAAACCCCTCAATTTTGTTGATGTGTTATATGTTCCAGGACTGACCAAGAACCTTATATCAGTCTCCACTTTGGAGGACAAGGGATATCAAGTGGAGTTTCGTGACCATAGAGTGTATATCGAGCCCAAGGGGTCAAATAGGAGCTTGGATCGGGTGATTGGCAGAAAGAGCGGGAAAGTGTACAAATTACACTTTGAGCCTGCAAAGGCTCTAGTCAGCAGCAGCAGCCAGGGTGAGTTGTGGCATAGGAGCACTGAAACATTTGAGACAAGCAGTCATTGGAGTTCCTCGTGTGAAGACCTTCTGGATCGTATGAAGAGGAAATTGGGCTTTCAGACCCCTCAACCTGGCCAGTAGAGTCGTGTTAGTTAAAGTTGTTCTTTAAGCAATGCCAATATACTTATTCTCTACCTTAGCCCCAAAGTCAGTCCTTAAACAGATCAGGGAAATCTAGCGAAACTTTTTATGGAGTGGTAATAGAGGAAATCATGGGGAGGCTTTAGTCAGCTGGGATACAGTCTGTAAACAAAAAACCCAAGGAGGTCTGGGTATGAGAGACCCGCAAAAAATAGTCAAGTTCTGCGAGGGAAGATATGGTGGCAGTGGGTGACTCATAAAGAAGAGTAGTGGGCAAAGTTATGGCACAATAAATATGCGCCAGGAAAGCCAAAACAACATCTAATAAGGTTCAACGAAGGAAGGCAAGGATCTCATATATGGAATCATGCAAACCTCAATAGAAGAATTATACAAGATCATAGTTTTGGGGAAGTTCAAGAAGGACGAGATGCAAATTTTTGGAATGACTCCTGGCAACAACAGCCAAAGCTCTGCAGCCAATGGGGCTAATCAAAGTCCATCAATTCTGGAGAAAAGCTCAAAATAATAAGGATTTCCATGAATGGCACCTACAGTAATGGTGGGATGAAAGATTCCCCACAACCGAAACTCAGAGGCTCGTAGAGGCCCTTCAGGAACAATGCATTCATATCTAGAGAGGTTTTGAGAACCTAAGATGGGGCTATCTGCCTAAACGAGGTTACAGCACAAAAGAGGCCTATGATCTAACATTTAATCAGAAAGAAGATCAGGACAGGGAATCTTGGGGGAAAGTATGGCAATTCAATCAATGGCCCAAAGTTGCTTCCTTCATTTGGCTTGTGGCCAAATGTGGTCCACAAGCGAATTTTAACAAGAGACAACTTAATGAGAAGAGGTATGAATGGCCCATTCTGGTGCACCCTTTGTGAGGGTGAGGAATAAATTATGAACCATCTTTTGGATTCATGTTCCACGGCCTCGTCTTTATGGGACGCGACCTCCTAAATATTTCACAGAACTAATCAGGTAAGAGGGTTACCTCACCAAACGATAAAAGCTTGGGACAAGGAAGTCTTCAAAAACCCTATTATCCATAAACTTTGGATCTTGTTCCCGAGAATGTTGATGTGGCCTATCTGGAGGGAGCGAAATGGTCAAATCTTCTAAGGGAAAAAAACCAGTCACACCACGTCTGGACCCAAATTACTAAATACATTCATGAAACTATCAAAATTACTCAGTGGAGTGAGAAAGATAGGGAGATGTATGACAATGATAAAAGAATTTTGGGAGGATGGGGTTTGGACTGCTCACCTCAGGGTTGGAGAAAGTTCAAGGTTAAGAATTTGCTTCCAACAAGTCCGAGCACCTGGTGTCCACCTCCATGCAGGCATTTCAAGTTGAATTTCGACGGAGCCTCCAAAGGCAACCCTGGGTCTGTCGGATTCGGAGGAGCCATTCGGAACACTGAAGGCATAATTCTCCATCTCTTCCACAAAAGTATTGGTCTGGACACTAACAATTCTGCAGAGCTTGAAGGCTTGATTCAAGGCGTCGAGATGGCAATTAGAAACAGTTGGGAACCTTTGGTAATAGAAGGTGACTCCAACATCGTTATTCAGATGGCGATAAAACTTCAAGGTGGCTAAACCGTAGACAAAGTAGCTAACAACTGGCGAATGCTACATCGGGTTGAAAGGTTGGCAGACTACATAAGAAGGCAACACGCGTGATTTTTTACCCACGTCAAGCGAGATGGCAACAAGGTGGCATATTTGATGGCCAATATTGGTGAACGAAGGAGGGAAATATTCATGGCATGCCAGCTGCCGATGGAGGATGCCAATGAGTGGCAGCTGCAGTGTACCCACTTGGAATCTCAAGATATGGATCGTGCTAAGGAATTGATTGCCGGCACAAGGCATGTGTTGAATTCAACTTGAATCATCACCCCGAGGTACAGATGTCACAACACCCCACTTTCGAGAATTATCACCCCTCCTCATTAAGATCTGAGGCTAGTACATTTGCTTCAAAACAGGTTCAGGCTGCCCAGGGTGTCCCTCTCGTCGCCATTAATGAGGAAAGATTTTCATCCGCCCAATTTCAAACGAGTAAGGCAAGGAGATCTATGGCGAAAGGTGATGAATTTGGGATATGTATTATTCCAGTAAATGGCAAGTACAGAGATATGAGTAAGGTTTACCTTGCAAGGATGAGTGTTGCGGCTATTTATTGGGCAAGTCCCGGCCATCCATACACGCCTAGAATTCCTGTTTGGAGGAAGTGTTATCTGCTTGAGTTTGAGTTTACGATGGCCCCTACAAGGCAAATGCGAGGGGGAAAGAAGGGCAATAATGAGGGTCGAAAGAAGCCTCTGCGGGAACTAATGAGAGCGAGGCAGGTTGCTCGCTTCTTTTGCAAGCACATACCCCCTCTTATCAGGGATGAAATTGAGCGCGTAACACAAACTCTGTGGAATCGCGTCCAGTCCATGGACATGGAAAATATTAAGGCTAAGCTAGAGGATTGGGTGAGTGACCCATGGACGACAACAAGTCGCCTATCTGCTTATGAGCCTATGATCACCACCCACTGGGTGACCAAGGAGTTGATTGCCCATGTCCTAATGGATAGAGACAATAAGGCAATGGGCGATGAAGAACCGGTAAAAGCATGGAAGGAGCACTACCATGAGAACCAAATAATGCGTAAAACAATTGACCGCATTACTCTGAAGCCGGGCATTGTTCCAGAAGTTATGGTTGCATGGGAAAGCTCAGCGGGAGCGAGGCCAAGGATGCAGTGCCCTGTCCATGGTCCGACGGCTAAGCAGGCACCCGAGGTCGGCTCTCGTCCGAATGGTTTTCAACCAGACGCAGGAGCGGTCCAAGCAGCTCCGTCGAAGCCAAAATGATGGTGCTTTATGTTTTTTGGGTAGGGGTCTGTTTTTGTCATCTGTGTCTGTTATCGGCGGAAGTCTGATTAATTTCCTATTTATGTTTTATGGGGTTTTTTAGGTCTCTAGCATCTAATAGTAGGGGCGCAGAATAGGGGCATGTAGTTTTCTATTTGTAATGAACCAAGCAGGTCTGATATTTACATGTAAAAGGATAGGAAGGCAGATGATAAGACATGTAAGGTTATGGGGCATTCTGGTTTTTGTGACAGTCAAGCCTCTCCAGTCCAGATGAAGTTCGAGGCCTCCAAGCCCCACAGTCATGTTGTGTTGATGTAATGAAGGATCCACTTTAATATATTTTTACTTGCTTACAAAAAAAAGTCTTATAAAAAGGGAAAAGCAACTGAAATTGAAGAGTGTAGGATTATATTAAAAAAAAACTATATTATAAGGAAGTCCAAAAATACTTGAAGTGAAAGTTCTAAATAAATAAATAAAAAAGATACTACAAGTGAAAGATCAAAATGGAAAAGACAAATCTGAATGACGGAAAAGAAAGGTTCTCGCACGTTCCATCAAAAACGGCTATGCCGATGTTACAAGTTTGTGGAATATTTGATGAAAGTCCAATTGCCATCGTTATTTGTCCAGCTAATAACAAAAATTTTATTAATGTTGATCTTGTTAATCAGCTACTTGAAGTGAAAGTTCATAAATAAATAAATAAAAAAGATACTCTAAGTGAAAGATCAAAATGGAAAAGACAAATCTGAATAATGGAAAAGAAAGGTTCTCGCACGTTCCATTTAAAATGCCTATGGCAATGTTACAAGTTTGTGGAATATTTGATGAAAGTCCAATTGCCATCGCTATTTGTCCAGCTAATAACGAAAATTTTATTAATGTTGATCTTGTTAATCAGCTACAGGTTCCAGAATCAAGTATAGTGAAGAACGAGTCGAATGAAGATCAAATAAATGAATTACCATTACAGATCGATGATTATAAATTTGTGTCTCAATTCATTGTTGCATCCATAGACGACATTCTTATTGACATGATGCTAGGTTATAGCTGGTTGGGAACATTAGGAACATTCATCGTCAATACAAAAAAGAAGTTCATGACATTTTTCCATGAGAAAAAGAAAATAACAATACATGACTTTTCAGTGAGCATTTTCCAATCACAAAATACAGACAAAGGATCAACTTATGGAAATTATGAAGACTTGGAAGAAGAAGTAAAGCATTTAAACAAAATCATCATCAGCAAAGACAAGGAAATTGCGCATATTCAAAAGAAATTAAAAATGCCAACAACAAATTAAAGAGTTTTAGTGGCAGAAAGACGATGTTAAACACTCACAAATTAGAGACTGCAAAGATCAATGAAACAATCTCAAACAATAAGGATGAAATCGTCAGTTGAGAAATCATAACAAAACCCTAGTCACAAAAATCAAGAAATTAAAGAAAAATGGGAAGCCGAGACAAGCTCATGAAGATGTTGAGAAAAAATTGTTAGAAAAGATCGAAGAGAATTGCCATCTTAAAAATTACAATCAATATCTTCAGACAAAATTATCAAGAAATGATGAAGAAAATTCCTCTTTAAAAAGAGTTAATCAAGAATTGCTAAAATAAATTAAGAAGTTAAGAGAGAACGAAAAGTCACAAGAAGAAAACTTCAAAAAGATTCATTATGATAACAAGCTATTAGAGAATAAATTAGAGCAAATCCATAAGGAAGATCCAGACTCTCAGGGAAACAAACTCAAGTTGAGGAACAAGCAGCCAATCTAGTAAAAAAACAAACAAAAACTCCTTGTCGACACCCAAATTATAAAAATCATTTTAACCAACTACAAGGTCAAAATGAACATAAACAGAGGAGTTGTGATTTTCGAAGAGAAAGAACAAAAAGTCAACAAATTAAGCAGAAAATAAGAAGTTCCATCCAATAAAGCGATCAACAAACAGCTCCAATGAAGATAAATCTGGGATGGACCACTTCACGAACAATGCAACATTTTTTCTTGGGTATTCATAACTCGTATCGTCACATTTCATCAAGTGTCGCAGTGATTAACACAAAAGATCGAGAGATGACATTACAAGCAAGAAATCAGACATAAGTTGTGTTAAATTTTACAGGTTAGATGAGTTTTAGTACCAGTAATAAAATTCAATACATGAACATATAAAGAACTGAGGTAAAATTCAAACTGTAATAAAACGTAACAACATAAGTTTCATTTCTTTCAACTTTAACGCTCTGCTGGTCACTGCGTTAACTTAACGCTCTGCTGGTCACTGCGTTAAAGTTGATCATTGAAATGTTTCATCAACTGTCATGTACAGAAAAATAATAAATAACATGTGCAGTAAACTAAATCTCAAGTAATCTATAGAAGATAAAGAATATTAACCATTGTTGGATCCGCCTTATACTCAGTTAGTTCTGAGTTTGATCTTGTCACTGAAAGGACAAGTCAAACTAGTTGAACCATATACGTACCTTGAGAGAGAGAGGGAGTGAACAGACCTTAGTTTCTTCAATCAATTTAGCAGTGCAGTCAAGGAGAATCACACAGATGCACTCAGAGTGAAAGATGTGCAGTCAAGCACTCTATCAATATATTCACGGTGAACAAATTCCCGCAACCAGTCAGGGTGGATCAAATAGAAAGACTCAGCCTATGTAGAGAATAGATCGCAGTAAATCCCATGCAGAATAACACAGAGGTAAAATCTGCAGACTGCCACAGCCCAGATCGAGTAATCCAGGCAAATCGGTGAAGACCAGGGGAAGACCAGGCAGAGTGATCCCGAGAAGACAAGCCAACAATCAAAATTCAAGCCCATGAAGGTAAGCCATAAGCCAGGCCGTGAAGGAAAAACAGTAATCAAAAAACAAAGCCTGTGGAAAAAACCGTGAGCCAGGCCGTGAAGGAACAGCAATAAAAAAATCCAAGCCTGTGGAGAAAACTGTGAGCCAGGCCGTAAAGGAACAGCAATAAAAAAATCAAGCCCGTGGAGAAAGCCGTGAGCCAGGTCGTGGTGAGAAAACAGCAATCCAAATCAAGCCGTGGAGAAAGCCGTGAGCCAAGCCGTGGTGAGAAACAGCAGTCAAAATCAAGCCGTGGAGAAAACCGTGAGCCAAGCCGTGGTGAGAAAAGGCAATCAAAATCAAGCCGTGAGCCAAGCCGTGGTGAGAAACAGCAGTCAAAATCAAGCCGTGAGCCAAGCCGTGGTGAGAAACAGCTGTCAAAATCAAGCCATGGAGAAAGTCGTGAGCCAAGCCGTGGTGAGAAACAGCAGTCAAAATCAAGCCGTGGTGAGAAATAGCTGTCAAAATCAAGCCGTGGAGAAAGCCGTGAGCCAAGCCGTGGTGAGAAACAGCAATCAAAATCAAGCCGTGGACAAAGCTGTGAGCCAAAATCATAAAATCGCAGAGCTTGTGGAATGATAAGTCGAGAGTCTCAATTTATAATAATTTCAAGTTAAAAGGCGTGGTCCAATAATATACAAAGGATGGTCCACATAATCATAAAATAAAAAAGTGGCTCAATAATAATTAAAAATTAACTTAGGGTAAGATAAAGTGACTCAATAAAAGTCAAAGTGTCTCAAACATGAGATACAACTAAAAAGTAAAAATGAGTCTTTATTAATAATGATTTTATTAATAAGACTATAAAATAATTAATCAAATAATTTATAACAAAGTCATAAAATAAGAGTCTAAAGGTCCATCATAAAGTAAAAAAACCAAAACCATAAGTGGGTTAACCATAAGTGAGTTAAAGGGTATTTTTAACAAAACATAAGGTAACCATAACAATGATAGGTCCAAAGGTCTTTAATAACCAATTAGGTACATACACTCCATAAGGTAGGAGGCGTCATAGTCAAAGGTGCACACAAGTGAGAGTGCTAGGACCATGAGTCAACAACCACAAAATCAAAGTGAACCAAGCAATCAAATAAGATCAAGAAGACCAAATAGTTTTCTCTCTCTTAAGGTACATAGTTTTATATATTTTGTCATCACTGTATAAGGGGGAAGATCCAAACGGATGGTACAATCCTTCTGTCCTTGACACTGCTCCTAAAGGTTAGGTACTAGGGACATCATCAAGGGGTGGCCAGTCCCTTGAGAATTAACCTAGCAATAAATGATTAGGAGAGGGGACATCATTATATTCCATTCTTAATGAATGGCTTTCAGCCTTAGGCTGAGTTTCAGTCTCACACTGAATCAAGTTGATCAATCCCTGGACCCTAACCGGGTCCTCCATTCTCTCGCAGAATGATTCTCAGTACTAAGCTGAGTTTCAGTCTCACACAAAAAATTGATCAACTACCTACAGTACCTACTTGGACATCGTGTCCCTGGTCCTATACCAGAATATATCTCTGCCTCCACCTGCAAGCTCTACTTGGACATCACATCCTTGGTCCCAGACCAAAATACCCTAGAGGCATATAGGGGCCCTAGCCACATGCTAGGGGCTTTGCCATGGCATCAACCTGCTTGGTCCTAGACCAAGAACCCCAAGAGACTGCTGGGGGCCCTAGGGTACCTTCTAGGGTCTTACTGTGTCCTAGTCAACTGACTAGGAAACCATTCTCTAAGAATGGGTCTCGCAGCTGCACTAACTTTAACAAGTTGTGACTTCAATAATCTTTGAGGACAAAGCTTCCCTTATGAGGAAGGCAATGTTATATAAAAAATATATAACATAATAAGACATATAACTATATAAAAACATTAAGTATCATATTAATTATTAAATTGAAATTATTAATTAATTAATTAGAAAAAGTAAAAAGATGTACCCTTTCATTTGAAAAGGCACGATAAGGCCTATATAAAGCCCTACCAATGTAATTAAAAATCATCACATCTTATATCTTTTATCTTATCAATTATATACTTTATTTGACCCATGGATTATTGTAATCTGGCTTATCTATGTTGGTTATTTCTATAAGAAACAAAATTTCTTGGTTTCAAACAGTTTGAAACCTCATCTCTATACCTTTAACCAGTAGTAGAAGGTGCCAAACACCAAGTCTAAGTGATCTTTAGGGTGGAATCAGCAGTATAATACCTTTGAATCAACGATCTGGGAAGTATTGTGTGTTAAAACAGTAGCACACCATCATTTGAGACCAGCATTCAACACTCTTAAGCAGGCCACACCCTCTTACAATCCTCTTCTCTGTGATATCCCAGATGCAATTATAGGCAAAATTGGTGTCTTTTTGGTTGTGTGGTTTCGTCAAGCAGTTTGCACAAGTAATTAAGAATTTTTTACAAGCATTTTGCATTCATTCTAATTGAAGCGTTTCATCAAACACATCACATGAAATGGAAGAGAGAAGTGGCATTTATTATGGATAATGGTTATGATGACAAAATTTCAACTATCTAAGGGTTGTTGTAGCAGCTAGAATGTACTAAGATACACAATAGCAAATAAAAACCTAGAAATGATGCCAAAAGCTCTCTTCATCTCCACAAACCCTGCCAACGATGATTGTTCTTGGCTAGAGTGAACCCCCCTCTTTCCAAGGCTTTTGACCCACAATTTCAGTGGAGAATGCATGAAATACACAGTCTTCACAAGAGAACTCGGCCTCAACAGTAAGTCAACAGTGCCTCTCTCTCTCAACATAGATCAACCTCTACTCTAGAATGTAATACACAAAATCGGCAATAAAGTTATTGGTGAACTCGACCTCCTCACAGTTATGTTGCCCACATCTTCAATCTCCTTGTCACACTCAGTGTCTCTCTTCCACGCATGTTGCGAACTTCACAAAGCCTCGCGTTTTTCTGACTGCGCCTAACACAATTGATCCAGCGCTCTATGAAATTGCCTAATCCAGTGCCAAGCTTACAGATCCTCCGCATATTGGTTGTGGCCTGTCAAGATAGTGGAGAAACGTCCCTCCATTACCTCACGGCTCCTCTATGGGTCGTGATTCTCCACAGTTCCTTTCCTCAAGGCAATGGACAAACAATGATGGGGTTGACCCTTATGTTCTCCTCCAAGAATCCCCAAAAGAGAGATACGCCCCTCCAACGAGCGCCCAAGGAGCTACAGCCCTACTCAAAGAACTCGTCCCCTTCTTTCTTCTAGTGCCACAATCCCCTCCAAATGCCTTGGCTATGTTCCAAAGTTGATCTCGGCCTCCTCAACAAATTGGCCAAGCAAGATACTACACACAAAGTTGATGATAAATCGCCAAATAAGCTCAAATGGAAATTCTTGTTGAATTCCCCTCTTCATCTAGCTAGGGTGGAATCTTGCACCATTGAAACCAAACAAGTGATGGAAGGGTTTTTCGAAGCCCTAACGAAAACCCAAGTTGACCAGGCTAACACAAGAGATCAAGTCAAATCAACATAACCCAACTGAAGTGTTGCCTCCTTTTTTAATCTTCTTCTGAAATCCCATTCCATGGAACGCCCAATACCATCTAAAATGTCACCTTTTAAAAATATATATATATTTAGGCCTAAAAGACATCAAATAACCAAGTGACATCAAATAACCACCTAGACTGATCACCTAGAAAGGGACATCACATTCTCACATATAGAGCAAACTGCTAGCCTTTGGAGGTGGTATGCACCTTGATTTATATGATGGAGCATACCGCTAACTATTGGAGGAGAGTTTCCATTCCTCATTTGTCCCAGCATTCAGCCTCTTGAAAAGTGAAGGAGAATCGTCCCATTGGGGAAGCCTTTGTAAGTTGTTATCTCTCCTTTAGTTCGTGTCTCTACCTTAATAGAAGAAATCAGCCTTTAGAAGAATGGCTTTGAGCATTGCTTCATGGAGTATATTCAAATCGTTGTCTTGTGGACACAATTTGAATGAATGTGGCTTCTATGTGGCTGGAGGAGTCCCCTTGAAGAAGCCATGGAAGACGTGTTTGATTGTCTTTCTTCTTTGTTGGAGCTTGTTTTATGGAGCTAGGGGCATATGGATATCCTTTGGAAGGTAATGTGTGGACACTTTTACATTGGAAGGAGATTTTGGACCTTGAAGATGACTTTTAAGGTTGTTTTCCCTCTGAAAGTCAATATTCTTATTGCTAAGTGGACATTTTAGGTTGTTTTCTTTTTGAAAGTCAATATTCTTGTTGCTAAGTGGACACATTTTAGTTGAAGATGCCTTTGGAGGCTAGTGTGGACATCAATCGGTTGATTTGGTTTCATAGTGGACATTACTTATTTGAGAAGTTTCCTTGAAGAAAGCCTTTAAAGGCTGTTAGTTTTTGTACCTAGGTAGTTGTTCCCTAAGTGACTTTTTTGCCTAAGTCACTTAGAAGGGGGAAAAAGGTGACCCTCACATTAAAAGTCACTTAATGAGACTTTATAAACTTAAAGTCACTTTTTGATAAATTTAAGTGGGTGAGTAATTTTATTTAAGTGATTTAAATAAAAGGGATTTTTACTCTCATTGAATCTCATCCATTGGATTGGATCCTTTTCCACCGTTGGATTAGATGCCCACTTAGGGTTTAGACAAAAGGGTCGAGGGAGGCAAAGAGACTTCACTTTTCATTTTTTCAAGAGAAGGAAGAAGAGCTGAGAGAGAAGGAGGACGAGCTACGGCTTTGGCACATTTCCCAAGGAAAATTTTTGCACAAAAATCGAGGAGTACAGGAGCATTGAATGCTAGCACAGAAATCGAGGAGGGTACGGCCTGTATTTAATACTGTACGGCTGCATTTATTTGCACAGAAATCGAGGAGAGTACGGCTACCTTTAATGCTGTACGGCTGCATTAATTTTGCACAGAAATTGAGGATTTGACCTGCATTTAATTGCTATACGGTCTGGCACAGAAAACGAGGTGTACGGCTGCATTTATTTGCTGTACAGCCTGCCACAGATATCGAGGTGTACGGCTGCATTAAATGCTGTACGGTCTGCATTGATTTGGCACAGAAATCGAGGGTGTACGGCTGCTGTTAATGCTGGGCACGATTTTCTAGATTTTGAGATAAAATCTTTGGTGGAGATAAGTTGTATTTTCACTGTATTTCTGTTCTGATTTTTGCTGAAGGAAATAATATCTCTCTCTCTCTCTGTGACTGGTTTTCCCCGTGGGGGTTTTTCCAGGGCTTATTTTGGCCAAAAATCTCTGAGTTAAAATTTATGGTGTGACTGTTGGAATGTGTTTTTCAGCCTGTTAGTATTTTTACTGTGTGTTTAAATTGTTCAGTATAATTTCTTAAGTAACTTACAGCCAATGCAAAACCGGCTGTAAGTGAAAACCACGAAATGTTCATCTAAACCAGCAAGCAGTAAAACTCAGAAATTTCTACATGGTATCAGAGCTTGGGGGCTGAAAACAGTGATAATTTGCAGACACACAGAAATTTTCAGAACTCAGAAATTTCAGTATTTTACCTTCTGTCAGTGAACAACACTTTGTTGGGTTGGTGTAGAGATGGCTACAGGACTTAGATTGGAGGATAGGCTGGATGGGACAGGAAATTTTGTGCCGTGGAAGGCCAGAATTTTACTGTTATTGGAGGAGAATGAGTTATGGCCGGATGTAGTTAGGAACACTACAGCAAATCCGATTGTCATACCTGCATCTACAGATGCAGCAGCCCTATCAGTCTTTAACAAACAGGACTGTAAAGCTAGAAGGATTATTCTTGATGCGGTTAAAGACCACATTATCCCTCACATTTCAGGCAAGACTAGGGCACACTTGATGTGGACAGCCTTGACCAATTTGTATGAGAGTACCAATGAGAACCGGAAGATGGTTCTCAGAAAAAAACTCAAAAGTATAAAGATGAATGGGGGTGAGGGAGTCACAGCTTACCTTACTAGGATTTCTGCAGTTAAGGATGAACTTGCAACGGTTGGGGAGGTGGTAGCCCCTTCAGAGCTTGTACGCACAGCAGTGAATGGGGCTTCAAAGTCCTGGGGTGCTTTTGTGCAAGCTATAGTGGGCAGAGAGAACCTACCTGACAGGGAGAGACTTTGGGATGACTTTGTGCAGGAGGAGACCAGGAGAGGTCTTGTACAGGGTAGTACATCTCACAGTGGGGCTGATGATGAGAATGTGGCCTTGGCAGCTAAGGGCAAGAAGAAGAAGGGTCCCAAGAAGGGTGGGGCCAAGCAGCACCAGCACCAGCAGCAGAGTGGGCAGAAGAAAGACTTGAGTAAAATCAAGTGTTATGCTTGTCAGGCGTTTGGGCACTATGCCTCACAGTGTCCAAGCAAGAAGAAGAAGAAGGGACAGGGACAGCAGACTGCAGCCTCAGCAAAGGTTGATGAGTTTAGTGATGCATTTCAGAGGGAGTTTTCCTTTTATGCTGGACAGATGGAGAGAGAGAGTTTAGCCACCAGCATAGACATGGATATGGATATGGAGCATTCATTGTTGGCAGGTCATCAGGGGGGTCCATCCACCTCTACTACTTGGTACATTGACAGCGGAGCCTCGAGCCACATGACTGGAGCTCGAGAGATGTTCTCAGAGTTATCTGAGATAGGTAGAGATGTGGAGGTTGTCCTTGGAGACAACACCGTTGTTAGAGCTGTTGGTCGGGGGACCATCACATTTCAGAGGGAGTCGATGAGTTCCATGACTTTGAGGGATGTTTTGTATGTCCCTGGGCTAAAGAAGAACCTTGTATCAGTTTCCACCATTGAGGAAAGGGGTCTTGGGGTGTGCTTTTCAGATGGGAGAGTGCAGGTGTATCCCAGGGCTACAGGTATGTCCAGTGCCATGGACATTGGAGTCAGGTGCGGAAAGCTGTACAAGCTCTTGTTTCAGCCACAGTGTGCTTCAGTACACAGCAGCAGCAGTGAGCTATGTGAGCTTTGGCATCAGAGGATGGCCCACCTACATCACCCAGCTCTTAGATTGTTGAGGAGCATGGTTACAGGTTTACCAGAGTTCAGCACTGAGCAGAGTGATGTGTGCAGGGGGTGTGCTTTGGGAAAGTACACCAAGACTGTTTTTTCGAGCAGTGACACGAGAGCTGCCGGAATGCTTGATCTTATCCATACTGACATATGCGGTCCTATGTCATCTTTATCTTTGACAGGTTTTGAGTACTACATCAGCTTCATTGATGACTACTCCAGGAAGACCTGGATCTACTTCTTGAGAAGCAAGAAGTCCGAGCTTGTGTTGAGAGTCTTCCAAGGGTTCAAAGCCCTTGTGGAGAAGCAGACGGGGAGAAAGATCCAGATCTTGAGATCGGACAATGGGGGTGAGTATACCTCCAAGGAGTTCGATGCATTCTGCAGACAGGAGGGCATTCAGAGACAACTGACAGTTCCTTACACTCCTGAGCAGAATGGAGTAGCAGAGAGAAAGAACAGGTCGATTGTGGGGGCAACCAGAGCGATGCTTCATGATCAGGGGTTACCTTCCTTTCTTTGGGCTGAGGCATGTAGCACTGCAGTTTATCTGCAGAACAGGAGTCCTCACAGGGCAGTGGGGAGCAAGACTCCTGAAGAGATGTATTAAGGCAAGAAGCCTGAGGTGAGCCACTTTTGCATATTTGGCTCGTTGACTTACTCTCACGTCCCTTCTGAGAAGAGGACGAAGTTTGATCCCACCGCAGAGAGAGGCATCTTTGTGGGATATGATGAGACTTCGAAGGCCTATCGGCTTTACTTACCTAGCTCGCGGAAAGTTGTTGTCCGTCGGGAAGTAAAGTTTGATGAGGAGAGAGCCTTCAGGAAGTCTAGAGAGTTAGAGCAGGGGGAGACACCAGCTCCCACACCTCAGTTGGTACAGGCTTCTTCGATGCAGCTTACAGGTCCACAGGTTTTTGGAGGGACTGGATCACAGCGTACAGGCACAGTGTCTACAGGTTCAGTGATTCAGGTGGCTGGCACTTCAGGGACAGTTTCTGGGACAGGTTCAGGTTTGAGTCCTCAGATTACAGGATCGTCAGGCACAGGTTCATCAGTTACTAGTCCTCGGGGTATTAAACCTTCAAGTACAGGGACTTCCTCAGATGAGGAGGAGCAGCCTTCAAGGAAGAGGAAGCCTAAGTGGCTTCAGGAGACCTTGAAGGAAGCTGAGGCATTTGGTAGGCCCCAGGAGAGGATCAGGACAGTAGTGGAGCCAGACAGGCTTGGTGTGGTGCCGGACAGGGATGATATGGCTCTTGTTGCTTGCCTTCGTGACTCTGAGCCATCCACATTTGAGGAGGCTTCCCAGCATCTGGTTTGGAGAGATGCCATGATGGAAGAGTACCATTCCATCATGAAGAATGATGCTTGGGAGATAGTGCCGAGACCTGAGGGGAAGTCTGTTGTGACTTCCAGATGGCTTTACAAGATAAAGCATGCTGCGGATGGCAGTGTGGAGAAGTACAAGGCTCAGTTTGTGGCGCGGGGGTTCTCACAGGTTGAGGGAGTTGACTATGATGAGACATTTGCTCCAGTTGCTCAGTATTCTTCTATCAGGGCAGTGATATCTATAGCAGCAGAGATGGGTTGGAAGATCCACCAGATGGATGTGAAGACTGCATTTCTCAATTGTCTTCTGCAGGAGGAGGTATACTTAGAGCAGCCACAGGGATTTGAGATTCATGGGAGAGATTCTCATGTGTGCAGGCTGAGGAAAGCCTTGTATGGACTGAAGCAAGCTCCTAGAGCTTGGTACTCCAGGATTGATACGTACTTGACATCGATGGGATTTCAGAAGAGTGAGGCTGATCCCAACCTTTACTTCATTGTGGTTGGGGGAGATCCGCTCATTCTTGTGCTATATGTTGATGATCTATTTATCACAGGTGCTGAGCATCTCATTGCACATTGCAAGAGAGATCTAGCATCGGAGTACGAGATGACTGACATTGGACTGATGCATTACTATCTGGGGATGGAGGTTTGGCAGGAGCCTGAACATATTTTCCTTGGACAGGGGAAGTATGCAGTTGATATTCTGAAGAGATTTCGGATGGAGGACTGCAGGCCGATGTGTACACCTATGATCACCAACTGGAAGCAACGTCATGCTTCTGAGGGTAAGTTGGTGGATCCCACTATATATCGTCAGCTCATTGGGTCTTTGATGTATCTGGTCAATACCAGGCCAGATTTGTGTTTTGCAGTGAACACTCTTAGTCAGTTCATGGTTGAGCCTAGGAGTGTGCACTGGATTGCTGCAAAGCACATTTTGAGATATCTTGCAGGTACAGTGGATTATGGTCTGGACTACAGGGGTTCGGGTGGAGTCAGCTTGGTTGGGTTAACAGATTCAGACTGGGCAGGTTGTGTGAGGGATCGGAAGAGCACTTCCGGTTGTTGTTTCAGTTTGGGCTCGGCAGCAGTGTCATGGTTTAATCGGAAACAGAAGTCCGTTGCATTGAGTTCTGCTGAGGCTGAGTATATGGCAGCCAGTCAGGCTACTTGTGAAGCACTGTGGCTTCGCAAGTTATTGGTAGATTTATTTGATCAGCAGCTTAGGCCTATGGTGATCTACTGTGACAATCAGAGTTGCATTCAGCTCTCTGAGAATCCAGTGTTCCATGACAGGTCAAAGCACATTGAGATCAGGTACCATTTCATCTGTGACTACGTTCAGAGAGGGGCAGTTGAGCTTCAGTATATATCCACTGATGAGCAGGTAGCAGACATTCTGACGAAGTCTTTAGGGAGGGGGAAGTTTGTCTTCTTCAGAGATAAGTTGGGAGTGGTGCAGAACACCTTCCTCGGTAAGAGGGAGTGTTAGTTTTTGTACCTAGGCAGTTGTTCCCTAAGTGACTTAGAAGGGGGAAAAAGGTGACCCTCACATTAAAAGTCACTTAATGAGACTTTATAAACTTAAAGTCACTTTTTGATAAATTTAAGTGGGTGAGTAATTTTATTTAAGTGATTTAAATAAAAGGGATTTTTACTCTCATTGAATCTCATCCATTGGATTGGATCCTTTTCCACCGTTGGATTAGATGCCCACTTAGGGTTTAGACAAAAGGGTCGAGGGAGGCAAAGAGACTTCACTTTTCATTTTTTCAAGAGAAGGAAGAAGAGCTAAGAGAGAAGGAGGACGAGCTAGGGCTTTGGCACATTTCCCAAGGAAAATTTTTGCACAGAAATCGAGGAGGGTACGGCCTGTATTTAATACTGTACAGCTGCATTTATTTGCACAGAAATCGAGGAGAGTACGGTTGCCTTTAATGTTGTACGGCTGCATTAATTTTGCACAGAAATCGAGGAGGATTTGACCTGCATTTAATCGCTGTATGATTTGGCACAGAAAACGAGGTGTACGGCTGCATTTATTTGTTGTACGGTC
This sequence comes from Pseudotsuga menziesii, assembly GCA_001517045.1. Classification (NCBI taxonomy): domain Eukaryota; kingdom Viridiplantae; phylum Streptophyta; class Pinopsida; order Pinales; family Pinaceae; genus Pseudotsuga; species Pseudotsuga menziesii. The sequence goes on from LPNX010176719.1 coordinate 385,342, forward strand.
TGGCACAGATATCGATGTGTACAGCTGCATTAAATGCTATACGGTCTGCATTGATTTGGCACAGAAATCGAGGGTGTACGGCTGCTGTTAATGCTGGGCACGATTTTCTAGATTTTGAGATAAAATCTTTGGTGGAGATAAGTTGTATTTTCATTGTATTTCTATTCTGATTTTTGCTGAAGGAAATAATATCTCTCTCTCTCTCTGACTGGTTTTCCCCGTGGGGATTTTTCCAGGGCTTATTTTGGCCAAAAATCTCTGAGTTAAAATTTATGGTGTGACTGTTAGAATGTGTTTTTCAGCCTGTTAGTATTTTTACTGTGTGTTTAAATTGTTCAGTATAATTTCTTAAGTAACTTACAGCCAATGCAAAACCGGCTGTAAGTGAAAACCACGAAATGTTCATCTAAACCAGCAAGCAGTAAAACTCAGAAATTTCTACAAAGGCCACGTGGCATCATCACTTGGCATTGATCCCTTGCTTGATGGAGGTGCCCCCTCATTTTGGGCCTTTTGTATCTCTTATAATGTACAAGTGACATTGACCACCATTTCTATTGTATTTTGTTAGGAGTTAATTGTTTTAGTGGGGTTTTTATATATTTTACTCCACCCTAGGCTAGCTCTAGGAAAATAATGAATATTTTATTGTAAAGGAGACCAAGTTCTACTCTCCTAAAGCTCGATCTTCTTTAAGACTAATTAGCATGTCTTTTCTTGAAGTAAAATTTTCTAAGGGTTTCTTTCTTATTAAAGTGTGGTATTCACTCTTTGTTATTGTGCTTATCTATTGGAAACCATATTGCTAGGATTGTCCATATTATTTCTTCTTGGGCCATTGAAAGGATATTATTGTCTCGTTGGATTGGACTTAAGGTAGGTTGTGTTAGAAAGTGGGAACAAGGAAGGTCTTCTATCATTGCATGTGTCCTTGCATACTAGAAGACATAAAGCAAGAAGCCAAATGTATTAATGTGATTTTCCTAAGTTTGGACTTAGGAAAGTACATTAAGTGATCTACTTATTAATTGACTTAATGGAGTCACTTTTATAAAGTTCAAGTGAAAATAATTTAAGTGATGGCTAATTTAATCTTGGCCATTGATCTCACTGGAGTATCTCATCCATTGATCCATAGTAACAGTTATGGTTTTTGCTTAACCGTTGAGTTAAAAAGAGATTTGGTGGAGAGGACATACACACAAACAAACAGAGAATTTAGAGGATGAAATTTGCAGAGAAGATAGAGGAGCGTTCACCCGAAAAATTCGCAGACTGATCAGGCAGAGCACAGAGCCGTACGAGATTGCTGAGAGGGAGACCGTACACATCAGGCAAAAGTCGTACATCAATCGTACGAATTCCGTACAACTGACGCAGGACCGTACGGATTATGTACTGCTAACGTAGGAGGTCGTACAGCTGCACAAGGGGGTCGTATTGATTTGTTGGGTTTGCTCAATGATTTGCAGAGATTCTATTTTGCCAGGTTGGGTGATTTAATCTATTGGATTGTATTTGTTCTATATCTTCATAATAAAATTTCTTATCTGATTGCTGCACCAGTTTTTCCATCTTGGGTTTTTCTGGGGATTTCCATACCCAAAAATATTGTGTCTATATTGATGTGATTATTGTTATATGTTTCTCAATATTTATTTTCCGCTGCATTACTAGTAAAGAAATTGAAAATTCATGTGTAGTTATCAGTAATAAATTAAAATATATACTGTGTAGCTCAAGATTGAGTTTTAAGGAAACTTACAGGTTGGTCTTTATCTTAAGCTTTTTTGTCATCTCACATTAAAGGAAGGTTTCCTTTACATTGTTCTTCATTTTGATGGAGGAATTTTAACCCCCCATGGTGTAGGGTACACCCAAGGAAAGAAGTAAAGAAATGATTCTTTCTTTCTCCCTACATGATTGCAAGTGAACCCTATAGCACATTTATTGAAGGGTAGCCCAAAGCATCCTTATTTCCCGAATTATCTTCAATGTTCCCCCAAGTTTCCGGGACGCGGGGGCGCGGGAGCGGGGAAACGCACAGTGGGGACGTGTGGAGACCACCCCCAAATTTTAGCGAAATTCAG
>LPNX010176719.1:387752-562028 GCA_001517045.1 Pseudotsuga menziesii
TTATCTTTGACGCAAGGCCCTCTAAGATTAGTTATCCTTAGACTCCGTTTTCCCTTGGTTGGATTGGCATTTGTCCTTAAAGTGGGTCCCTTATCCTCCCATCACCTATTATAAAATCCTAAACAACAAAAACAACCTTTGTTAGGGCAATTTATTCAAATCACCTTTCTCCTATTGCCTTTGCCCTCGTAAAACCCTACCCTAGGGAAGACTCCCCCTTGAGTTGGAAAGGAGACAACCTAAAGTGAGAAGGGGATCAATGTGGTGGCATTGGCCTTTCCTATTTGGTTATCCTCAGCTAGTATGCATCTTCAAGACTTTAATCACACATGCTAGTTTGGGAGGTAATACTTTTCAAATATACTGTTAGAGGTATACATCATTATATGGGATTACAATAAACTAATACTCTTAAAAGCTATTACAAGATCTTGCTCTTAATGTCCCTATCATGCCATGCATTTTGTCTCTTCTTTTCAACCAATTTGCCTAAACCCTGCAATGAATTTGTCTTCTTCTAGCTCCATCAACTCATCCAACCTGTGCTGGATGTGAATGCATAAGGATCACTAAAAGAAAGACATTCAACAATAAACACAAAGACACAAAATCTCTCCTCTGGGAAACCCTTCAAGAGAAGAAAACCCAACTGGGAAACCCTTTAGTATAGATTCGTCAACAAGTACGATGTCAATTCACTACAACAAAGTGCTAAGGCTCTTTGACAAAGAGATCCCAAGAATAACCCAGATAAGAAAACCAAAATATAAAATGTCTTCACAAAGCAGCTACTCTTACTTCTCTATCGAACTTGTTCTTCTCTCTCTCTAGCAAACTTGTTTGAGTGAGTGTGTCCCAAATGAGAAGTGAGCCCCCCTATTTATACTTGTCTTTTAGGGTGACTTTTCCTTATGGGTCAACTTCACTAGGGAGACATTAAATAATGCTTATTTAATATTTCTTATGGATTCTTTTAAGTCGATTTCACAAGTAGAGTTTATATTTGTTCTTTTAGGGTTTTACATGATCAATCACAATATGAATATTTCCCAAAGGAAGTACAACAAGAATATATTCCTAAGTTACACAATCTTCAACACTTTTCCATAAACTCGTCTAAATGGTGTGTGCTTCGTGAGTCTTTTGCATGTTGTTCTATATTCCCATAGTACCTTCGGGAATATAACTTGGTTCTAAATTGTTATTAGAATCCACCTCTAAATGATATGATGCCTCTTTCATTAGGATCCACCTTCACCTTTCAAATAATATTGTTAGATAAAACTACGCTAAAAAAGTTAAAAACCATAGTTGCAGGAGTATCGCTCCCAAGATTCTGGCAACTCGGACCCATCGTTTCATCACTACTGGGAGCTTGTATGAAACATCCCCTTTTTGTTGGGAGCTTAGGACCTTTTCGAGAGCTTTTTCGAGAACTTGCTTTAGCTGCTCCCTTCTTATTGGGAGCTTGTAGAAGCTCCCCTGTCTATTTAGGAGCTTCCAAAAGCTCCTAAACAGACAAGGAGATTCGACAAGCTCCCAACCATGTGGAGCCCAAAATCATAAGAAAAGTGTCAAAAAACAATTGAACAATTGATTTTATTGTGCCAAGAAATCACCAAGAACAAAAAATGCAATTGAATGTATTAATAATGTCATTTTTTAGATTTTCAAGGTTATATAAATTAAGAGGGCTCACACCTCTTAAATGTTTACATCCACTCACACTCAAAATATAAGCTCCACTTAAGTGAATAAACATGGATCTTTCTACGGTACTATGATATTGAACAACTTTAATTCATGTCTGAAATGTTTATAGCTAGCTTACATTATTCATATTGATTCATATAGCAATTTAGTATCAAAAACCACATCAATCTCAAAATACCGAAGACTTTGAAAGTTTGATGTTAGTTGAACTTGAAACAATCAAGTTCATTCACATGAGAAGTAAGTAGCAGTTACCATAAAAAAACACAAAGTAAACCAAATACTAAGCACTCTTAAGAGCAATAATAGAGATGGATTTGGAACAAAGAATTAGAAAAAGTTTGAATCTTAAGATTTATGGAGCTATTGGTGCTTCGTACACACATATATGCAATTTGCCTTTACAAACTCATACAATGGGATAAAATTGTAGGTCAAATTTACAAAACATACCATGGCACTAGAATCATGCATAGCTAGGGTTTACTTCAGGTCACATAAACCCAATTTTTGTATAATGTGGACCTAGAGGAGTGAGTAAATTTAAAAAGATTGAATTTCATGACACTACTAGAGGCTTAAGAGGCTAAAATAGTATAAGCTATGAAATTAATCAATTATCTTTCTTTCTTTTTTTTTTCTTTTTTTTTGTATTTCTTAAATTGTTTTAAATATTTTTTAAAACATTAATATATATTATTGCCGCTCCCAACCCTACGTTTACTGTAGATTTGGGCAAAGCTTCTAGCCATACCAGATACTCGTACCCACGAACCCAATGTACCCGCATTCCAGAAACTTGTGCAACATAGTTAAAAACTTAAAAACCCGTTACACCCTTGATGTTTTTTAGAACAAGTACCTTATTCGTTTTTTTTACTGAAGCTTTCAGTCAACATGAACACACAGCCACTGCTCTATTTTAAATTTAACACTGGGGCAGAAACATCCTGCCACAGTAAGGAGGTCTCCTTCAGCTATGAAGCCACAACTGGGGGGTATCTATTCCGCCAAAGTCACCCAAGGCTTGCAACTAGCCCTGCCCATTTTCACAAGCACAAGCATGAGCACAAGCATGTCATTGACAGACTTGAACCCTGGTGGAGGTGATAACAACACCCTGATTTCACCAACTCAGTTAAGCACCAGTTGACATTATTCATTGTTTTTTATCCTGTATCAATTTCAGTTCTCCTAAATTGTTGTGTCATCGTAGTTTATGAGTTCCTGTAAAAGAATTTATATAATCAATTCTTCAACATCTTCCAATTCCTTTGGTTTCCTCTTTATCAAAAATCCAAGCAGAAATATATCTAATAATTAATTGTACAGGATACAAGACCGTTGTTACTCTAATATCTCCTTTTATAGCATGTTGGTTATTTGAAGCTGAGTAACTTATGTCTATAAATATTTATATCAGGATATACCCCCGTGATAAAATATATTTTGAATAGATTATAGTTTCCATATTTTCTGCTCTTATACTAATAGGTTAATACTGTCGGACCATGATCAGGTACTATCAAATTTTACGGTGTACACGACAGACAACAAAGGAAACCATTACACGACAGACAACAAAGGAAACCATTAAAGAGTATACTTCAACACCTCTCTCTTTTCTTCTCAAATTCAGTGGAGCTTTAAAGGATACCTCAGTAATTCTAGAAACTAAGAATAGGAAGCGGTGGATTCCGGCATGGAATGTCTGTATCTTGATGTCATACTCATACTACTTACAGAGGCATTGCCAGGACATTTCACATTTATCTTGTTCTCAATTCCATCATAAATGGTAAATAAATACACATGCTGGAAGAGCTACTGGATTGAAGAAGAATGCATATAATAATAAAAAATCTAGAATGTGAAATCGCATGCAAAGATATACTTATAACTTGTGCACCAACTAGAAATAGGCATACCTCCAGATCAAAGAATTCAAACCATGGACAGCAATCCATGATTTCACAGACAAACACAACAGTGTCACGAACAAGGAATCCTGCATCTGCCTCCAACATGTCAGGGACCTTCATGAATTGAAGAACAGAATTGTTCCAGGTTTTTGTGCAGATGGATGACTCCTTCCACACCGATCTATCTGGGTACTTCTGATTCACAACTCTGATTCTATATCTGACCCAGAAATTCTTATCAGGATCAGTTCCCACTGATTGGTCACTTTCTAGGTATATGCATAGAGTATCAAAGGATTCATACACACCTGCATGGGTATAGATTATATGATGCAAAAGGTATAGACATCAGAAGAAGAATTTAGAAATCCAACATTATAAAATATACTATCTTCAGATGTGCCAAGAATGTATTATTTGCAAAATGGATTTCAAACACACACCTATACGAAGCTCACAGCCCCCAGCCTGAAAGAATTTGCTAAAGATCTTTCTGGTCTCCATAATCTCCTTAAAAGAAAGAAAGTTTTCAACTTTCCATGTGAATGTTCCCCTGCTTACAGCCATTACAGTTTCAGTTCCCAAGGAATTGGAGTCCATTTCATTATCTGAATGTTCTTGCATTACAGAGGTCTCCTTTAAAATAAGAACCTCTGCAGAAAATACTACTGTGTCTTGTACAAGAAATCCCGAGTCTTGATCAAAAAGACTGGTTAGAGTCACAAATTCACGCCAACCCCAATCTTTGGCAGCTTTCGAATAACGATTTTGTGACTCCTTTGTAACTGATCTATCTTCAAATTTCTGATTGACAACTGATAATCTATGACTGACAAAGCAACTCCAATCTGTAGAAGTATTGCGGGGATCTGTAACTTCAAGAAACACTGAAAGGTGGCAAGGTGGCTGTGATTGTCCTGACAGAGCCACATCATGCTGGTGAGTTATATAAAAACTATGATAAGTATTCAATAGTCAGAACCCTGATACAAAGCAGAATAAATCATCACAACAGCTACCACAGATGAAACGCAATCCAAGATTCTGCTCATGCTTGACCTAGGAGAGTTTTAGGTTTTTAGCCATTTATTGAAAAACTTTACCAGCTATAAACTAGCAAAGCATCTTCATAAAGCAGAATAAACCCCAAAAACAAAAGACAAAATAAAATCCAAACTTCTATAAATGCAATGAAATGTATTCAACCAAATAACTAAGATTAAGTAGCAATTCACTAAAAAATAAGAGGTCAACCAGGGCAAGAGATCAGAATCCAGGACTACATGAAGCTGAACATGCCATGAAAAGATAAACAGGTTTTGGCCGGAATAATAACCAGATCATATAGATTAAGATGTGAAACAGGAAAATGAGAAGAACCCAAAGAATCCGAATAATGGGCAAAGAGGGCATGCCAGGTATGCAGAGAGGAAGAGGTGGAGACCAAACAGCATTTTTTGCTGCATTGTCAGGCATATAACCACAACAGGAAAGGTGCAAAATTATTGAAAAGCAGTTGGGAGACAGAATTCCAAAAGGGCCATATGTAGAAGACATGACTAAGCAAGCCTCGAGTATGATGCACGGCAGAGACAAGTCACTGAAAACCAATCCCAGCAAGTTAGGAGACATAACGGAGAGAAGACCAGATCCATATCAGTTTCCCAAAACTTCTTTATACCACTCTATGGATCTTGCCCCCTTACATTTATTTCTTCTTTCCTTTGTATGATAAGAAAGTTGAAACAGATGTAAACCTTTTCATCCCATGCAGTTGACCTTGTGGATGTTTTAATACAATTCAAATCCTCTCTCTCTCTCTCTGGAAGTTGTCCATCCATTTGTGTTCTCCTTTCCCCTTTTCATTTGGGGGGGGGTCTTTCTTTTCCTTCTTCCTTTTTCAAACTTCCAAAAAGAGAAAAGCAATAGAATAGATACAATGGGTATTGAAGCATTGCTTGATTTTGCTTCAAACAGGGGAGTTGTGTGACACTGACACATCTTTTGTAGAAAAGCAAAGGCAGAGCCTTTTGGGAATGGATTTTTGTTAAGTACACCATTCTCTTTGCCGCTTCCCTTCATTGGAATGGGGACAACTTTAAAAACATATAGGCGGTCAGGCCAGCAGGTAGAAGCATCTAGGAATATCCATTTTTGTGGAAAATGTTATGTCAAACAACTTTGATTGAAAAAGCTACTCTGCTCTGATTGCCTAAAATCACTCCGCTTATAACGGATCTAGCAATCCAGATATAATATAGGATAAGGGTATTTTCGTAAAAGATATAGACTCACTTGAAATTGTTGCCAAAGCAGATATGTTTGCTGTCTTCAGGGTGCAGCAGTTTTGCATATTCAAGCTTTGGTTGGTTTGATGTGGATTGTATAATGTACTCTCTTTTGTTTGCAATTTGCAAATAATATATAGATGCATTTTTCAATCAAACATAAATGCGGCAATTAATTGGAAACACCACGAAACTTAGAACAGATGAGAGGTTTGCAGAGTACCTCTAGGATAGACAATAAGTCGGCAGTCACGGTTGCCAACTTGAAAACGTCTACTCTTGACACACAGCCCTGTGATCTTTCTCTTCTTCAAGAGGTCCTTCAGCCTTGTGAAATTCTCAATTCTCCATGTGAACTTCCCCAGATGCCCATCCGATTTCCTGCCATTGGCTCTTCCGCTGCCAGCACCAGCGGCAAGCCCCAAGTTCTTGGTAAAACTGCTCGATTCCTTGATCACATGAAAGGAGGCGCTGAATACAGCGGTGTCCTCCACCAGATAACCCATCTCAGGAGCCAAAAAGTCCGATATCTTCATGTAGTCATTCCACCCAAGACTGGTATTATCGCCATTCTTGTTGTCCGTCGCAAACCGGCCGTAGGAATCCCTGTGCATATGATTCATCCCTGCCCGTTGATTCAGGACAGACATCCGAAAGAGGCACCAGCAACTGCGCTCTGGAAGGGCGGACATGGACTTCTCCGTGTCCTTGCTCTCCAAGCACATGGAGATATGATCAGTTCCATTGACGGTCGACTGATACACGCTGAGCCGCAGATTGCATTCTCCAGCCGGGAAGACCGGGCTCATGATCTTCTGTGTCTTGATCATTTCTTTGAAAAGGGAAAAATTGTGTACCTTCCAGGTGAATTTGCCGCTGAGGACATCGGGCACCGGCGCAACAACGGCGGCGAGCTGCTGCAACTGAATCTCGTTGTCCCTTGAAAAGGAAACGGACTCGTGCAGGACCAGTATCTCCGCCGTGATCAGCACTGCATCGTTTGCCAAGAACCCCGACCTGGAATCCAGGACCGCCGAGCTCGGCGTAAAGTCGCACCAGCCATGGGACTTCTTCTTGCCGGAGAACCGGTGCCAAGAATCCCGCTGTATCGACTTCGCCTCATCACGCTGGTTCGTTACACAGAGCCGATAGCTGGCAAAGCAATCCCACTTAGAAGCTCGAGGATCCATGACCTGCAAATAGATGGACAGATACCCCGGCAGAGCCTGAGAATCGCCCCGGGGATACACCAGCAGCCTGCAGTCATATCCCCCGACCTCGAAATACCTGCTCCATATGGCCTTGGCCTTAACCTTCCCAAACTGAGCAATAGTCCACCGGCATACCGCCGCACAGTCGCCCCGCCGCTCCACCACCACCGATTCTTGGCCCCCGCCTTCCCGCGGCTCCTCCGCCGCCATTTCCCCGCCCCTCGCCACAGTCTTCAGATTTTCCGCGCGGCCGGACAACAGCCCCTGCTCCGCCCCTCCTCCGGCCGCTGAACACGACGACGCTGCCACTTCTTCTGCGTCCTTCTTCCCTGCCATTATTACTACTAATCCTATTGCAATAAAGCCACCAGATAAAACAAATTCTTGCCAATAAACCCTCGGCGTATATTTATTTATGAGGGCATGTGAGCCATTCTTCAATCTGTTGTTGAAGCCTGTGACCCTGCACTCCCCTTGCGCTACCAAATTCTGATTATTGTACCAAATTGCAGATTGAATATTTTGCTATAATGCTGCATTAACGGGCCTCTCAATCAATTTTGCAAAGACTTTGAATAAATTTAATGTATATATTCATGAATTGCAGTGACGGAGGATAAATTTACTGTATATATTCAAAAATTGTATACTTACTACTGGACTGGACTGAGCGTGTCCTGTGTTCTCTTCGTGCTTTCTCCTCCACCTGCTTCGGAAAGGGCACCTTATAGACCTCGTCACCCCCGAAAAATATATGTATGCATATATATAGCCAACGTTATACCTGCATAGATAATGATAATAAATATTAAATTTCTTATCGTCCCCTCTCTCTCTCCTTCGATTCTATAAATAGAGCCCTGTCCCATGCAACTCTTTTTCAGAGACGTTTGTTTTTATTATTTTTTATTTAATTATTATTTTTTAATTTATTGGTAATTAATAAAATTACTTTTACTCTTTAACTTGAATTTGTTTTTATATTTTTATTTAATTACTTTTAAATTAATGAAATTAATTTTAGGTTAGTTAGATTTTTTTCAAATTAAATATTTATTATGAAAATATATTTTTATTTTAATGGATTAATGAATTTACAAAGTTATTTTCATATAAGTACTTTACCATATATTAGCATAGCTCTTTAATTTATGATTGGTGAATACTAATAAGTCACAAGTTAAGTGGTACTAATAAATTATTAGTTATTTGTTATGCCTTTCTTCTAATTAAACTAGTTATTTGTCACAAATTCTTAGTTATTCAAGCATCACGTAAAATGTATCCATGCATTACCTAATAGTTATTTATAAATCAACTATATATATAATTGTTTATTTTGAATTTGAAACCTACATCTTTACATGAAAAAGCATAAATCCTCATCCACCCAAAATCTCAAATAAAAACACCTATAAACTTAATAATTTTCAACTTAAACAAAATATGATAAAATTTATTTAATTATTAAATATATTTTTTTAAATATAATTAATTAAAAATATATAAATTTATTTATTAATTATTTTAAATTAAATAATTTAATAGACAAAATTCAATGACTTTATTTTTTAATTATTACTCTTTTATAATTTATTTGTCTATTATAGATTTTAACGTTTTGATTTAATAATCTTCTTTATTTATTCAAAAGAGTAATGATGTCTTTTAACTATCACTTTCTATATAAACATGCTCAAACTATCGGTTTAAGTGTTCCTTTGTTACTTTTAACTATCAGTTTAAGCGTATCGGTTTAAGTGTTCCTTTGTTACTTTTAACTATCAGTTTAAGCGTTTCATAGTTACTCCGTGTAAGTGTTATGTTTCTTTTTTACTTTGAAGTGTTATATTTCACTTTTTCTACATATTAAACAAAAATATATACTATACTTCTTCAATACTAATAACTTAACCCGTATTCTTATCCTTTTTATTTCATTATTTTTATTAAAAAACCAATACCTTCCACTAAAACATTTAAAATAACTAGAGTGTAGAGTGTGCGATGGATTGAATGGTACAAACCATAAAGTATGCATCAATATCCTTTAGGTGTCATACTTTCATGGACACTTGGATGAAAAGCTATCAATACCTAGGATGTGTGCATCAATATCCTTTAGGTGTCATATTTGCATAAAGTTGATTCAAGATGTCTGTGCATTAATATCTTTTAGGCGTTATATTTTCATTAACGCTTTGATGAAAAATTATCAAACATGTTAGAAAGTTGATTAAGGAAAAGAAGGGAGGTGGAGGATGAGATGTATGAATAAATATGTTTGATAAACTTTTTTTAATCATGAAGAGATCTAAAACAAGTTTAATTACTTTCGCAAAAGTGATAGGACATTAGGGAAGGATTACTAACTCTATATTAATAATGTTTAAAGATTAAAGTAATAACTATTCTTAATGTCAATTCTTGCTATTTCATTTGGTTAGTGTGGGTCTTGTCGGCAGTACTACCCAAGTTCAATCCCTTTATGGGTGAGTTGGTCAGGAGGAGACACCCAAAAATCCAGCCATGTTAAGGGTTGATGTGGCTCAGGCCAGGTGTGATCCCTGTGTGATTTTGATGGCTTAAATGCCCCTAGGTTGTGGTTTCTTAACCAATGGTTCAAATGCACTGGCCCCGAGTGACAGACATTTCCAACAAACAAACAAAAAAATAACCATCCTTGATGACTTAAGTAGTTCATTGTAAAGAAAGAAAGTCAAACATATATTGAAGATCTCTTTAAATCAAGTAATAACAAAATGGATATAGGAGGATCCAAAGAGAAGAAAGACAAAATTGGGGCTTAAATACGTTAATAGTTACTCAAGTGAACATCTAAACTCAAAATATCATTAAAACCAAAGGAAAAAGAAGATGACAAATATCAATATATTAAACATAAGACAACAAATTTCTAGGACCTTTAAAATTCAACCATTCATGGTTAGCAAGGAGGACTTCAAAAACTTGGTTATCCGTAATTGGATCCATTTTGATCGTGCTAGAGGGGAGTTCAGAATGTCGTTCATCTCGTACAATGGGTACATGCTAGAGGGGAGTTAAGAATGTCGTTCATCTCATACAAAGGGTACATCTCAATGTAACAAGCACAAAAACCCATGAGCATGTGTAACATAATCAAGAACAAATCGATGTAAGATATTGGCTTTACCTTGCAAGATGTACAACTGACACAAGGTCTTAGTTGGAGGTATATCAAAGATGGGTTGAAATTTCAATGGGTCAACGATAATACCTTATTGATGATGAACCCACATTTGTTGGGTACTTCGTTTTGAAGGAGGAAGTGATGCTTCCAACCCAGATAAACAAAGAGATATAAGTTCCAACACCCATAATAATTAGCATTAGCGGCAATAAAAAAGTAATAGAGATAGTGGGAGATAGAAACAGGATATCAAGCATGATTGCAAGCAACTGAAAAGTAGAACAATGGGAGATTGAATACATGTGGCGGTGTATGCACCAAATTCCTAAAATAGCATAAAATTTTAAAGAAAGAGTTACCCAACACCTTGAGAATGAAATAAAGAGATGAATAAGAAGCCTCTTCAAGAGGAAAACCTCCTTGTAAAGTGTATCAAATACATGAGACAATATAAGATGATCCTAAAACTAGGTCTCCTTGGTATATATCGGAGACAAGGGGTGCACTTACAATTATAACCAAACATACAATTGCAATTAAGTTCCTAAACGACCAATAAAGGCAATACTAATATAATAATTGAAATGTAATGTCATAACATATAGAGCTTAACATCCCCCTCCCTTCAAACAAGTGGTGTCCTCAACACTTAATTAACTCTAGATGTTTTTGCATTGAGAATTCATCTTCCCATGTTGCCTCTTTTATTATAAAGTTCTTCCACTTTATGAGATGCTCGGTAATTGCTCAATTTCACAGTTGCTTGATCCTCATCAAACAATTACTAAGTATCTAGATAAAATATTGAGGATCGAGCAACTTTGAAATCAAGCAATTACTGATTACCTCTTCGAGTGGAAGAACTTGCCAATAGAAGAGGCAACATGGAAATATGAGTTCTTCATGCAGAAACATCCAAAGTTAATCAAGTGTTGAAGACAATACGTGTTTGAAAGGGAAGGGCATGTTAAGCCCTATATATTGTGACATTACATTTCTATTATATTAGTATTGTCTTTATTGGTCAACTAGGACCTTCATTGTAATTGTATGATTTGTTGTAATTGGAAGTGCAACCTTTGTCTCCTGTGTATGTACCAAAGAGACCTAATTTTAGGATCATCTCATATTGTCTTGTGTATTTGATACATTATATAAGGAGGTTGACCCCTCGAAGAGGATTCTTATTCATCTCTTTATTTCATTCTCAATGCGTTAGGTTACTCTTTCTTTCTATTTTTATGTTATTTTGTGAATTTGGTGCATAACATGAAGACACCAAAAGATATCAACTAGTTCATGAATGAAGAACTATAATAAGTTAAATAGGTTTGGCTTGAGGGGTTGGCATGAATGATTTTTATCCTTCCCACGCAAGTTATATTATTGTTAGTGGCATTTTGACAAAACCTTAAGCTTCCACATAATTTGATTTACCATGGATTCCACCCTCAAATGAGGGGAAGTGTTAGGGGATTTCCCAATATATTCAGTCAATTTGGTCTAGCGCGAACAATTGAGAGGAGAAGTGTTATCCTCCCCACCCAAGATCAATTCACGCACGTGACATGTTGAGTGTATAGCCTTGACCCTTGAATATAGTTTATCGTGGGTACCATCCTCAAAATGAGGGGAAGTGCTTGAGAGTTTTCCATGAGATGTGTATTTCACAAAGAAAAAAGATTAAAAAAATGAGAGTAAGCTAACAAGTATTTGAGTTTGAATGAGTCCTCTTGCCTCTAGGAATGATTATATAAGGCTTTGGCCTATTTTGAGGTTGGAGAATAGATAGATACGAGTTGAGTAAATGATGTTAGTTATTATATCATGGCATTCCTCTATTGTGTCCAAGTGAGTTGGTGATTTTTATGTAATGGTGTATTGGATGTGCTTTAAATGAATGGATTGAGGCTCCCATTTCAAATTTTGGTTTCCTTTGTGTTATATGGCATGATGTCCTTTATTTTTGTTTTCTATATGTTACGTTAAATAATTGCCCTATATTTGCATAGATGTTTGTTTATATTTGGATGAATGATGAATGAGATAGTGATGTTCTGTATCTAAATGGGTAAAAGGAGGTTATGCTCCAAGGTAAAGAGCCCTATAATGATAATTATTGTAAAGTGTAGTTATCGACATGGGAAATAATGTAATTAGTAAAACTACTTGAGCCTTGCACAGCCCTTTATGTATTGGCACAGTCCTTCAAGTGAGACCATCCACTTCATGGAGATTGAAAATGCTAGCACCTAGACTATGGCAGACCCCTTGTTGGACAAAGATGTGGTCTTGGGCCTTCAATTGAGCTAGTAAATGGTTCCATGATCAAGAAACATTTTAATAGTATGATTGTTACGTTTCCCAAAGCTATGTGGAATATTGGTGGTTTTAAACAAGTCGATCTTTTTATAAGATAGTGTGTTACTAGTTGTCAATCTACTTTGTTGCATGATAACCATAATAATTATAATTTTTTCTTAGTAGATTTTTTAGTGGTATTGTTCAAATGGTTAAGTAGATTGGTAAAGCATCCATGACATACTTGGACAAGGAGGAGGGAGATCTAGTGGAACTTTCTGAACCTGGTTACATTCCAAAGATTTTAACAAAATTGCAAGGGTCGTTTATTTTTGGGTTAAAAGCATGATATAAGGTTATATTGTTAAGATTGAAGTTGAGTTCAACCAATATTTTCATGAGAAAAGGAGTAGTTCAAGAAAGGAGTGCAAGGAAAATCAATAAAGGAAATTGCAGCTCAAGTGAAAATGTTTTAGGCAAGAGAAGACTATATGTCTTTTGATTTAATTACTTAACCATGAAGAGAGACCTAGAATAATTTTAATCTTCTTCACAAAAGTAATAGGACATTTGGGAAGGACCACCAACTCCACACCAACAAAGTTTCATGGTGAAAATAATAACCATCTCCAATGACCTAAGTGGTTCATTATAGGGAAATAAATTCAATCAAACATCAGAGATCTCTTTAAATCATCAAAAGAAAAGAAAGACAAAAGTGGGGCATGAAGACATTAATTGTGGCTCAAGTCAACTTCTAGACCCAAAATGTCATTAAAACCAAAGAAGAAACAAGATAACAAAGATCGATATATTAAGCATAAAGTCATGGATGATGAACCCACATATCATTGTTGGGTGCCTCATTTTGAGGGAGGAAACAGTGGCGCCAAACCACATGGGAAAAGAGATATGAGTTGCAACACCCACATTGAAGACCATTAGTGGCAATAAAGAGTATAGAGATAGTAGGAGATAGAAACCAATATACCAAACATGATCACGTGTGATTGAAAAGAAAAGTGGCGGGAGATCGAAGGCATGTCGCAGAAGCCAAGAAATATATCATTTAGTTCATGAATGGAGAACTAGGAGTAAGTTAATTAGGTTCAACTTGGGGGGTTCAAAGGAATGATAGTTATCCTTCCCGCCTAAGTTATATTATTGCTAGTGACATGTTCACAAAACCTTGAGCTTCCACATAATTTGATTGACCTTAGATACCATCCTTAAAATGAGAGTAAATGGGGGTTTCCAAAGATAGTTATTCCAAAAAATGTCAATTGGGTATAGCCTAAGCAGTTGACAGGATTGTTATCCTCCCCACCTAAGATCAATCATGCAAGTGACATGTTGAGTCTATCAATCTTGCGCCTTGTATCTGGTTTGTTGTGGGCACCATCCTCAAAATTAGGGGAAGTGCTCAATGAGTTCCCCTAGGATGTGTATTTCACAAAGAAATTTTTTTAAATGGGAGTAAGCTAACATGAGTTTGAGATTGAATGAGTCATCTTGCCTCCAAGCATGATTATATAAATGAAAGGATTTGGCATGTTTGGAGGTTGGACAATAGACATACATGAGTCGAGTAAAGGATGTTAGATATTGTATCATGTTTTGAATGCAATTTGTTATTATGGCCTGGTGAATGAATGACTATTATGTAATGTTGTATTGGATTGTGCTTCTTTTTTTTAACTCAAATGGGTAATTTTTATTTTTATGAAAGATCATGGGTCTTTTTTGGAAAATACCAATCAACCTATTTACACAATCAAGAAGAAATACTTCGAGTGGAACTGAGACTATACAAAACCTTACAGAGAGGGAGGGGATCTCCCATTAAAAAAAATTACAACTGCATGGATTACATTTAAGGAATTGGATGGAAGTAGTTGGATTCTTCGTTGATGCTAAGAAAACTGTGAGGCAATAGACATGCTTTATTAGCCAACTCATCTGCAAGATTATTTAGGTCCCGAAGGATGTGAAAAGAATCGGCCGTGTCAAATTCTTTCAATATATTTTGAATTCTCTGCTGAGACTTATTCAAGGAATAATTATTAAAACTATCAACTAAATTTAATGCTTTTATCAGCATCTCAGAATCACCAAAATTTTGGATGGACTTGTATCCTTTCTACTGAGCAAACTGACTCACCATGAGGAGACTGTGGCTTTCGGCCTGATTGTTTGACATGGTTCCAAGTCCCCAGCTAAAACTGGATTTGGTCAATTTGTCAGGTGAGAAAACCAAACCCCCGACACCTAAGATCCCAGGATTCCCCTTGGATGCACCATCAAAGAAAATTATCGTTGAAGAGGAACTCATCCAAAATTATTTGAATGCATCCTTATTTCCATGAAACCTCCAGGGAGGAGGACTGGCAGGTTTGACACAAATCGATTTTTTCAACACTTGAGGCAAGGAACCCAACCACAATGGAAACACAGCTGGCAGGGAAGAAGAGGACAACGTGTATCCAACCGATTCAGCAATAAACTATTTGGATTTGAATGCCACGATCTGGGAAATCAGGATCTGATCATTGAAAATGTAATTGTTTCTGGCAATCCACAAAGATCACCACGTGTACTTCAAGATCGAATGCCAATTTTTATGCCAGATTACAGAGTTTGGTTTTTTAGGACGTCGATCATGCCAGGATAGATAACACGAAATTATAGTATTTTGAATAGAGATAGAGCAATTAGAACCAAGGAGTACCAATTCCCACACCTTTTTAGAAAACACGCAGTCAATGAGAAGATGAACAACCGTTTCCAAGGATGATTTGCAAAAACAACAATGGAAGGGGTCATTGAAGCCACATTTTAATATATTTTCCCCTGTCAACACCTTATTATGCAATAACAACCATGAAAAAAAATTCACATTCGGAAGACATCAAGAATTCCAGACAGTTTTCCAAATCGCAAGTGAGATGCATGAAGAGTGGGAAGTTTGTAATACATTGAAACCTTTGGCATCTAAGCAAGAACCATCAATTCCCCAACCCCAACAATCTTTATAGGATATGTGGACAGGGGCGAGACAAGAAATAGAGGAAAGCAACATAATTTTTTGGGAGCTGAGGCGAGCAGGAAGCTCCAGGAGAGACCATCCAGCCCAGTTGCCAACACTGTCCCAAGAGCACATGTCAGCCAAGCAAAGCAGACCTTTATTAGTTTCCCAATTCATAATCTCTGCTAACGAAATGTTAGAGGAAAGAGAAGGTTTTCTGGAGATTTTATCCTCCTAGAGAAGGATCCTCTTCCCATTGCCAGGGATTCTATATAGTTGTTGATTAAAAAAGTCAAAACCTCTTCTGCAATAATTCTAGCTAGCTATGCCTATTGGTGTATTAGAAGAAGTAATATTTCTCAAAGATCCACCCTTGAGATATTTCATTCAAAAGATCTTGCTGACAGTGTTAGATTTTTATCATTTAAGCAATATGATCTTAAGATATTATCTGAGAGAATAACATGCACAGCAATAAACACAAGAGACAAGAGACACAAAGAATTTTCCTCGGGGAAACCATAAAGGAGAAAACCCCGCAACTTCNAAACCTGAAAACAAAAAAGATGATCTCCACAGCTTGTTCTCTCCCTCACGCTTGAGAAAGCTTCTCCTCTCTCACTCATGTGGCCCAGTGAGTGAGTGTGTGTGTGATAAATAGAGAGGCTCACTCTCTATTTATATTCTTCTGTTCACTTAATGTCCACTTCAACATGTCGGCCCCGCTTAACCATTACTTACTAGGGTCGACATCTCTAGGAGAGTCTAATAACCCTAGTGCCCCATAACTGTGGGGACTTTGCCCCAACTTATAATAACTCACATAGGGTTAACCTTAACACAATGGTGGGGACTATTGCCCCGACTTACAATAACTCACCTAGGGCCAACTTCTCTAGGATAGTCTAATAACCCTAGGGCCCATAACTGTGGGGACTTTAACCCTTGATCAATAAGGAGGGTTACCCTCTATTACTTTACATGACTTGTTTACATTATTGAATCTCTCGATAGGAACATCGGGATATGACATGACTCAATTACATTATAGATGCTTCCTGGAATAAACATCAGGGTACAATACATAAAATATACAAGTGAATACATTCCTAAGTTACAAATACATCAACACTCCCTCTTAACTAGGAAGGTATTCTCTCAACACAATTTATCAGCACAAGTCTTCTTCTCTATATCATCTGGATCATCATTGGATCTAGATCATCATCGAAATTGGATCATCATCAAAACTTGATCATCACTGATCATCATCATCATCATCGCTTCTGCTATCTTAATCAAATGGTGATATCTCTTCATTCTTCTCGCCACAGGAAGTTCTACAGAGCCAGCCCTTTTTCATGCCGATTGTAGGCCTAGCCTCCATGTAGGTCTTCTTCAGTGCTTGTATCTGACCCTAAGTCAGAATGGCCCTCCCAACACTTACATCTGACCATGAGAGGAACACATCCAACACCATGTCAGAAAGGCACTCCCAACACTCACATCTAACCATGGGAGGAACACATCCAAGAACCATGTCAAAAAGGCCCATCACTTACATTCACCAGCATGATAGGACACACCTACTATCATCTGTGAAAAGGCACAACACTTACAATCACCTGCATGGTAGGACACACCTACTACCATCTGTGAAAAGGCACAGCACTTATAATCACCAGCATGGTAGGACACACCTACTACCATCTATGAAAAGGCACAGCACTCACAACCACCAGCATGATAGGACACGCCTACTATCATCTATGGAAAGGCTCAACACTTACAACCACTAGCATGATATGACACACCTACTATCATCTATGGAAAGGCACAACACTTACAATAACCAGCATGGTAGGACACACCTACTACCATCTGTGAAAAGGCTCAGCACTTACAATCACCAGCATGATAGGACACACCTACTATCATCTGTGAAAAGGATCTGCACTTACATCTGATCATGTGGGAGCCAATCCCATAGTCACATCAAAATGGCTCTGCACTTACATATGATCATGTGGGAGCCAATCCCACAGTCACATCAGAATGGCTCTGCACTTACATCTAATCATGTGGGAGCTAATCCCACAATCACATCAGAATGGCTCTGCACTTATATTTGATCATGTGGGAACCAATCCCATAGTCACATCAGAATGCCTCTCAGCCCTAAGTTGAGGATTCCTGGTAACTGACCAGGTGCCTCCATTCTCCCAAAGAATGGCCTCTCAGCACTAAGCTGAGTATTCCTGGTAATTGACCAGGTGCCTCCATTCAGAGAATGGCCTTCAACACTTATATCTAATCATGTGGGAACACATCCCTCAACCACATCAGAATGGCCCTCAACTCTAGGCTCAGTATTCCTGGTAACTGACCAGGTGCCTCCATTCAGAGAATGGCATTTAGCGCTTATATCTGATCATGTGAGAACACATCTCATAGTCACCTCAGAATGGCTCAGCACTCACATCTGACCATGGAAGGAACCAGTCCTCTCACCATGACAGAATGGATCAACCCTTATATCTGACCATGGAAGGAACCAATCCTCTCACCATGTCAAAATGGCTCACAGACTCATCACTTCCCCTTGGAGGGAACCTCGATCTGGAGAACACCAAGCTTCTCCTTGAAGTACTCAAAACTTCACTCTAGCTAATGGCTTAGTCAACACATCAGCTATCTGTTCGTCTATCACAAAATACCAGAGCTTCATTGCTCCTCTCTGCACCATATCCCCGATATAGTGATATTTGATCTCAATATGCTTCGACTTGTCATGGAACACCAGGTTCTCTAACAACTTCACACAACTCTGGTTGTCGCAATATATACAGGTAGCATCCAATTGGAGATCAAATAAATCAGACAATAGCTTCCTCAGCCATACTACCTCACAACTAGTTGAACAAGCTACGACATACTCTACTTTAGTTGTACTCAGTGCCACGCAAGACTGTTTCCTGCTAAACCAAAAGATCACACAATGATCTCATACTGAAGCAGCACCATGAAGTGCTCTTCCTATCGATGGCACTGCCTGCCCAATCTGAATCAAAATAACCTTCAAAGTTAATCTTATGATCCACCTCATACTTGATCCCATAATCAACTGTACCCTTTAGGTTCCTCAGAATATGCTTTGCAGCAATCAAGTGAACATGTCTCAGATCTATCATGAACTAGCTCAAGGTGTTCACAACAAAGCAAATATCTGGTCTCGTATTCGTCAGGTACATCAAGGAACAACTCATCTGGTGATACACCGTGGCATCAACCGTCTCTGATGAAGCAACACTCAATAGATTCAAGTTCAATGCCATAGGTGTGGTCATGGCCCTACAGTCCATCATCCTGAACCTCTTCAAGATCTATACTGCATACTTCCCTTGTTCCAAGGAGATTCCATCCGCATTCTGCCACACCCCCATGCCTAGAAAGTAGTGCATCATATCCAAGTCCTTGTATCCCATGATGTTTCCATCTACTGCATGATGGAACTACAAACTTCCCTTCAGGTCTCGATACTGCATCCTAGACATCATTCATCATTTTGGATTATTAGAGTGAATCTTGAACTGTCGTCACTTGTTCTTTGGAACAAGTCTCATCCTTCTTTTCTTGTAGGCGATTGTACGCAATCTTTCATATAAGTCAAATGCACCAGTTGTATGATTAGAAACATTTCATAATGCATATTCATAATGGTAAATTCTTATGCATAAAGATATAATCATGAAACTATTTTAGCCAATACAACATTCATCCATATCTCACGGAAACTTTCTAGATGCCTTCCATCTATACCAGGACAACATTGAGATTGTGCACTAATCCAATATGTCAGCAAAGAGGTTTCATTCTAGATAAGTAGCAATGGAGAGTTGTATAGCACCATGAGCTACTTACCCATCACATGCATATTAGTAGTATACTGTCATTAATGCAAACATTCTATCATGCATAATACATCAACTAAATATAAACAAGCGCATAACAAAACAATATCATGAAATGACAATTGAATACTTATCTTTATTTGTTTCGTGGGTAGACTCCTTCTTTTAGCTTCATCATCTTCTTCATTCATAACAGCATCATTTCTTATCCAAATGCTCAAAAATGGATAAGAGGCTCTTCAAGAATTGAGTTCTTCATATTCCTCATCGCTTGAGGTATGTTCTTTGAATCGTGAAATCTTGATCTTCAGTTGCTCCCATCTTCTTTTCTCTTATTATGAGTCGAGCTTCTTCTTATGTGTGCTCTTCCTGGAGTTTGCTGAAAGTAATCACTTCCTTCTGGAACACATTCCTCGAATGAATGAATCCCATGATCCTAGGAGGCCATTCAAGGTGGATATCACCACTTATGCATTCTCCACTTCTTCTTTTGTCGATTCAAGTTGTTCTTTGATTTGAGAGACCCTTGTAAAGTATGAGTGTATGGTCTCTGCATTCTGGATCTTTTCATTCTTCAACTGGTTTCTTGAAGTCATCTTTTGATTTATGTTCTTCCCTTTAAATAGCTTGGTCAAGGAATCAAACATCTCTTTCAGTGTCTTTAGGGAAGACACTTGGGGTATAAGGTGATTCTTGATTGAATCAGCAATGACCTTCTTGGCCTTGACCAAGTTCTTCTTGGGTAAGGCTTTTACCCTCATCTCTCTCTAGAACTGGAACCTTTCTACTTATGTAGGTGTCCAATTCATTTCCTCCAAGAACTAGTGACATACTATACTTCCATGCTTGGAATTTGTCAGCCTCACCAAGCTTGTCATCAAGTTGATGTGATAGATCACTTTTGAAATGAGAACCTCAAATGAAAATAGCAAAATATTAGATCTTACTGATTTGAGGTGTCCGTCCTGGTTCCGGAGCTGGCTGATCTAGGGTTTGTCAGAGAAACCATAATTTCAAAACTTGGAATCTTTCATATCTGATTGGATAGAAAGATAGACCTCTTCAAGGTGAGCTATCTAATGTACTCCTTTTCTGAAAACAGTGGAGGGAAGCTCCTGGAATAGGAAGCCCTAGTTTTCCAATTTATTTTGCATAAATTCCTGATACTGTTTTTGAGGTATCTCTGTAATTACTACTCCTCTATGTTTGAAACTTTGCATTAAGGTAGCCTCGTCTATCCTTGTTCCAACACCACATCTTTCATCAGAATTGGTTTCACCAATTGGGACTTATGAGCGGTGTCCGAAGGTGACCTGTTTCAGGACTTTTCAGAATAACAAAGTTGCATGGTCTGTCACGTGTCACTGTTTCATCTTTGGGGTCTAAAACTTCTACCACATAAAGTATAGTCTGTGCCCTTTCTAGAACATCTTGAGAAATTTCATTTGGACCTTCGTAGCCCAAGATATAGCAATTCTCCCCAGCTGTCCTGTTTAGGGATGAATCCTAAAAGAGGATGGAACCCTAACTTGGGGGAATCATATCTTCTAGAATACAGCGAATCTAAGGCTAAACCTTGGACACAGTACACATTAGGATTTTATCTTCGACCTATGAAATTTTCGGCCCCTGAGACTTCTGCAATCCCAAGATATAGCGAATTTACCAAAACTTATCAATTTTAGTATTTAGGGTTTTTCCAACTCAGGGTCAAACTAGGGTTTGACTTTCCCGGAGTTACACCAAACCAAAAATCTTGACCCAGGTCTCTAAAATTCAATTTTGATGATTAGAGCAATCCTATGTCGGGCTCACTCAAAATTTCTACTTCTGTAAAAAGCCCTAATTTCCCACACCAAAAACTAAAAATGCCTGTAATTGAATTCCGCTTCGACAGAAAGATGCACCCTTCAATGGAGAGTCAACCTAGCATACTTTTGCTGATGGATTATGGAGAGAGACCCAAAAAGTAAGAAGCCCTAGCTTCTACAGCTGCATAATGTTTTCTTCTCAGGTTAGCTCTGATACCATGTTAGATTTTTATCATTTAAGGATTATGATCTTAGGATCTTATATGAGAGAATAACATGCACAACAATAAACACAAGAGACAAGAGACACAAAGAATTTTCCTCAAGGAAACTATAAAGGAGAAAACCTTGCAACTTCCTCAGAGATAGAATGAGCACCAATGGCAGTAGTAAAACCCAAAAATAGAAAAGATGATCTCCACAGCTTGTTCTCTCTCTCACACTTGAGAGAGCTTCTCCTCTCTCACTCATGAGCCCCAGTGAGTGAGTATGTGTGTGATAAATAAAGAGGCTCACTCTCTATTTATATTCTTTCATTCACTTAATGTCCACTTCAACACGTCGTCCCCACTTAACCATTACTTACTAGGGCCAACATCTCTAGGAGAGTCTAATAACCCTAGTGCCCCACAACTGTGGGGACTTTGCCCCTCCGATCAACAAGGAGGGTTAACCTTAACACAGTGGTGGGGACTATTGACTCGACTTACAATAACTCACCTAGGGCCGACTTCTCTAGGATAGTCTAATAACCGTAGGGCCACGTAACTACGGGGACTTTAACCCTTGATCAATAAGGAGGGTTACCCTCTATGACTTTACATGACTTGTTTACATTATTGAATCTCCCGATAGGAACATCGGGATATGACATGACTCAATTACATTACAGATGCTTCCCGGAATAAACATCGGGGTACAATACATAAAATATACAAGTGAATACATTCCTAAGTTACAAATACATCAACATATAGGATGGGTTTTGTCCACAAATAGCTACCAAATCAGTTTGCCACTCAACACCAGATTAGCTTGACCAGGGTAATGTATTTGAAGTCCACCTTCTGAAGTAGGTCTTTTAAGAATTTCCCAGTTTACCAAATGTATCTTGTTCTGACTTCCTTTACTGCCATTCCAAAGAAAATCTCGCAAAAGTTTGGAAATCTGAGCCGAGATAGATTTAGGGGCAAGCATCAAAGAGGATTGGGAAAAAAGAAGTGCTAAGAGAACTTCCTTAATCAAGATCAATTTTTCGGCCTTGGTTAACTACTGATCATCCCAAGAAGCAATTTTTCCCTTTAACTTAGTAATCACTTCAAGTCAAAGAGAAGGAGGGGACGATCCAAGAGTTAAAGGAAGCCCCAAATAATTTATCTTCTCCCGCTTGTCAAAGCCAGGGAAGCCCAAGAAGTTTGTTATTTGAAGAATTGCCAAACTATCTACATTCCAGCCATAAACAACACTTTTATTGTTGTTCATTAAGGCTTCTGAAATTAGGCAGAACTTTTGAAGAATTTCATTAAAGGCTCGAGCAATATTCAATGAGGCCCCTCCTAGAAGGAGAGAGTCATCCGCGAAGAGGGAATGATTTATTGGGTCCACACCCATAGCAATCCTAATGCCCGAGATATAACCAGCTTCCTTTTCAGCTGAGAGTTTTCTGTTAAGAGTTTCAGCCATCAAGATGTATAAAAAAGGTGACATCGAAAAACCTTGGTGGAGGCCTCTTGTAGCTTTGAAAAATTCATTAGGTCTTCCATTGACTAGTGGCGCAATCCAAGACCTATCTGTGCATGCTTTGATCAAGTTCACAAACTCATAGCTAAAACCAGAAGAGAGAAGGACATAATAGAAAAAGGGAAGCTTTACTCGATCAAAGCCATTTTTCATATCCAACTTAATTAACATTTCTTTCTCCTTCCTATGGAAACTTGAATGGAGAGCTTCTTGAACTTGGATTACATTATCAACTAAATGCATGCCTTTTACTGTAAATTTGAGCACATAGATCTGTAGACAAATACACAACTCACAAAGTAGATCTCACAATTTACTCAGCAATTGAATAATGAAACAATGCAAAAATGGCTTGCAGCTGTGAATACTTTCATTAATCAAAAAGTAATCAGATGATAATTACAATGAAGTAAAACGGCTTTAATAGCCACATGAAATTCGAATCCACATGAGGAAATTCGAATTGATAGACTCCACTTGACTGTAGGTAACTAAGACCTTGTCTAAATCACTATCAAAGGACTCGGTAGTTAACTGACCTTGTCTAAACCATAACTGGAGTTCATCGGAGCTCTAAAACACAACTCAAGTGTTACATTCAGTGTTGACTAAGGTTAACTAACTGTGGTAGGTGAGAAATGCGCCCCACATGAGTGCAGTCAAGTAAACCTAGCTCTAACTGAATGTAGAGGACTAGAACTGAATGTAACTGACTCCTAACTTAGCTTGACTAGTCATTGACTGAAGTGAACTGACCTTGGTTGGTTTCGACACTCCTAGTGGCTTCCTAAATTGTAGGGATTGGTCTAGGAGGCTCCTAAACTGATACAATCAGTGGCAGTGAGCCTCAATTAGTGTTCCCCACACTTTAGTAACTGAAGCATGTGCCCCAATTAGGTCAAGTGGACCCAATGGTGTTAATGACTATAAATAGACTGGATGGACTCCCGATTTAGACATGATTCCCAATTTAGACAAGGGAGGATTAATAATCCTAACACCCCCCCTGAATGATAACTTGGACAAACTATGGGCCCTGGTAACTAAGACCATAGGTCACCCATTACATCAAGTAAAATAAAGTAACTGCTTAATACAAGGAGCTGGGGCAAAAACCACATGGGAAAAAATCCCTCCCTCTAGCTAAGCAGGTAGAATCAGGTCTCAAGTTTGAAAAACTTGAAAATATGTTGTTGCAATCTTCATCTTTGTGAGGTAGTGAAGCAACATGCATGGTGTGCTGTGCACAGGTATTCTAGGGCTTGGCATGTAGGCTTCTCCTTCTTCTCCAAAAATGATGATGGGAGGAAGGAGGAATGTAACCTTTGTCTCTTACTGAATGAAGAGGTGTATGATCATATCCATTCTTCTAAATGTAGTAAGACTGAGCCCTTGCCATATAGCATCTTATAGGGAGTGTATTGCATCTCCCTGAAGGAGGTAAGATAGCATGACATAGCGCAAGAGTCTTTCCTTTCTGAGTGTCAGGTGAGTTTCCAGTCATCTTCCTAGCTTCCAGTTTGGAAGTAGGGACTGAATCTAGATCTGAGTCACCCTGAATCTCAAGGTCATAAACTGATATAGATGGATCTGCAATACTAGTAGAAGCTGTAAAAGAAGTAGATGTAATGATTTTACCTTCCCTTGCAGGTGGCTGCTGAGAGTGCACTGGTTCTGAAGGAGGCATGAAATGTGAGAACTCATATGCTTTTGAAGCATGATTTGCAGTACCCTTTGCTATGATGCTCCCAGTAGAGATATCTGTGATCTCCACTGAGTCAAGACTAAAGATCACTTGCTTTGGAGATCCAGTATGGGTCATCTGATAGATAGATAACAGGTTTGAAGCTAGGGAGGGAACACAAAGCACATCTTTGAACCTTCCATGTTCAAGTTCGATAGAGCCCTTCCCCTTTGTTTTGACTTTACTGTTATTGCCCATCTGAATACTAGGACCATCAAAGCACTGAAAAGAACAGAATGATTCTCTGGATGCAGCCATATGGTTGGAAGTTCCAGAATCAATGAGGAAGATAGGTGTTGATGTGCAGCAAGCCTTCAGTGCATGTCCTTTCCTTTGGTATTATTCTTCTTCTTCTTCTTTAGAGTCATCATTCCTTGCGCTAGTAGGTACATAAATGTTGTGCTTTTTCAAAAGAAGAGCCATTTCATCAAGTTGTCTTCTCATACAGGAGCTTTTTGAATGGAAGCCCCTTCCACAGTAAGAGCAGAGGACCTTGCCTTTTCCATTCTTCTTTCTTCTC
Source organism: Pseudotsuga menziesii (assembly GCA_001517045.1). Lineage (NCBI taxonomy): Eukaryota > Viridiplantae > Streptophyta > Pinopsida > Pinales > Pinaceae > Pseudotsuga > Pseudotsuga menziesii. The sequence goes on from LPNX010176719.1 coordinate 413,111, forward strand.
TTCGAACCTGAAGGTTCTTTTGACTGCTCTTTCTTCACAGGGGACTCATCTCTTTGCTTCCCTTTGTCATTCGCTACCTTATCTCCTCTTGCAACTAGAGCTCTAGATCTTTGGGAGATCAATTGATCCCCATTTGGATCAATTTATCATTCTCGGAAATAAGAGATTGGATGAAAGCATTAAGAGTGGGCATCTTCCAATTTGGAGTAGTGAGCCTTACTGTTTGGAAGGTGGATACAAAGACTGAGTAGTCTGCATTGAGCTTTGTGAGAATAGCAAGGATGAGTTGATCTTCATCCTTCTCCACTTTGCATTGCTTCAACAGATATATCAGGTTCTTAAACTTTGTGAAGAATTCATTTAGAGATTCGAAATTGGATGGATTGAGAGTAATCAGATCATTTTCTAGCTGATGGATCCTCATCTCATCATGCTTATCAACTAGGGAGGAAAGCTTGTCCCAAACCAGCTTGGGGGTCTTTAATTCTAGGATGTGGAACCAAAGATCTTTACAGACTGAGGAGAGCAAGTGTCCATGGGCTTCATCAAGCCTGTTCATGTACTTAGCTTTGTCTTTATCTGAATCTGGCTCTTCCTCTGCTTCTTCTATGAGTCTGAAGAGCCCTTTGGTGCGGAGCATTACCACCATGTCTGCCTTCCACTAGTGATAGTTGAAGGGAGTGAGAGGCTCTATTGGATGAGCCATTTCGAATGTAGTAGGAAGAACTGAGCTGCTGTAGCAAATGCAATGAGAAGAAAGGGCTGCTTGTAGCGAATGCTATAAGAAAAGCTGATAACCTGTCACACAATCAAACATACAAAGTAAGGTCGACAGTCTGCACTTTTGGAATTTCCTTCACACCCAGCATAGTTGATCAAGCAAGCTTGATCAACAATTTCCTAACTTGGGATATTAAGTGGTAAATTCTTCGCTTCTGGTGCAGTACTGGAAAGAGCAATTTGGCAAAAAAAATGATCCAGCTGGAAATCTGAGGAGGAGAGGAGTCTTTTCCATCGAGGCTTTGATACCATGTAAATTTGAGCACATAGATCTATAGACAAATACACAACTCACAAAGTAGATCTCACAATTTACTCAGCAATTGAAGAATGGAACAGTGCAAAAATGGCTTGCAGCTGTGAATGCTTTCATTAATAAAAAAGTAATCAGATGATAATTACAATGTAGTAAAATGGCTTTAATAGCCACATGAAATTTGAATCCACATGAGGAAATTCGAATTGATAGACTCTACTTGAATGTAGGTAACTAAGACCTTGTCTAAATCACTATCGGAGGACTCGGTAGTTAACTGACCTTGTCTAAACCATAACCGGAGTTCATCAGAGCTCTAAAACACAACTCAAGTGTTACATTCAGTGTTTACTAAGGTTAACTGACTATGGAAGGTGAGAAATGCACCCCACATGAGTGCAGTCAAGTAAACCTAGCGCTAACTGAATGTAGAGGACTAGAACTGAATGTAACTAACTCCTAGCTTAGCTTGACTAGTCATTAACCGAAGTGAACTGGCCTTGGTTGGTTTCGGCACTCCCAATGGCTTCCTAAATTGTAGGGATTGGTCTAGAAGGCTCCTAAACTGATGCAATCAAGTGCAATCAGTGGCAGTGAGCCTCAATTAGTGTTCCCCACACTTTAGTAACTGAAACATGTGCCCCAATTAGGTCAAGTGGACCCAATGGTGTTAATGACTATAAATAGACTGGATGGACTCCCGATTTAGACATGATTCCCAATTTAGACATATGACCAAATTTGGACAAGGGAGGATTAATAATCTTAACATTTACAAATCCCCCTTAGAGAGGAGAGATCAACTTACCTAACAAGAGCTTGAATCTATTGGCTAGAAGTTTTTCTAAAATCTTGTAAGAGGCATTACACAACGAAATAGGATGGAACTTGTCTAAGGAAGAAGGATTGACTTCCTTGGGGATAAGAGCGAGAAATGTAGAATTCGTACATCCTCCCAATTTTTATTTTTTTTGGAAGGTTGCAACCATATGGATCAGATCTGATTTGATGATGCTCCAACAGATTCTATAAAAATGGAAAGAAAATCCATCCGGCCCAGGAGATTTATCCAGCTCCATTGCCCATATGACATCCAAAATTTCCTTTTCAGAGAAGGGTTTCATTAAATCAGTATTATCCTCTGAGCTGACAAGAGAAGGAACATTATCCAAAAATTCTACAGACACTTCCTCATCAGAGAGACCATCATCTTGAAACAAAAGCTAATAGTGCCTACTTGCAGCTTGTTTTATAAGATCTTAACGTTTAATGAAGACCTCCTGTCGAATGGAGATTTCTAAAATATGATTTCGAGACAGTCTAGCCCTGCATTGGCAATGGAAGAAGGCAATGTTCTTATCACCCGCCTGCAACCAAAGACTTCGTGACTTCAGCCAAAGAAGCTCCTCTTCCTGTCGAAAAGATTGAGAAGTTTTAAATTGAGCAAGTTGTTCTAGGGCTAACTGAGTATTGGTAATTTCACATTCTTCCATTCCTAATTGAATTGCAGTTAACTCAGACACTCTCTCTTGCATGTTGGTTGTAGGGGTAGTAAGAGGTGTTTTGAACCAATTCTTCAATGCATATTTGGTGTTCTTCAATTTCTATTCCTAGACAAAACTAGGGGATCCGTATACATACAGAGACCAAGCTTGAGACACAATGTCCAAAAGCCCGTCTCTCTCAATCCAGAGGGCTGAATCGGAACAGGATTGGCCCCAGATCTTCTTCTTTTTCAAACAACAGAGATATAGGATGGTGATCTCACGTGAGTTTGGGTAATTTTTTTGATGAGATAATGGATTTCCCATCCATCAATGAGCTATGAACTGAAACCGGTCAAGTCGGGCAGAAATGTTTGCGGCACCCACTTTGTTATTGGACCACGTGAAGCGAGCAAGCTTGGGTTTTAAGTCAATCAAATCACAAACTTGGATCAACTCCTCCACCATGTCATGCATATGATCCTTGCCACGAAGGCCGCCTTTTTTCTCATTCAGGGCTAATGTGATATTAAGATTACCTGCTAGTATTATATTTACAGGAGAGTTGGACTCTAAGAAGACTGATAACGATTTCCATAAAAAAAAATTAATGTAATTGACTAGTACATGGAGATTAAAGAGGGCCAAAGAGATCTTACTAGAGAAATGATAGAGCTCTGTAAAATTCCAGTGCTTGGTGGAAAACCAACTCTTTAATTGAAAATTTTCAACACACCATAGAGTTGTTAAATCCCCAGAGTTGCCTCTTGCACTGACAGCTTTGCCAATGTTCAATATCCAATTTTTTTTACTTAAGAGAAGGAGAGCTTCCTCCTCTATCTAGTCTCTTGAAGCAAGATAATTTCAGAAGAAGCCATTCTCATTAATTCTTTGACTGCTTCAACTTTGATTGGGTTCCCCAATCCCTTGCAGTTCCAAGAGACTATCTGCATTATTTACCCAATTGAGAGGGAGTAATTACTTCCTTTGGGGGCCTAGTTCTCTTGCTCCTCCCATATGACATTTCAATGGTGGACTGGCTGCCTTGCATCTTTAGCCTCTCAACCTCTTCTTCTCGAGCCTCCTTCTTAGACTTCCTGCCAGCCTTTATGGAGAGTTGCTCAATGGAATCTTCATCAGAAGATCCAGAGCTATTAGCCAGTTTCTTCCTAGTTATATCTACATAAGAAGGGGAAGAATTGACTCCAATTAAAGAAACATTGTTTTGTAGCAAAGGTTCTCTTGCCCAAGGAGGTACTGAAATATATGGACCAACTTGTTCCATTGATACTGTATTTACTTCAGATTCAACCTCCTGCCCTTCGAATTGTTGCATTTCACCTTCTTCAAGGATATCTTCAGAAGAACTAAGAACAACAAAATGATTGGAAGGGGCTTTGGGGTTATCAACAGCCTAAGGTATAGGAAGATTCTTTCAAACAACAGAGTCTCCTTTCATAGTCTTACCTTCTTTGCCTTTTTTTTATGGCCCTGATTGGAAGTTCCTGCTTTCTATACTTGGGTCCACTGGTCATATTTCTCATTTTCAAGTTCCTCTTCTACTTTTTTCTTACAGTTTATGGCTAAATGGTCATAACCATGGCATAATCTACATTTGAATGGAATTTGTTCATAATCCAATTTCTGGATATGGGACCATTCTGCAACTGTTAACTTGATTGCCTCGGGCAAACCTGTCTCCAAATCGACTTCAACACATATTCTTGCACAAGAAAATTGATCTTTCCTTTTAGCCCTGTCAATGTATTTACCAAGCTTGTTCCCAATGGTTTCAAGGGATTATGAGTTCTAGCAATGTAAAGGAAGATGAGGGAGCCTTACCCAAATAGGGACATCAGATGACACATCTTGAGTGGGGTCAAAATCTGGAGTCCACTTGTTCAAGTAAAGCCCTTGGGGACCCATGAAGTATGGGCCATTTCGAAAGATAATACCATGGTCCTCTGGAAATTCAAAGACAAAAACATAAAAAACTCTTCCAACAAAGTGATTTCGGATACCTTCATATACTAATGGCCTCCAGTTTCTCTGCACCCAACAATCAATGGCCTTTGGAGAGGGCTAGAGGCTTGTGAATTGCTCAATAAGCCCACACTCAGCAAGGCTTAGAGCCGTACGGGAAGTCCATTCAGAAAGTAATTCAACCGAGGGGATGTCTACTTTCTTGACAAATTTATGCGATGGACCCCCTTTCCTCTTACCGCAGGATGCAATCAATCTCTTGAAAGCATCAAGATCAAGAGGAAGGGGAAATGGAGGTTCCCCTCCAGAATCCATAAGACTCGGGCCACCAGAAGACAACAGGCTTGAAGACACCACTAGAGAGCAAGAAGGCTCTGAAATTCAAGCGGGAACAGAAGTAGGAAACCACTATCCAACCTTAGCAAGAGGATACAATCCTGGAAATTTCAAAAAATAACCATGTTTAAATGCCAAAGAGCAATAATAGACACTAAAAGAAGGCCTGAAACCGCCAGAGAGGAGACTTTGAATATCGATGCAAGAACTGAAGCAAGTTGCGCTCCAGCCTTAGCAGGAAAAAAAAACCCAAGCTCGCCAAGAAGAGCAAGCTTCAATACGTTCCGGAATCGCTGAAGGGTGAACTCTTCATATCAAAACCCAACTCCAAGGCCAACACACCTGCAGACAGAGAGGATCCCCCAACAATGTAGCACCAGGAATCCAGACGCTGAAAGGAGATGAAAAATCCAACACCAAAGCCAATGCTCCTACAGACAAACACCAACAAGGACATTTTGTAGAAATCGGAGAACCAGACTCCACGCCTGCAAACAACATCAACGTTGGGCAGGAAGCTGCAGAACTTCATAGAGGGCCAAAGAAAATTTTAAAAATTTTCTTGGAGCAAAATTTTTCAACCTCATTAACTTAAAACTATGATTTTGGATTGTGCTTTAAATGAATTGGTTAAGACCCCCATTTGAAATTTCGGTTTTCTTTGTGTTATACGACAATGATGTCCTTTATTTTTGTTCTCTATATGTTCTATTAAATAATTCCTCCCCCTATTTTTATATATATTATGTGTTTATGTTTGGATGAATGATGAATGACATGGTAATGTTCTATAGCTTAATGGTTATAAGGAGGTTACCTCTAGCATCAAGAGATATGTAAAGATAATTATTGTTTAAGTGTAGCTATCAACGTCGGAAATGATGTTGTTAGTCACACTATTTGAGCCTTGCACAACCCTTTATATATTAGCATAATGCTTCAGGTGAGACCTTCTCCTTTATAGCACTTGGACTAAAGTGACCCCTTGTTAGACAATGGTGTGAACACGAGTCTTCAATTGAGCCAATAATTTAATTACTTTTAAGTTAATGAATTTTTTACTGTTAGATTTAAAATTTTATTTTTCAAAATAAATATCATGAAAACAAATTTTCATTTTAATAGATTAACAACTTTTCAAATTCAAATTTATCATAAATGTTTTGAAAGTCAACTTTATTTTTCATACAAAGCACTTTAACATAAATGATTTTCCGGTACAAAATCTAATATATATATATATTTTTAAATTATTATTATTTTAAATGAAATTTTTGTATAATTAGTTCATATATTATAAGATAAAATTTGATGAATTTATTTATAATTATTGATTATTTTATAATTTATTATTTAATATTTTAATTTAATACCATTTTTTATTTATTCAAAAAAATAATAATGATATATATAATTTTTATTAAGTATTATTTGAAGTGTTATGTTTCTTTGTTACTTAAAGTGTTAGTGTTATATTTTTGTGTTACTTTTAATGGTGGCTTGGAATGTTAAAAAAACAATTATTTAAAATATTATATCTTGCTTTTTCTACCTGTATTTTAGGAATTTTAGTCTTATGTTTCTTTGTTTCTTAAAGTGTTAGTGTTATATTTTTTTGAGCTTTTAATTGTGGCTTGGAATGTTAAAAAAAAACAGTTATTTAAAATATTATATCTTGCTTTTTCTACGTGTACTTTAGGAATTTTCTGAAGATAGTAGAAAAACAAATTGTATACCATACTTCTTCAAGACCGATAACTTGGCCTGTATTTTTATCTTTTTACTATCATTAATTGTATTAAAAAACCAATATCCTTCAACTAAAACATTTTAAATAACTAGAGTGTGTTACCATATTTGGATGAATCTATCTCAACAAAATCATTGAATGGGTACAAACCATAAAGTATGCATCAATATCCTTTAGTTGTCATAGAATTTTTTGAAGATAGTAGAGAAACAAATTGTATACCATACTTCTTCAAGACCAATAACTTGGCCTGTATTTTTATCTTTTTACTATCGTTAATTGTATTAAAAAACCAATATCCTTCAACTAAAACATTTTAAATAACTAGAGTGTGTTACCATATTTGGATGAATCTATCTCAACAAAATCATTGAATGGGTACAAACCATAAAGTATGCATCAATATCCTTTAGGTGTCATACTTTCAAGAACACTTTGATGAAAACTTATTCAACAAAAGCATTGAATGGGTACAAACCATAAAGTATGCATCAATATCCTTTAGGTGTCATACTTTCAAGGACACTTTGATTAATACCTAGAAAGTTGATTCAAGATGTTAGAAAGTTGATTTAAGCTGTTGTGTGCATAATATCTTTTTAGGTGTAATACTTTCGTAGACACTTATGATGAAAAACTATCAATACCTAGAAAGTTGATTCAAGATGTTGTGTGGTGGTAAAACTAAAGTCCAAAGTAATCAAGGATGAGTGGAAAAGAAGGGAGGTGGAGGATGAGGTGTATGAATAAATATGTTTGATAAACTTTCTTAACCATGAAGAGATCTAAAATAAGTTTAATCACTTTCACAAAAGTGATAGGACATTGGGGAAGGACCACCAACTCCATATTAACATTGTTTCAAGATGAAAATAGAAACCACCCTTGATGACTTAAGTGGTTCGTTGTAGAGAAAGAAAGTCAAATATATATTGAAGATCTCTTTAAATCAAGTATTAAGAAAAGGTACATAAGAAGATCCAAAGAGAAGAAAGACAAAAGTGGGGCCTAAATATGTTAATAGTTGCTCAAGTGAACATTTAGACCTGAAATATCATTAAAACCAAAGGAAAAAGAAGATAGAAAACATCAATGTATTAAGCATAAGACAACAAATTTCTAGGACCTTTAAAATTCAACCATTCATGGTTAACAACGAAGGATTTCAAAAACTTGGTTATTAGTAATTGGATCCATTTTGATCCTGCTAGAGGGGAGATAATAATGTTGTTCATCACATACAAAGGGTACATCTAAATGTAGCAAGCACAAAAACCCAAGAGCAAGTGTAACATAATCAAAAACAAATTGACTTAAGAAATTAGCCTGGCCTTGCAAGATTTACAACTAACACAAGATCTTAGGTGGAGGTATCTCGAGGATAGATTGAAATTTCAATGGGTCAACAGTAATGCCTTATAGATGATGAACCCACATATGGTTATTGGGTACTTCATTTTGAAGGAGGAAGGGTGGTTACAACCCTAGTAGGCAAAGAGATATGAGTTGCAACACTCATAATAAATACCATTATTCTCAATAAAGAGTAATAGAGGTAGTAGGAGATAGAAACCATGATATCAAGCATGATTACAAGTGATTGAAAAGTAGAGTGATGAGATATTGAAGACATGTGGCAATGTTATGCACTAAATCCCAAAATTGCATAAAAATAGAAAGAAAGAGTTACCCAATCCCTTGAGAATGAAATACAAAGATGAATAAGAAGCCTCTTCAAGAGGGAAACCTCCTTATATAATGTATCAAATACACGTGACGATATAAAATGATCCTAAAACTAGGTCTCCTTGGTATATATATATAGGAGACAAGGGGTGCACTTATAATTATAGTTGACCGTGCAATTACAATTAAGATCCTAAATAACCAATAAACACAATACTAATATAATAATTTAAAAGTAATGCTATAGCATATAGGACTTAGCATGCCCCTCCCCTTCCAACGAGTGTTGTCCTCAACACTTGATTAAATCTGGATGTTTTTGCATGAAGAACTAATCTTCCTGTGTTGCCTCTTTTATTATAAAGTTCTTCCACTTTATGAGATGCTCAGTAATTGCTCAATTTCACAGTTGCTTGATCCTCATCAAGCAATTATTAAGTATCTCAAGCAACTCTTGATGATCGAGCAACTTCAAAATCAAGCAATTACTAAGTACCTCTTCAAGTAGAAGAACTTACCAATAGAAGAGGCAACAAGGAAATGTGAGTTCTTCATGCAACAACATCCAAAGTTAATTAAGTGTTGAATACAATACTTGTTTGAAAGGGAGGGCCATGTTAAACCCTATATATTGTGACATTATATTTCTATTATATTAGTATTGTCTTTACTGGCCATCTAGGACCTTGATTGTAATTGTATGGTTGGCTGTAACTGTAAGTGTAACCTTTGTCTCATATGTATGTACCAAGGATACCTAGTTTTAGGATAATCTCATATTGTCTTGTGTATTTGATACACTATATAAGAAGGTTGACCCCTCTAAGAGGCTTCTTATTCATCTATTTATTTCATTCTCAATGTGTTAGGTGACCCTTTCTTTCTATTTTTATGTTATTTGGTAATTTGGTACATCATAGGCAAAGGCCATAAAATATATCAACTAGTTCATGAATGAAGAACTATATGAAGTTAAATAGGCTTAGCTCGAGGGTTTGGCATGAATGATTTTTATCCTTCCCACACAAGTTATATTATTGTTAGTGAAATGTTGACAAAACCTTAAGCTTCCACGTAATTTGATTTACCTTGGATACCATCCTCAAATGAGGGGAAGTGATAGGGGATTTCCCAATATACTCAATCAATTTGGTCTACAACGAATAATTGAGAGCAAAAGTGTTATACCCAAGGTCAATTCATGCAAGTGACATGTTGAGTGTATTAGCCTTGAGCCTTGAATCTAGTTTATCCTGGGTACCAATTACTCAAAATGAGGGGAAGTGCTCGAGGGTTTTCCCCAATATATGTATTTCACAAAGAAAAAGGATTTAAAAAATGGGAGTAAGCTAACAAGTCTTTGAGTTTGAATGATCCCCCCCACCTTTAGATATAATTATATAAGGCTTTGGCCTATTTTGAGGTTGGACAATAGATATACATGAGTCAAATAAATGATGTTAGTTATTGTATCATGGCATTCCTCTATTGTGGTCTGCCAAGTCAATAATTTTTATGTACTGGTGTATTGGATGTGCTTTAAATGAATGGATTGAGACCCCCATTTCAAATTTTGGTTTCCTTTGTGTTATATGGCACGATGTCCATTATTTTTATTTTCTATATGTTATGTTAAATAATTTCCCTATATATTTATAGATGTGTGTTTATATTTGGATGAATGGTGAATGAGATAGTGATGTTTTGTAGCTAAATGGTTAAAATGAGGTTACAGTCCAGGGTCAAGAGCTCTATAATGATAATTATTGTCTAAGTGTAGTTATCGGCATGGGAAATAATGGTATTAGTCATAATACTTGAACCTTGCATAACCCTTTATGTATTGGCACAATCCTTCAAGTGATACCTTCCACTTTATGGAGATATCACATAGAACCTAGACTATGGCGGACCCCTTGTTGGACAAATATGTGGACCAGGGTCTTCAATTGGGCCAACAAATGGTTCCATTATCAAGAAACATTTAAATAGTATGATTGTTACATTTCCCAGAGCTACGTGGAAGATTGGTGGTTTAAACAAGTCGATCTCTTTGTAATCTAGTATGTTACTAGTTGTTGATCTACTTTATTGCATGATGACCATGATAACTATGAAGTTTTATAGGTATGTTTTTTAATGACATTATTCAAATGGTTAATTAGATTGGCAAAGAATCTATGACATACTTGGACAAGCAGGAGGGAGATCTGGTGGAACTTTCAAAACCTGGTTACATATCAAATATTTGAACAAAGTTGTAAGAGTTGTTTATTTTTGGGTTAAAAGCATGATATAATGTTATATTGTTAAGATTGAAGTTGAGTTGAGCCAATATTTTCATGAGAAAAGGAGTAGTTCAAGAAAGGAGTGCAAGGAAAATCAATAAAGGAAATTGCAACTCAAGTGAAAATGTTTTTGGCAGGTGAAGACTATATGTCTTTTGATCAACTTGCTTAGCCATGAAGAGAGATCTAGAATAATTTCAATATTCTTCACAAAAGTAATAGGACATTTGGGAAGGACCACCAACTCCATACCAACAATGTTTCATGATGAAAATAATAACCATCTACAATGACATGAGTGCTTCGTAAAGGGAACCAAAGTGAATCAAACATCAAAGATCTCTTTAAATCATCCAAAGGGAAGAAAGAAAAAAGTGGGTCATGAAGACATTAATCATGGCTCAAGTCAACGTCTAATCCAAAATATCATTAAAACCAAAGAAAAAACAAGATTAAAAAGATCAATAATTAAGAATCAATTCATGGATGATGAACCCACATATGATTATTGCACGCCTCATTTTGAGGGAGGAAATGGTGGTGCTAAACCACATGGGAAAAAACATATGAGTTGCAAAACCCATATTGAAGGCCATTAGTGGCAACAACGAGTATTAGATATAACATGAGATAGAAACCAATATACCAAACATGATCACATGTGATTGAAAGGTAAAGTGGCGTGAGATCGAAGACATGTCATAGAATCCAAGAAATATATCATTTAGTTCATGAATAGAGAACTAGGAGTAAGTTAATTGGGTCTAGGTTGGGCGGTTCGAAGGAATGATAGTTATCCTCCCGACCTAAGTTCTATTATCGCTAGTGACATGTTCACAAAACCTTCAACTTTTGCATAATTTGGTTGACAATAGATATCATCCTTAGAATGAGGGGAAGTGGGGGTTTCCAAGGATATTTATTCCAAAAAAATGTCAACTTGGGTATAGCCCAAGAAGTTGAGAGGAGTGTTATCCTCACCACCTAGGATCAATCATGCAAGTGACATGTTGAGTGTATCAACCTTGAGCCTTGGATCCGGTTTGTTGTGGGTACCATCCTCAAAACGAGGGGAAGCGCTTGATGGGTTCCCCTAGGATATGTATTTCACAAAAAAAAATTAAAAAAATGGGGGTAAGCTAACAGGATTTTGAGATTGAATGTGTGATCCTACCTCCAAGCATGATTATATAAATGAAAGGCTTTGGCCTATTTGGAGGTTGGACAATATATATACATGAGTCAAGTAAAGGATGTTAAATATTGTATCATGTTTTGAACACATCTGCTATTATGGATTGGTGAATGAAGGGATATTATGTAATGATGTATTGGACTGTGCTTTAAATGAATTGATTGAGACCCCCATTTGAAAACTTGGTTTCCTTTGTGTTATATGTCAACGATATCCTTTATTTTTTTTCTCTATATGTTCTATTAAATAATTCCCCCCTAATTTTATAGATATTGTGTGTTTATATTTGGATGAGTGATGAATGACGCGATAATGTTCTATAGCTTAATGGGTAGAAGGAGGTTACACTCCAGTGTCAAGAGTATGTAAAGATAACTATTGTTTAATTGTAGTTATGAACATGGGAAATGATGTTGCTAGTCACACTATTTGAGCCTGGAACAACTCTTTATGTATTAGCATAATGCTTCGAGTGAGACCTTCTCCTTTATGGAGATTGAAAATGCTAACACTTAAACTAAAGTGGGCCCCTTGATGGACAATGATGTGGACATGGGTCTTCAATTGAGCCAACAAATGGTTCCATTATTAATACCATATTGTAATTTGTGTGGAATTTTAATTGTAAGATTGCTACATTTCTTAAAGCTATACTAAAGCTTGGTGGTTTAGACAATCCATTCTCTTTGTAAGCTAGTATGCTAATAGACGTCAATTTACTTTGTTGCACAATGACCATGATACATATGAAATTTTCTATGTATAATTTCCAATGGCATTATTAAAATGGTTAAGTAAAATGGGGGATCATCCACAACATAATTGGAGAACGAGGAGGGAGATCTAGTGAAACTTTCAAAACCTGGTTGCACTGCAAAGATGTTAGCGAAGTTGCAAGAGTCATCGATTTATGGGTTAAAACCACAATAGAAGGTTATATTTTTAAAATTGAAAATGAGTTTAGGCAATCCTTTTCATGATCAAAGGAGTATTGTAAGGAAAGTCGATAAAGGAAACTCTGACCTACGTGAAAATAATTAGGGAGGAGAAGAGTTTATGCCATTTAACTCGCTAGTTATGGCAACATAAATGATTATGCTTGAGGGTAATCTGGGATGGAACTTATAATAATGAGCGGTTGAGGGTGTAAGGTACCATGGTTTAGGCATAGGCTTGAGAGAGAAGGATCAAGCATTGAAGTGGGATGCAATAACTAAAAATTAGCGGTCGAGCAAGATAAGAAATATTTAATTGGAAGCTAAAGTGGCAATGTGAGATATTAATGAGAAGGGAAGCATAGAAATGTAAGGGGTTGGAGAGGTTGTGGAAACATGAAGCAAAATTCCACTAGTGCTTAAGGGAACATGGATAGTTAGTAGAAGGAATCTCAAAAAGAAGATTGGAAGGAGGTGAGACATCGAGAGAATCAGAGGAATTGAGAGAGAGAGAGAGTATAACCAGTAGGTGAAAATGTTCAAACTAATGCATGAAAGACAATACAACGAGAAGTTATGTCTAAATATATTTTTGATCAACCAACATAATAAGGCATGGTCATTGGTTCATGAGATGGTAGGACACTTGATGACATGCATCAATTGTTTGAAGAAGACAATACACGAGCAACATACATGGTATAATCAAAGGGAGAGAAGCTGATATAGAGCAATCATCATGGTTATATAATGTAATACAACTAAGGTAATTGCTAGTTAGTTTTTTGGTCTTGATTTGAAATAACCACCTAGTAGTAGTTTTGTAATAGTAGTGGCAGGCAATTGAATTTAGGGGGGAGAGTTAGTGTTAGAAAAAGTACAACTGTGACTTCTTCAAGCGGTGAGATGAATCTAGCTGTTGAATTTTTGTTGAGCTTCAATCTTTAATTCTTTAAGTGTGGAAATATTGAATACTTCAAATCAATGAACCATTCATACACATAAACATTCAACCATAACACGTGATGTACCCAGGGGAAAACCCTCAAAACAATGAGGATGAAAAACCCTAGAAAATATTCTCAGTATAATTATGATAGATAGCAGAGAATGTCTTCTATAATGGTAGATTGCTTTTGGCACCCCATATGCAAGATAAGAGAGAACATAACACCATAGGCGTAGACACTAAGAAATAGAGAAGATAGATCAATAAGATGAACTTTGCAATGTTTCCAACACATTAATAAATTTTCAAACTCAATCTCATGCAAGAAGTAGTGAATCACTACATGGGGAATTAGGCCCCCATGCAAACTATAGTGAATTCTATTCTTGGAGAATTGCTCTGCACCTCGGTTTCTTCAATCCTGTGTACACAGTGCTCCATGCCTTTCATATTTGACATTAGTCATGCTTAATTGAATTCGGGATGAACTCGCCTTCTAAATGGATGTAGGACCACTTATTTATGATGCTAACTCAAGTGTCAGCATGCAATAGTTGTAACTCAAGTGTCATAATTTAAGTGTCTTCTTTTACCTTAAGTGTTGTTTTTTAGTTTAAATAAAGTCACATCTTTTGGTTTAACTAAAGTGTTATCATGCAAAACACTTTAGTTAACTCGTTCCTTTTTATTAACACTTTAGTTAACTATTCTTGACTGAAATCATGCTGATTGATTTATTAAAGTGACCACTACGAGTTCTCCTTTAATTAATTGAGGCATACATTGTTATTTAATTGAACCTTAACAAACTGAGTTCACTTTAATCAACTGAAGTATTCTAATGAACAATTTTGAATTCTCTTTGTTTTGTATGCATTTTATCTTATCTCAACATAAGGATTCGACTTGACACACAAGTCCTTAGCCTTGTCCAACAATAATGTATAGCATAATCACTTTGACATATCAAAATATTCACCTCAACACATGAGGAATAACCTTTTACATTGAAGGCTTAGTCATCCTTGAGTCCAACTCAATAAATTACTCTAAGTTCTTGAATCCAACTCAGGCTCCCTACCTTAACACATGAGACCTAATCCAGACATAAGATTCATTTGGAGAATGACTTGTGATGTTGTAACTTTACCAATCCCTCTCAGCAAGGGAGGCACTCTATGCCATGCCAATATTGTCTTATAAGTACCTATAATTCGTCACTGACATCAGCTTTGTTAACACATATGCAATCTTCTCTTTAGTAGAAATGTACTAAAGTGTTACTGCACCTCAACCATGTCTCTGATGAAATGATACTTCATCTTAATGTGTTTTGACTTATCATTAAACATGTTGTTTTCTGAGAGATCAATACAACTCTAATTATTAGAGTGAATGTATGTAGTCTCAAGCTTCTCCCAAAATAACCCAACAAGTAGCTTCCTAAGCCACACTGCTTCTCAACAGGTAATTTTAGCCACAATATACTTTGATTCTATACTATTAGATGGAATACACTTTGCTTATGTAGTACTAGCCATAATACACTTTGCTTATGTAGTACTAGCTGCAATATACTTTGATTCTGCAGTACTAGCCACAATACACTTTTGCTTATGTAGTACTAGCTACAATACACTTTTGATTTTGTAGTACTAGTCGCAATACACTTTGCTTCTATAGTATTAGCCGCAATACTTCCACCCCAATTGAATTTGGCATAACCAAGTAACTTTACCTCACCACTAGAGGAATATCTGAGTCCATAAGCAATAATACCTCGAAGGTATCTAAGTAATTGGCTCAAGATACTCATAACATAACATATATTAGGTATACTATGTATCAAGTACATCGAGGAACCAATAAGTTATCTATACTTGGTAGCATCTACTGGATCTTATCCAAAATCTTACTCATGTAGTTTATTCACACTAGAAACCATCAGAGTAGTCATGGATTTGCAATCCATCACACCAAACCTTTACAACACATCAATTGTGTGCTTCCTTTGCAAAAGAAAAATCTCATATTTCCTTTTACAAACTTCAAGACCAAGAAAGTAGTGCATAAGACTCAAGTCTTCAAACTCAGAAGTGACCTCCCTCTTGCACTGAACAATCTATTGTTCCTCTCCAATAAGGAACAAGTCATCCACATAGAGAACCAATATCATAGGTTGGTTCTTCACAATCTTGAAGTACATGTTTGGATTAGCTTCGCTCTTAGAGAATCCCAATCTTTGAATTCAGTTGTCAATCCTTGTATAATAATCCCTCTAGGCTTACTTAATCCCATACAAGGATTTTTTTAGTTTACATACATTGGACTCTTCCCATAAACCATGTTATCACTCCAGGAAACTCCTCTAGGTTGCAACTCGAGGATGCCTGGTAACTTAAATGTTTTTATGGTTTTCTAAGTGGATCAAGTCAGGTGACCTATAGGACCTCACACTCTCAAGACATGCATGAAACTCAATAAGGGATAAGGCTTCTAACTACCACTGTTGAGGGGTTAAGGCTTCTTTCGGCCTTTTCGGCGGTTAAGGGCCCACAAGATTTTTTCTGCTAGCTGCCGAAAGTTGAGCTTTTGGTGGCTAATGAACACTGACCTGTTCGCCTAAGCCACCGAAATGTGATTTCCAAACGGTCTTGTAAAACTGGCTTTCTGTGGATTATAGTCTCTTCGGATCTCCTCTTTAACCGTTGAAAGATGGGCCTTTTGGTGGCTAATGAACCATCAACTCTTTCGCCTAAGCCACAAAAACCGTCTTTTTTCCCAATGCATTTCACTTGCTTTCGGTGGTTAACGCCCTCCTTCAACCGTTTGCTAAGCTACCAAAACCAACGCTTCTCGGTGGCTAATGAGCTGTTTCAAAGCCTCGCCTAAGCCACCGAAAGTCATGTTAACAAATAATTGATCGGGCCAGCTTTCGGTGGTTAACCCTGCTCTTGCGTTAAAATGTTAACTTCCGAAACAAAGCTTTTCGGTGGCTAATGAGCTGTTGAAAAACCCGCCTAAGCCATTGAAAGCTAAAACTTTCAATTTTCTCAAATATAGAAAAACTAGAGATCCGCCAATTTGTTAGTCACCTTTAAATATTTCATAACATGACTTGAATTCTTCATCCTATCAAAATAAATTTATTTTGGGAGATAACATCTGGCTCCTACTTGGGGATGGGAACCTTCCTATGAGGTCCCAAGAACCCGTGACCAAAATGCCTTTCCTGGAAAACAACTAAAAAACTTAGAATTATCATCTACTGTTCCATTGGGCATGGAGTTTATTTTGTAAGCAAAAACAACCTACTAACTAATATTTTACAATAACAAGGCCTCAGAGCCTCAGATAAAATAAAGTTTCAGAAATCGCCCATTTACTGGGCCATCAAACACCTCCTCCCCTTCCAGATTTTGCAATTTGAAGGTGTTGTTCTTCTGTATATGAGCTATCACAAAAGGGCCAATCCACAGAGAGTCAAACTTTCCATGTTTTCCCTTGTCCTTCATGATAGTATCCCACTTGAGGACCCAATCTCCAACCTGAAAGTTGTCCACTTTTGCCCTTTTGTCAAACATGACCTTGATCTTTTGTTGATGAGCTTCTGACTTTCCTATCACTTGTTCCTTGACTTACTGCAACTCTACCAAATCCATCATCCTCCTCACCATATCATTTGGTTCATCTTCCTCCTCCTGAAAGAATTTTGCCACTGGCAGAATTAGCTGAATGGGAAAAATGGCCTCAGTACCATAAACTAATTTGAACAGAGAAGTCCCTATAAATCTCTTGTCTGTTACCCTATCATCCCATAAATAAAACTTTAGCTTAGAATCCCAGCTTTTTTGATTTGTCTCCAATAGTTTTCTGATGATCCTGACTAAGATTTTGTTAGATGAATCAGCCAGGCCATTGCCTTGAGGGTAATAAGATGTGGAATGCACCAGCTAAATGCCCATTGACTCACACATGTTAACCAATGCCCCAGCTTTCAAAGCTGGTGCATTATCAGTCACTAACCTTACTAGGCAGCCAAACCTGATAAAGATATTCTCATATAAAAACTTCATGATGACCTAATGAGTTGCATTCCTGGTGGGTACTGCCTCTATCCACTTGGTGAAGTAGTATGTGGCTACTAGGATCCATTTATGCTTACCACTGGATGAGGGATTTATTTTACCTATGAAATCCAAACCCCATTGCTGGAAAGGCCCATTCACTACAATAGGCCTAAGGGGCAAGGATCTGAGCTGCTGCTTCCCTATAAATCTTTCGCACTGGTCATAGACTCTCACAAAGGTACACACATCAGCAAAAAGGACAGGCCAATAGTACCCAGCCCTCAGAATCTTGTGGGCTGTGGTCTTCCAGCAATGATGGCCTCCACATGTGCTAGAATGAAAGTGATGCATGACCTGAACTAATTCTGCTTTATCTAGGCACCTCAACAAAACATCGGACAGATCTTTCCAATACATCAGTTTATCTATTACACTAAATTTGACAGACTTTAGTTTAATAGCTCATGCTTGATTTGGAGTGAGACCAGGAGGAACTTCTAATTTTTGCAGAAAATGAATAATACCCGAGTACCACTCACATGAGGACAAGTTGTCAGCCACTTGTTGAATGCCATTCTAATCCTGAACTACTTCTGCTGCTACTTCAGTTTGCAAATTTGCTGAATTTACACAAGTGAATTTTATCCCCATTAGTTCGCATTTTTCTTTAGCCATGAGTTTGGACAGACCTTGGCCTCTTACTAGCTTGGTGGGCTTTACCTCTATGTCAAACTCAATAAGCTTGGCAATCCATTTAGCTCTCTTTCAATCATTGTCAGGCTGAGTCAAAACATCATTTACAGCAGCTGAAGGGACATAGGCAAGGACTTTTGCATGTAGAATGTAAATCTTGAAAGTTTTCAATGACTTAATGAGAGCATAAGCCTGCTTCTCAATGGGATCATACTTCAGTTCAACATCCCTCAATGTCTTGCTGAAGTATGCAATTGGATGATCGAGACCTTCATCATCTTTTTGTAATAGCACAACTGCCACTGTGTCATAGGATGCAAAGGAGAAGATGTAAAAACTCTTGGTATAGTCCAGACTAATCAAGGTGGGGCATTCCATGATAGCCTTCTTGATGTTTTCAAAAGAGCTTCTTGCCTAGTCAGTCCCTTTGATTTCTGCATCCTTTTTTCAACATAGATGTTATGTGCTTAACCAACTCATAAAAGTTAGGGATGAACCTCCTAACAAAATTTATCTTACCCAAAAAGGACTGAATATCCCTTTTTGAGCTAGGTATGGATAACTTCTGGATTGCTTCAACCCTAACCAGATCAATCTTCACACCTTCAGCTGAGACTATGTGACCTAGGAGTTTCCCCTCACTGAGTGCAAATTGGGACTTCTTACGGTTGAGTGATATCCCAAACCTCCTACATTTCAGAAATAACCTCCTTAAGTGCTACAAATGTTCATGATGGCTGTGAGAGTAAACAGTGAGGTCATCTAGGTATATAAGCACAAATTTATCTTTCAATCCTACAAAAGCTATGTCCATGGCTCTCTGAAAAGTGGCCCCAAAATTCATCAGTACAAAAGGCATTTTGGCGTACATGAAAGTGCCCCAGTGAGTGGTAAAAGCAGTCTTCTCTTAGTCATCAGGGTGCACAACAACTTGGTTGTATCTAGATAAACCATCCAAAAATGACATGACACTAGCCCCTGAGACTCTTTGCAATAGGTGTTCCATCTTGGGTAGTGGATAGTTGTCTTTTTTGGAGCACTTGTTCATATTTCTGAAATCCACACATAACCTAATCTCCCCGTTCTTCTTCCTTACCACCACTAAGTTTGCAATCCACTTGGAATACCTGAGGGGAATTATGATTTTGGCTTTGAGGAGCTTATGGATTTCTTTTTCAATTACAGGTAGTAGGAGAGGACTGATAGATCTCAACTTCTGTTTGAAAGGGATGGTGTCCTTCTCCAAGGGAATCCTGTGTTGGCTGATATTGGTGTCATAGGTTTTCAAGTCACTGTACTCCCAGGAAAAGATATCACCAATTTCTTTTATCAGGCCACAAAATTTGGATCTCTAATCAGCAGTCAACTCAGTGGACATATTTATAAGTTTTGGATGGCTTTGGCTACCTATGTTTTTGTAATGCCCCGGTTTTGACCCTAGTTACATTAAAAAGGTACATGATGTATATATTGTAATTAATCGTGGTGTGGAGCTAAAGGCAAAAGCCCCACCATCGATTTGGTCGTGTATGTTTCAACAATAGGGATCGTTGTCGATGGTATATCGTTCTATCCGGCACATTATAGTTTTGGCATCATGTAAATATGCACATCAATTAAAATAAACCTATAGCCAGCTACGATGGTGCAACGTTGAATGAAAAGGGCATGATTCCTAAGGTTAAGGGGGGTTTTCCAACCCGTGGGGGTCATTGGGAGTTTGCCATGTGTCGGCCACCCATTTAAAATTCTGCTATCGATTAGTTGGGAGTAGTATTGCTGAGTAGTGGTGGGTGTGGTGGGACTGTCAGTCCTTGCCTACGTGCCCACTCCACCAGCAGACTCTCCTCTTCACGTCGCGTGGGGCGGAAGAAACATTCTCTCCACTCTAACTTGATTCCAATCACGGTTTTGGTCTTGTTCATTCTCCATCGTTTTTCCCATCTTCACGTAGGGAGTCGTCCTCTCACTTTTTCAGGCACAGGAATTCGGCGTTGTTTTTCCTCACGCAGGGAGCTGGAGAAACCATTGTTGTCACTCAGGATTTTCAGGTGCAGGAGCCATTCACGCTCGGGGCTGTGTGCCTGTGTGTTCCATAACGGTTTCGATGGTAGGTGTATGTATCCTTGCTGAGTCACGGTTTCAAATCTGAGTCACCTTGTTGACTTGAGCTGTGTTCACCCTTTTCGTTTGGGGTTGTCGCCCTGTTGTCTTCATCTTCCTCACAGAGTTGTGAACTGTTTGTTTTACTGCGGTATGCAGTGTTTGGTATTTGGACTGTTGAGAGTAGGATTAGAGGCTGGGTATGCTTGAGAAAACTGGTGTTTGGAGCCACTCAGATAGAGTTAGACTATTGGATTTCTTCTCCACAACCCTTGAAGAGTATTGGAAAGGGAAGTCAGGGCCTAAGGGATTGTGAAGCAGAGAAAGGACCGATTCCTGTTGATGGGTGTGTGGATGTCTTACAAGTCAGGTTAGCTCTGGTGTAGGCATCCTTAGCTCTCCATTGAGACCACTAGCTTAGCATTTAGCCTTTCCTAGCTCCTTGACGGCCTGATAAACCCTACTATGTGGGCTTGGCTGATTTGGGTACCTTGGCTATGTGTAAGCCTGCTTTGACCCTTATTCCTTGAGGAATCATGCCCAACTCAGGGGTGGCAGTGTTGCTGAGAGATTGATGAGCATGATAGCCTATGGTTGGGTGGAACGTTGCAACGACGTAGCTGGTTACAGGATGAATTCTTTTTAAGATGAGTATTCTTGACTATTCCATCTCTACATTTATATTTACTGATTAATGAATATGATGAACATGTGGTATGCTTGAATGAATGTATGTTTGCTTCCACTATGTATATGAAGGATTATGCATCTTAGTATGTTTTATGTTTTAAGCTTTATATTTCAACATTATTTGCATGTTCATGTTCATGGGGCTATCTGCCCGGAGGTTTTTGATGGTTTGGTAGCGTCCTCCTCGCCGGTCGGAGGGTCGAGGACGTTACAATATGGTATCAAAGCTTTGGTTGCAGCATGGGCCTGAATGGGCCATGAAAGGTCAGCTAGCAGAGGCAGGTTGCCTTATGCCTAGCATAAATCAGAAGAAATCTATGCATGACAAGAGAATTTTGAAAAATTCCTCTAATTATTGGGATCATCGAATCGTCGGAGGACTTAGTCCGAAGTCCCACCGATGCATTGGATCACCTAAGTAGAAGGCCTTCCGATGGGGACCACCGAATAAAAACCTTAGAATTTTTTCTAAGTATCCATACCATCGACCGTCGAAAAAGTTTAGAGGATCACTCCTCCGATGCAGCAAAAGTTTTAATCGGAAGGCACTCCGATCCAGGCCACCGACGGACGGCGAAAGGTGTGAAATTCGTCGGAAGCCATCGACTAACGATCGCCGCAACATCAGCGCATTTAGGTGGAAGGGTTTCTGATGGCATCGATGGAAGGAAGATAATGAAAGTGCCGAAAACATTGGCAAGAATTAGTGGAAAGGAGAGCCGACGAAGCGATGGAGAGGAAACTTCCATCAGAAGTCATCAGCGGAAGACCGTCAATGTAGTTGGTGGAGTCGTCGTAGTGTCGGCAAAAAAAATAGATGAAATATCCGATGGAGCGTCGCGAGAAAATGACAAAGGGAAAAACTTTTCTAAGTGTTGGCCATCGGCGGTCGGCAGAGATCAGTCGATTTAATCGGTGAAAAGTAGCTGTTTGGGTCGCCTATACGTCGGTGGAAAATAAGGGAAGCTAGTTGGTTGAGCCGCTGATACGGTGGCAGGAAGAAGTTGAAAATGTTTTGGAAGTTGGAAATGTTGGGCCATCAGAAGTCAATCAGTGATGATGAGTCGCAGTGTCAGCCGGGATATCCTGAAGGACACCGATACGTCGACGAAAGTTAGCAGATGCAGCGGCCGATGCATCGATGAATGAAGAAAAGAAATTTCCGAAAATTTGTCTAAGTACCGGAAACGTCGAAAAGTTTTAATTATCCGAACATCCGATATGTTGGCGAAACTTAGTTGTTTGGATCGTCGATGTGGCGGCAAAACATCGGCAAAAGATAGACGATGGTAGAGCCGATACATCGATGGAAAATAAAGGATGAAAGTGCCGACGCGGCGGAGGAATAAAGGAAGTTTTTCGCTGAAAATTCTTGACTATGGAAATCGTCGGTGGAATTTAGTTGATTTGATCGGTGAACTTTAGAGGATGGAACTGCTGATGCGGCGACTGACGTCAGAAGAAATTAGATGATCGTGGGTCTGCCGTTATGACTGCCATATGGACTAGCATTCCGATGGACAATGGCCCTGATCGCTGATGCCATAGCGGCCAGTGTACCCGATTGCCGATACGTCGCAGTCCTCGGTATCACTGATAAATGATAAAGGGCTTGGAAGATTAAATGGATGGGGATCCGAAACAACGGAAGATGCTAGTTGTTTGACCGTTGATGAATAGTCCTTGGCATCGTCGATGCAACGTAAGGATTAAGTGTTCCAATCACTAATAAAATTCAGAAGGTTAGATGACTACAGGCCCAATATAGCGGAAGGAAATACATGAACAGGCTGCCGATGAGCATGGAGAAAAACTAGAGCTTTTGGCCGTCGAAACATCTGAAACTTAGTTGGAAAGAGACCTGATAGGGAGAAAGAAATTTTGGGTTTTTCAGTGGAATTTTTCTCAGCAAATTTCAACTGCTTTTAGTGGAATTTTCAGCAAATTCCAGGTAGTGTTCCAGTGGGTTTTGCAGTGAATTTGCTCATTGGGGTTCTCAGCAGTTTCAGAACTGACAAGGAAGAAAACCCTAGGTGGCTGAAGTTCGCATTTCAGACCAAAATTCAGTGGTGTGTTTTGCCATCATTTTTGAAATGATGTGGTTTTCACAACCAAGGTCAGAATGAAGCATGTGGATAGGCGTTGGAAAGCTTATCCAGCAGGGAACAAGGGAGAGTGACCAGAATTGAGTGTGGAGCAGCAAAGTGCTAGTGATTGCTTGAAAGAGAAATGTGCTGCTATCAATATGGACAAACCCAGGAATTGCATGCCTAGAGGTCGCAAGACCATGAAGTCAAAGCAGCTGTTGTGTGGAAAAGGAGTTCCATACAAGGATGAGGGACTCGAAAAGGGAAATTTCCTTAAACCCTGTCTTGCTAATTATGATTACAAGTTTTGTACATGAAATGTATGAGGATATGCCTAGCATGCATAAGATATTACATGTTGGTAATAATAGTGAGAATTATACATTTATAATGAGCCACTAATGATAATTATTGCATTGGTGTTGGCATTAGTGGAAAAACCAACGACAACATGGACATGGCTGAATATGTTGCTGATGTTGATGAATGTGACTAGCAACCCTATGGAGAAAGGGATAAGGAAACAAGTCCAGAATCAAAAGTTGGTGAGCAAATTCTGCAATCTCCTGCAAAGGACCAACCAAACTAGTAATGTCAAGGGTGTAAGTAGGACCCATGAAGGTAAGAATTTGATTATGACAAATTGCATGGAGTGGTAAAGGTAAGAGATCTCATACCATGTGGGTATTTGAATTTTATACTACGTTCATATAGAAATGTGTCATGCCTATATATGTTGATTGAGCATAGTAGCCCAAAGAAAGTAAGTACCGATGGTCTTGATTATAGTCATGCATCCTATATGAAGTAGTCATGGTTAGGCCATGCATGGTATGTTTGAATCCATAGTATTCCTGAATCAATGCAAGGTAGCATTGAGTGGGTATGCTTTAAAAGATTTTATAAATCTTGTAGTTATGCATTGAATGGATGCATATGAAAAGCACGAGTAAATGTTGTAGATATGCATACATAAGTATGGGTGCAAATGTTGCGATGCAATGCATGAATGCATAGAGATAGTGCATGAGTTATTATGAATAACTAATTGCTGAAATGATGAATTGATGACAATTCTGGAACCATTTCAAGAGCTGTTACAAATGTAGGATAGTAAGTGCATGAAGAGGGTAGTCATGATCGATTGACTACCGTAAATGCTCTATGGAAGGGCAAGGTGGTACAATGATACGCTTGTGAAGTAAGAAGTATCTAAAACATTCATTTAAATTGCATAAATGATGTGACTACACCTAGCAATTCCAGTATGATAATGATTGCATGAAGTAAATGAGTTTTGGTAATATTGATGTGCTAACAACTGGAAGTATTTGAATTCTATAATTCTGAAAATGCTTCAGTGATTGTTGCAGCAATGGAAAAAGATTATATGCAACAAGACTTACCAAGTGTTTGGCTGATTGAAGTTCAGGTTTCAGGTATATTTTTTGGGGCATGGCAATGCGAGTAAGACCATGACAAAGGCCAGAATCTACCATGTGAAAGAGCCAAACCTCATGAGAAGAGTCTTATGGCTTTGAAACTAGTTTGTATGCGTAATGAGTTGTCAAATTTGAATTTGTGAATTTCGGATTTGAGAAATTGCTGACAACTACTAATCACTATTGGCTTGCATAGAATTGTGTCAGGAGGACGCATTGTAAGTGGGTATTCATGTTATGCTAGTAAGCAAAAAATTATAATGGGCATAGTGGTGCTGCTTACAAGAGACCCACAAATGAGGATCACCTCATTGCCAAGCAAATCAATTCCTGTAGTAGACAGAGTTGCAAATTATTATTGAATTTAATTACTAATGTCATTGCTTGGCTATGGAACAATCAATTTGGATTGTATTATCATGTAATGATTGAATGTTTGGCTACTTGATGAATGTGCCAGGGGTACACATTGCAGAAAGACCATGTGTGCTGGCCTGGAGCCAAACTTTATGGGGAGGTTTTCCCCTATCTTGGAAATGGGTTTCTGGTGAAACTCCATTGGACATTTTGGAAATGTCTCATCTACACTACATGTTTGGTAAGCAACATGAGTGAGATTGTATGGATTATGTTGGTAAGACATGTGTGAATATGAAATGTGAAAAGGAGTTGGGATGTCAAACCGAGGGACTGTCAAGTCAGAGAAGGGAGCCCCCATTCCTCCTTAACAAAGGAATACTGCCTCGGCAAATGGATAAGTGTTTTGTGACCCTAGCTAAGAATATGCATGTCAATTGTTAAATTCAATATGTAGAGCATGTTTTGATTTTATTTCCATTATGACAGATTGCTTGAGTATGAATATGGCCTACATGGTTCATGTCGGAAAGGGGTGCACACTTTCCCGATGTCGGTTCATGAAAGGGTTTTTCAATATTGATTACACCCTAGGAAGTGGACGCACTCTTGGTGTCTCAATACTTGATAGTGAATGATATGAAATGTGATTACAGTTTTAGAAAAATAACGCTAATGAGTTGCTTGTATTACGTGTGTTGTCAGGCTAAACATATGCAGTCTGGTGTTGCACACTAAATGGACAATGGATTGGGCTCATCCTACCTCCTACTGAAGAGCACAGAGAGGGAGACATTCCTGAGGGACTGAAGAGCAGAGAAGGGGGTGGTTTCTTGTGTTGTATGGGGTAGTGGAATTAGAGCTCATTGCTGGAAATGAAACCTGGAAATGGTAATGATAAAGTTTCCTTCCCAGTCGGCATAAAGATGTACTGGAAGGAGATGTTGGGCTATTATATGCCTGGGGATCCATAGTAGATCCTGGACCTGGAAATGGTCATTTATTGTTGATATAAGTGCATGTGTTATTGTTGATGGCCTGATAAACCCAACTGCGTTGGCTTGGTTGATTGGTTATGGATATAAGTGCATTGTTGATATAAGTGTATTGTTGATATAAGTGCAGGTGATTTGTTGACGGTCTGATAAACCCAACTGAAGGTTGCCTTGACTGTGTAATTATTTGATGTTGTGGAAATTGTGGAAACGGTACAGTGTTGGCTTGACTACCTGTAGTCTGATAAACCCAACTGTTAGCTGGCTTGGCTGAGTAGCCTGATAAACCCAGCAGTGTATTGGCTTGATTGGCTACAGCCTGATAAACCCAATTGTATATTGGCTTGGATGGACGGTCTGATAAACCCAACTGTTAGCTGGCTTGGCTGAGTAGCCTGATAAACCCAATTGTATATTGGCTTGGATGGACGGTCTGATAAACCCAACTGTAGGTTGGCTTGACTGTGCCTGATATATATAAAAGGATGTTGTGAAGCAGCCTGTGTGCTAACCTAACATCCAAGTCCATAGGCGATCCTAAGGCTTGCAAGGCGAAGCAGGATCCTGTGAACCAAAGAGGAAATGCACAATACAGATAAGTATTGGATTATTTTGCAATTTCTTGCTTATGAATATACATGTGTATATGATTTGGTTATGATGTTTTAAGCTCTTGTTTAAGAGATAAACACCATTGAGAATAAACTAAACATGTGAATCTATTCAATGTTTGAATATAGGTATCACTGGAAGTGAGGACTATGAGAGCATCCAGGGGTGCATGTGGACATGTGAGTGTCCTGAAGAGCTCAGAATGAGCAGGAATGAAAAAGGTGCTAGTGAGACTATGAAGGTCCTAGCAGCCGAGACAAACCATGTGGGGAGGCTCCATGGTTGAGAGGTCTGAAATAGACCAAAGACACTAAGTGTCATGACCAAGAGGGATTGGTCCAGCGTTCACGGTGAAGTGAAAGAGGCCGAGAGCATGAAAAGCCACAACGGTGGTCTGGGTTATGCATTGTGAAAACAAAAGATTGTTGAATGCATGTATGACTGAAAATGGATTGTGTGTATTTGCTTAAAGTAAATTGTGAATGCTGGAATGGTTAATTCCCTACCCAAGAATGGACATGAATGAGCTCATGTGCCTGTTGGGAAGGCATGAAAAATATGAAAGTCTCCTTGACGAGTCTTGGACTATCATGCCAATTGGGCAATTAATTGACTGATTCTAATGCCTATATTATGCTTGGTCTGACAGAATTTCAATGGTACATTTCACAGATGAGAAAAGTGAAATCCAGTGGTGCAAATTGATCATGGCAGCAGACCAAAAGCTGTTGGACTTGGCTGGAAGTCTCCTTCAAATGATTTCCAGGATGCAAGAGAATCTTGGAGAGATGCTCAAGATACAGAAAAGGCAGAATGAGATGAACCACCAGATTTTGCAAGACTCTATTGGTTTGCAAAAGGAGGTGAAAAGCTTTTTGGGAGCAATCCGTTAAGAAACATTCCAGGTATGAAGACTCAAAGGAAATTGAGCAGGTAAAGATGAAGCAGCCAACGAAATGTTGGAAATGTGGAGGAAAACATTTATGCCGGGACTGCCCAACGAGGGAAGATAAAGAGGGCAGCAGCCACAAAGTTCCTCGACTTGGGGATGAGCCGAAAGCTGATAACCAACAGGAGAAGCTCGTGGAATCTGAGGGGCTTGGTCCTGAAAGTTCAAGTAAATAATTGAACGTCGGACAAATCTGTAAAATTTTGAAATTTTGGATGTGCAAATTGTATATGTGTTCTTATGTATTGGAACACCGAGGATGGTGTTATTCCAAGGGGGAGGGGATTGTAATGCCCCGGTTTTGACCCCGGTTACATTAAAAAGGTACATGATGTATATATTGTAATTAATCGTGGTGTGGAGCTAAAGGCAAAATCCCCACCATCGATTTGGTCATGTATGTTTCGACAATAGGGATCGTTGCCGATGGTATATCATGCTATCCGACACATTATAGTTTTGGTATCATGTAAATATGCACATCAATTAAAATAAACCTACAGCCAGCTATGATGGTGCAACGTTGAATGAAAAGGGCATGATTCCTAAGGTTAAGGGGGGGTTGTCCAACCCGTGGGGGTCATTGGGAGTTTGCCATGTGTCAGCCACCGATTTAAACTTCTGTTGTCGGTTAGTCGGGAGTAGTATTGCTGAGTAGTGGTGGGTGTGGCGGTACTATCAGTCCTTGCCTACGTGCCCACTCCACCAGCAGACTCTCCTCTTCACATCATGTGGTGCAGAAGAAACATTCTCTCCACTCTCCCATGATTCCACTCACGGTTTTGGTCTTGTTCATTCTCCATCATTTTGCCCATCCTCACGTAGGGAGTTGTCCTCTCACTTTCTCAGGCACAGGAATTCAGCGTTGTTTTTCCTCATGCAGGGAGTTGGAGAAACCATTGCTGTCACTTAGGATTTTCGAGTGCAGGAGCCATTCTTGCTCGGGGCTGTGTGCCCGTGTGTTCCATACCGGTTTCGGTGGTAGGTGTATGTCTCCTTGCCGATTATGGCTGTGTATGCTGTCGATTGTGGTCTGCGTTTATGTTTTCCCCTGTCCACACTGGGAGTTTGGCTTCTTTCCTGTTTGCAGACTGTGTAATGTTGCCATCGTGTCATTGTGAGATTGGGGCTATTGTCTTCCCCTGGTTTTGGGTTGCTGTCGAGTTGTTTTGGCAACGCTAGGGCCAAGAACAACTCTGACTCACCTTGTTGACTTGAGCTGTGTTCACCCTTTTTGTTTGGGGTTGTCACCCTGTTGTCTTCATCTTCCTCACAGGGTTGTGAACTGTTAGTTTTACTGCGGTATGTAGTGGTTGGTCTTCAGACTGTTGATAGTATGATTAGAGGTTGGGTATGCTTGATAAAATTGGTGTTTGGAGCCACTCAAACAGAGTTAGACTGCTGGCTTTCTTCTCCACAACCTTTGAAGAGTATTGGAAAGGGAAGTCAGGGCCTGAGGGACTGTGAAGCAGAGAAATGATTGATTCTTGTTGATGGGTGTGTGGATATCTTAGAAGTCAGGTTAGCTCTGGTGTAGGCATCCTTATCTCTCCATTGAGACCACCAGCTTAGCATTTAGCCTTTCCTAGCTCCTTGATGGCCTGATAAACCCTACTGTGTGGGCTTGGATGATTTGGGTACCTTGGCTATGTGTAAGCCTACTTTGACCCTTATTCCTTGAGGAATCATGCCCAGCTTGGGTGTGGTAGTGTTGCTGAGAGATTGATGAACACGTCGGCTTATGGTTGAGTGGAACGTTGCAGCGACGTAGCTGGTTGCGGGACGAATTCTTTTTAAGATGAGTATTCTTGACTATTCCGTCTCTGCATTTATAATTACTGATTAATGAATATGATGAACATGTGGTA
Organism: Pseudotsuga menziesii; assembly: GCA_001517045.1. NCBI lineage: Eukaryota > Viridiplantae > Streptophyta > Pinopsida > Pinales > Pinaceae > Pseudotsuga > Pseudotsuga menziesii. Next base: position 442,619 of record LPNX010176719.1, read on the forward strand.
TGCTTGAATGAATGTATGTTTGCTTCTGCTATGTATATGAAGGATTATGCATCTTAGTATGTTTTATGTTTTAAGCTTTATATTTCAGCATTATGTACATGTTCATGTTCATGGGGCTATCTGCCCAGAGGTTTTTGATGGTTTGGTAGCATTCTCCTTGCCGGTCCGAGGGTCGGGGATGTTACAGTTTTGCTCTTGGACAGCAGGGTCTTGCTCCTTTTTTGCATGCTTGAGAGGGATATCATTATGATAAAAAAGCTCCTCCAGGGGTACCAGACCCATAGGTATATAATTACTGGGTAATTGAACAATATTCTGATAAGCTACTTTATCTTTCAACTTGAGCTGTTGGGATTCTTCCATGTTTAGGTTTTCTTAATCTATATGCATATCAGAGAATTCATCTACTAGCTGGAGGAATTTACTGAGCTCATCATCATTCTCAAACACCTTCCAAAATTTCACATTATCTGGCAGGGAAGGTCTGTACTTGACTTGAATATCATAGCTGAGCCTAGGAGGTAAAGGAGGAACAAACAAACTTGCAGAGATAGCAAGGGAATCAACCAGGTGATTCATAGCCCTAGGTATATATGACAGTTCAAAAAACATAAAGGAGTCTCTGAGTTTCCATACCTCGTCCCTATAAGCCTTTATCCTGACAATTTTTGCTTGAAAGGTGTTATTGACCTGTTGTATAATGAGGTCTGCATCTCCAAAGATTTTCATGCACATGATCCCCATTTCCTGGGCAGCTTTCACTCCTAACAGCAAGGATTCATATTCTGCTATATTGTTAGTGGTTTTAAAATCGAGCTTATAAGACAGATGAATATTCTCTTTGGATGGAGAGATCAATACTACACCTACACCTGCCGAATTCTGAGTGCTAGCCCCATAAAAATACATGTTCTAGACTAATGTGGTCACTTCTTCAGGCTTTTGACAGGTGGGCTTAGTAAGCTAGACTGGTGTTTGCTGAGAATCATCTATTTGCAGAATGGATGACCCAAAATCTGTGTCTACTACATAAATGGGGTGGTTCATTGAATTCTTTTCATTGCTGATGATGTAGGCAAGTTGTTTCTCTCTGTAAATCCTCTTAGTCTCCCCTCCAAACATTAGGATTGTAGCATATGTAAGGTCCATTTGAAGGGTGCCACTTAGCCTTTTACTCCATGATCAAGATAGTAAGTGACCAAATTTAGGAGGGATATCAGCCACTACAATGTCCATCACAATGCTTTTTGAGGGTAGCTGAGATAGATTTACAACAAGGTCTTTGATGAGGCCCAAGCACTTGACCTTTCTGGAGTCAAAGGGGAACATATCATGGTAGGGTTTTGTAATGCTGAGGTCAAGCTCATCCATCACCGCTTTTGGCATTAGGTTATGGGAAGCTTCTGAGTCTAGCAAACAGTTATGAAGGACATTATCATGGATATTCAAAGATATGTAGAAATGTGGGCAAGAATCATTTAGCTCTTCAATCATAGGGCGTAGGGTTACAATAGGTTTATCATCTTGCAGATTGACAAAGTTAGTACCTATATGTATCTTCGGTTGAAGGGCCTTCATTATTGAAGATTTGAATGCATCATTTTTCATTAGCTCTATTAATGGGAAAGGGATCTTCAATTTTGGAATCTCTGACTCAAGGTGGAAAGAATAATGCAGTTTATCAAGAAACCTTACCTCTTGTACTGAAGCTTTGAGTTGGATAGGATCAGAGTTTGTTGAATGTACTGGTTTTTGCAACTGTTTCGGAATGACAACCATTTTCTTTGGTAGAACAGTAACTTTTTTAGCTGGTGTAGCAGGTCGCTTTGCAGGAACAACATTCTTCTTAGGGGGAGCAACCAAACTGGACCTCAGATTATAACCTCCTTGATCATCTGCCTGATATACTGCTTCTTCATTGATCTGCTCATCAATTAGGGCTTCCTCATATTCTGCCTGTGTCAAAAAAGAATAGTCAACTTCATCCTCCATGCCGTTGATGTTGTCTTTAGCCTCTCCTTCTTCCTGAATGAACTTTGGTTCTTCTTCTAGTACAACATTCTGAAAGGGAGCTCTGATTCTCTAATCTTCAACTTGATTCCTTTCCCTTCTGTGGATCTAGACTGGGGGGTTGCCTCTTCTGTAAGGGACAAAATTTGGGTTTCGGGGAACAAACTCACTTGGCCCTTTACCCCTCACAAGTATATGCCCTCGGTCCTTTAGCTTAGACATTTAAACAGTCAAATTATCTAAGAGTTTGGCCATTTTGTCAATCTTGTTCTCTGATGAAGAAGCCCCAAGAGGGTCTGTGGGTTGTTTCTTCCTATCTATCTTTCCTTTGACCTTCTGAGATGCCATAATGTTAGATTCTACCTCTAGGACAGAATCCTGCATGAGTGATAGGGAGGCAGACCTCCTCTCTCTGAGAAGCAGGAAGAGATCAGAGTCAAAGGAATTTGCGTAAGTGATTCTGGCCGAGGTATCAGCGGGCTTGATCTCAGTGGGGATCTTGTTGTACATATTGTTAAACCTCTTGGTGAAGTTGGAGACAGGCTCCCCATTCTCTCTTTTCAAGTTTCTAAACTTGGTGATATAATAGAGGTGGTCTCTCCTCTCTCCCCAATGCTTCAGAAAGATGTCATCTAGGGCTTCAATGCATGTTGCTAATCCAACAGGCAGTTCTTTGAACCATTTCCTATCCTGACCATCTAGGCTTTGCATAAAAACCCTGGTCCACACATCTTCCTATTCTATATTTATGTTCTCAGCATAACTGTAGAATGCCTCTAGATGTTCTTCAGCTGTGAAATCTCCCTCTCCTGTAAATTTAGGCATGCATTTGAGATAGTCTCCAGTGGGCATGGCCGAGAGGGGGTTAGGTAAATTCAGGGGGGTATACCTAGCTACCAGGATCCTTTCCATTTTGCTCAGAGGGGAAGCCATGTTGGAAATGGGTATGGAAAGGTTGGAAGAAGGTACTACTGATGTAGGTGGTAGCTAAAAGAGTGATGGTGGTAAACGTATCCCAGTGGAGTCACCATGGATTGGATCTTCACAAGCAGCAGTGCTTGAAGATACCCAAACCCTAAAATTTTCTGATGTATTTATAAATTCCTAAGAATTAAATGTTTCAGTAGAAGAAATAATAGTAGGAATATTTCTTGAAATACCTGATGTAGCTTCCTTTGTAGTACTGTTGGTCTGCCTTAGTGAAGCCCTGGCTCTTCTCAGAACCTTTTCTGGATCTAAAACAGGTGTTGCTGGTGGCCCTTGAGGTTTTGCTCTGGTACTTGGTCTTCTCAAATCCACCTTATTTCAATGGAGTCACCAGATAGATGATTACAACCAGAATAGTGTCTAAACTTTTTCTATCATCAAATTAGGATCTATGTCATCTCCTAGGGAAGCTGAGCTTCAATATCCTCTCCTCGGCAATGGCGCCAATTTGTTATCACTCCAGGAAAATCCTCTAGGTTACAGCCCGAGGATTCTTGGTAACTTAAATGTTTTTATGGTTTTCTAAGTGGATCAAGTCAGGTGACCTACAGGACCTCACACTCTCAAGACATGCATGAAACTCAATCAGGGATAAGGCTTCTAACTACCATTGTTCAGGGGTTTGATAATATGGCGTAGAGATGGAGAACTTATCATGCTGGTAGATTCATACATAAAACAGATATATATAAATGGCTAATCATAAGAAGGAAAGTACTTATAATTCAAATCATCAATATGCCGATAGAACGACAGCTATCAGACATCAGTTAACATGACTAAACCTGAATAACACATTCAAGCATAAGCACAGAACATACAAGAAATGGAAGCTGAACATATGATAGCAAAAGAGCTTATATTAGGTCATGAGCAATATGAGAATGTTGATAGTAGTAATGGTCTGTAGGTCCCCGAAGTCGAACCCTTTCAATAACATAAGTCTTAGAATTTATACCCTTTACAAAAATATTCAGATCCTGAAACATTGGATATGATTTACTAAAAATAGACAAAATAATTGTTTTTGCATAATTAGGTCAAAAAACCCTAATTTAACTACTAGTCTATCTAATTGTAGAACTCGTTCACTATTTGAACCCTCTAATAATTGAAGTGAGTACTAGGAATAAACTACCACTGGTCCTCTGCTTGATAACTCACTGTTTTACTAGATAGTTTAGTGTTTGTGACCCTTTCTTCTGTTATGCAACTTCAAAACTGAAGCATATCTTCCCTGATGTTGTTCTTCAGCGCCCTTCATCTTTGTACTTCATGCCTGAGCTATTTATATTTGCCCAAAACCGGTCCTTCATGCCAAAATTTGATCATGTGCCTCTTTCTACTTTCAGTGGTTAAGAGGTCAAAATGTCGGGTCTGTTAGCTGCCGAAAGCGCTGCTTTCAGTGGCTAATGAACTACCTCAGCGTCCGCCTAAGCCACCGAAAGCCTTGCTCTGCAAAAATTCTTAAGCAACCTCCAAAATTATTCTTTTAAGTTCTGTTTGCTTATCACTTTATTCAGCAGGCTCCATGTTAGGAAGGTTAGCAGAAGCCTGGCTTGATTCTGGATGCTAAAGGCTTACTACAGCTTCAGCTAGGGTTTCCAGTGTGAGATGAGTGCTAGGGTTTGGCTTGGCATCCTTCATCTGCTTCCTTTGAAACCTAATCATTTTGTACAGCCTTGTGTTGTCCTGCATGTATCTTTTATTTAGTCTTTTTAGAAAGATATACCTTTCTCTCATCTCTAGGTAAGAATTGTGCAGTTGCTTATTCCTCCTGGTCAATATAGCATTGTTTTTCTTTATCTCTCTCTCTAAAATTTCCATTTCATACACATGTCTCAGTAACTAATTTATCCTTTGTGCCCTGGGCTTACTAGAGGAAGCCTTCTTTGCTGGTTCATCTTGCTCTTTTGGTGTAGGTGATGGGAGTTCTTCATTCTCTGCTATAACCTGCACTGTTAGGTCAACAACTTCCTCTTTTTCCTCTTCTGAATATGAGTAGGGCAGGTTCAAAATGTTCCCACTATGTGCTGTGATTTCTTGGCCCTTTTCACCGAAATCTAGGTTTCTTTTGACCTGCTTGTTTTTAGAAGAGGAAGGAGGCTGTTCTGCTGTTGTTGGGGATATAGCCATTCTCTTCCTCTTTCCACTCCTTGGGGTGCTAGAATTTTTTGAAGGAGACTTCCCCTTTTCTTCTGGCTATAGGCCTGTTTCAAAACCATTCCAAAACAAGAAATGTGCCCATGCCATATTTCTCCTCTTCAACACTTCTTGGATTAGGAGTTGGATAAGACCATGGTGAGATAAATCTTCCAGCAATCTTAGTTGGCTGAGCCTTCACCTGGTGTGCCATTTTTTCCAGGATCCTGTGTAAGTAGAAAGGTAAATTTAGTGGGCTCTTTCCCATGAAGTGGTTCATTAATTTGAAATGGTAAATCATGGCCCTCTTGTATCTTCCTTCACAAGTTATATAGACCACAATGGCCTTTAGTAATTGCTGCCACCTCTCTTCTATCCAGGAGGATGGGACACTTTTCTTCCACACCACCCCTCTGTGTTCAAGCTTCAGATAAGATCTGACCTCCACATCCTTTGTAATGGTGGTTTTAAACCACTTCTCCCCAGTTCTAGGGAGTTCAGTCACTTATGCAATTAGGGTTTCATCTACCATGAATTCATCCTTACCTATGATTTCCTTGGAGCCATCAAAAGAGAGAGCAAATGCCTCAGCCACTTGCTGGTGTGAACCTTGAATTTTCTCACAAAATTTGTAGCAACCAGCATCTTTGAAGAACTGGAAGATTTCTGGATGTGCTTCCAGGTAGCTGATGTCTCCCAATTCTTGGTTGAGAGCTGGCCCTCCCTTCTTCATTTTGTTGAATGTGCTCCTGAGTGCCTACAAAAAATCAATTCAAGTTCTGTGGAAGAGTTTTAGCAGGTTGACTTTAAGAGGTGGTTTCTAGTGGTGAGGATTCATACAATCGAAGGTGGAGTGTACTAGAGGATTAGGCACTGATTATAAGGGTTTTAACTGCATGAGAAATGCTTGGGTGAGAGGACGATGGCTTTTGTTGATATTTTCAAGATCACTTGCCCAACAATCATGTTTAGTGAAAACTGGATACCCTGTGGAGAACTTCTGCAACTCGTTGGACAGATGGAGGGAAGAGTAGGGTTTTGAGTCACATTGGTCCTCATTAGCTAAACAATGACCTACTTAATCATTTATTTACGTCTTGATGTAGTTTTCCTATTTTTTCACTGGTTTATTATGCCCTTTCATGCTTTCTACTATGCTAACGAGCCTTGATTTGATAGGCAGTTAACCGTTCCTTCTTTCGGCCTTTTCGGTGGTTAAGGGCCCCCAGGGTTTTTTCTGCTAGCTGCCGAAAGCTGAGCTTTCAGTGGCTAATGAACCACTGACCTGTTCGCCTAAGCCATTGAAACGTGATTTCCAAATGGTCTTGTTAAACTGGCTTTCGGTGGATTATAGTCTCTTCGTATCTCCTCTTTAACTGTCGAAAGACAGGCCTTTCGGTGGCTAATGAACCATCAACGCTTTTGCCTAAGCCACCAAAACTGTCTTTTTGCCCAACACATTTCACTTTCTTTCGGTGGTTAACGCCCTCCTTCAACCGTTTGCTAAGCTGTTGAAACCAACGCTTTTCGGTGGCTAATGAGCTATTTCAAAGCCTCGCCTAAGCCACCGAAAGTCCTTTTAACAAATAATCGATCGAACCAACTTTCGGTGGTTAACCCTGCTCCTACGTTAAACTGTTAGCTGCCGAAACAAAGCTTTTCAGTGGCTAATGAGCTGTTGAAAAACCCACCTAAGCCACCGAAAGCTAAAACTTTCAATTTTCTCAAATATAGAAAAACCAGAGATCCGCCAATTTGTTAGTCACCTTTAAATATTTCATAACATGACTTGAATTCTTCATCCTATCAAAATATATTTATTTTGGGAGATAAAAAACTACAAACCTCTTTGTTTTCTATATGTAAACCTATCCCTCAACCTCACTATTGAGGAAGGCAGTCTTCACACCCATCTGGTGAAGCTTCCATCCTAGAACATATGTAATTGAGATCACAACTTGAATAGTGGTGTACATGACCATAGGAGGGAATGTGTCATCATAGTTTATGCCTTCTTTTTGAGAGAAACCTCAAGAAACAAATCTAGCTTTATACTTTTCAATACTGCCATCCGTAGCATGCTTGATGTTATAAAGCCATCTGGAAGTTACTATGGAATTCCCTTCATGTTTAGGAAAAACTTCCCAAACATCATTCTTCATAATATATTTGTATTCCTCTACCATTAGATCTTTCCATACTTGTTTCTTAACAACTTCTTCATATGTGGAAGGCTCTTAGTCACTAATATGATTCATCTATGCAATATACCCTGAATATCCATCAGGTTTTCTTTCACTCTATAGATGACACTAATGGCGCTCTGTGCCTTTCTGCATATTGTAGAATGTCTCGGCACAATGTATATCCTCTCTTAGTAGGAGGTTAAAGTAACCTCTCAACCAATTCTATTGGTTCTCCAGGAGCTAGCAAATCTGAGCACTCTTATGGTTTCTCCCTCTCAACATTTGAATGAAGAGAACTAGAATTTGGGTCCTCCATTATGGGAGTCTCATGCTCGGCCATGTATGAATCACACTAAAGCTCTTTAGAGCACTTGAATATAGCCTCTATATGGAATCCCACGTCTCTGCTTACTTCAATGTGTCTTTCACCCGGTACATATATTTTGTAGGCTTTGGATGATTCATCATAACCAATAAAATCCCTTTCTTTCCAGATGGCTCTATCTTTGTCCTTTTTCTCTTTCGGGACCTGCCATCGGAATGACTCCATATTCAATACTTGTCATTCTTCACTTGTAGGTCATAACACATGGTCTTTCCCTACAAGCCAAATTTAGTCCAATGGTTAGCAACATTGCGTAATCATGAAAGTCAATCATATGAATATTTCAGTGTAATGGCAATCATGCAAACATTTTAACTAATGCTTCAACACAACCTCCATCCATATCTCATGGAATGTTATACATTCCCATATGCTACTTAATCATTACAGGTACTAAAAGAAAAATTATATTATATGCTCATCATGTTATAATATAACATACTTCCTAATTCTAGGAATACATATATCTATAAAATTGTGATAAAAACACATTCATATTTGATTTACAAGAGAAATTTATAATCTAAGTACAAATACTTATATTTTATTATTTTGTGTGGTCTCCCTATTAATATCTGCCTCCTTGTAGAGATGCCTAAAGTCTTTAGATATTCATATTCTTTCTTGATAGAAGCTCATTGCAACCTGTATCTTCATATATCATGAATGATAATCTCCTCATCTAGAGATTAAACAATCATTGGTGAACTAAAGGAAATACTCATTTCGACGGTCATCATCTTCTTCATTGGATGAGTTCTTCTGAGTAGTTTCATCATCTATAGCAATAGAAGCATGGAATCTTCCTTTTCCTCTTTGCTTTGCTTGGAACTCCCTTGCATAATGACCCTTCTTGTTGTAGTTGTAGCATCTAATCTTTGACTTATCAAAATCTTTGTTGCATCCCTTCTTCTTTGGATGAGAAAACTTATTTTGACAGAAGTGTTTCTTTCCTCTCTTCATCCTTATCATAAGAGTAAGGTTTTATTCTTTGGTGGAGATAGTCTTGCTTTGGATTCACCCTTGCTCTTGGAGGTAGTCATTCCACAACCTCTCAAAATTAGGTTGCACCTCTCATCCATTAACAACAACCAATAAATTCGCCCATGTGAATGGGAAGCCATTAACAACGGTTTGAATGAGATCATATTCATCCACCACTACTCCAATGCTAGTAAGAGGATCTCTTACTTGAGAGATCTTTGTGAAGAAAGAGACCATTGTCTTGTCCTTCTCCATATTTAGGTTTCAAAGCTTGTTCTTCAATGCCCTCTTTTGACTTGAAGCCTTCTTCTCATAGAGGTTTGTTAAAGTATCAAAACATTCATTTGCGGTCTTCAAAGGAGTAATCATCGGAATCAAATTGTCCTTCACTGGATCATAGATGATCTCCTTAGATTTGTATTGGTTCTTCTTGTAATTAGTGTGCCTTGCATTAGTAATGCGCTCCTCCACCACATTATATATGTATTCATCTAAGTCATGTTGTTCAAGGATGTTCAAAACCCTGGCCTTCCAAGCGTTGAAATTCGAGGTTCCTTCAAATAGGTCTTCCAGTCTTACTAAGATCGATGTCATTGTGTTCAAGTATTGTTCTCAACTTCTCAAGATCTGCGTGGGCTCAACCTTGCTTTCCAAAATCTAGCTCCTTCACGCCTTGATCTCTGATACCATGTTGAATTTTGGTTTAGATTTAATCTTTAAGTGTAAAAATAATGAATAATTGAAATGAACGAATCATTCATACACATAAACATTCAACCATAACACTGGATATACCCTGGGGAAAACCCTCAAAACAATGAGGATGAAAAAACCCAATGAATATTCACAGTATAATTATGATAGATATCAAATAATTCCTTTTACAATAACATATTGCTTTCGACACCCTAGGTGGAAGATAAGAGAGAAAATAACACCCTAGGTATAGACATTGAGCAATAGAGAAGAGATATCAATCATATGAACTTGTAAATGTGTCCAACACATTAATAACTTGCCAAAATCAATCTCATGCAAGAAATAGTGAATCACTGTATGGGAAAAAATGTAAAATATAGTGAATACTCTTCTTGGAGAATTGCTCTGCACCTTGGTTTCTTCAATTCTGCATACACAATGAGCCATGCCTTTCATCTTTGACATTAAATCATGTTTAACTGACTTCATGATGAACTCACCTTCTAATTAGATGTAGGATAACTTAGTTAGGATGCTAACTCAAGTGTCATCATGCAATAGTTTTAACTCAAGTGTCATAACTTAAGTACCGTCTTTTAACTTATGTGTCGTTTTTTAGTTTAACTAAAGTGTTGTCTTTTAGTTTAACTAAAGTGTCACCATGTAAAACACTTTAGTTAACTAGTTCCTTTTTATTAAAAATTTAGTTAACTATTCTTAAATGAAATCATAGTGATTGATTTACTGAATTGATCACTGTGATTTCTCCTGTAATTAACTAAGGCATACATTGTTACTTTAATTGAAGCTTAACAAATTGAGTTCACTTTAATCAACTAAAGTCTTCTCATGAGCAATTTCGAATTCTCTTGTTCTTTATTCATTTTATCTTATCTCTTATCTTTTGTGCATGGTCAAGATGTGCTAACTTTAATTTATTTATCATATCATATTATACTAAGAATATTTTTCGAATGCTATGATCATATTATATTACTCTTGGACCAAGTGATCATATGCTAAAGTGATTCACTCTAAAGGTGACCGGTATCTAAAGGAGACTTAATAGCTTTATCTATCTCAAATGAGCATGGTTAGTAATACATCACATAACAATAATGCTTCAACATGCAAAGCATCACCTCTATACTGGAGGTTCACCTTAATACATGAGGATTCGACTTGACACACAAGTACTTAGCCTTGTCCAACACGATCGTACATCATCATCAAGTTGACCTATCAAAGTATTCAACTGAAAACATGAGGAATAACCTTTTACACTCACAGCTTAGTCATCCTTGATTCTAACTCAAGAATTTACTCCAATTTCTTGAGTCCAACTTAAGCTCCCTACCTCAACACATGAGGCCTAATACAGGCACAAGATTGGCTTGGAGAATGACTTGTTATGCTATAACTTTAACACTAGTTAGTCAACTAGGCCTCTGGGGTTTTATTCCTGTGAACACTTAAACCAATAGTATGGCTAAAGCGAAAACTAATGCAACATTTGTGGCTTCTCAATTTCTTAGGGAAGAGTGTCGATGATGCAAAACAACACTAGTTTTTATGCGAGTCAATGTAGAGAGAAAAAAGGACCATCACTCTTAAAACTAAACTTGTAAAGCTCCAAGCATTGTTGTCAAGGAGGGATCTACAATGATACATGAGATTCATGTAGACTCATTCTAAAAGTACTTTTTAACTTCAGATGAAGTAAAGGCCACATTTTATAATTAAGTTGTAAATGCGTAAGTCACAGTAGCATAGTTGTGCCAAACCAAAGGATATTCAACAGATCGTCGATGAAAGTGCCTAGGAGTACAATCAACAGTTTCACGACCTAATGAATAGACTATTCTATCCTATTCATGAAACCAAAGACAAAGAATGGTTCAATTAGGGTATATTCCCTTAATTAGAGTGCCACTTCTGTAGTGGAAGTGGACCACACAATAGGAGGCCTAGGACCAAACCACTATAATAAATCCCTATGATCGCCTTCCTTTTTAGCTCCTTTTTTTCTTCTACTGATTGTTTCAATGCATTTTTCTCCATTTTTTTGAAAAAGTCGATGCTATTCATGTGTATGGCACTATTTGTGGCATTCTTTGTGCCGACTAGACCAAATTGGCGCTAAATAACACTGATTGTAGCGCTGAATTTATCTTATAGCTTTGCTTCTTTTTTGCTCCTACTTTAACGTCTAGTTTAGTGCCCCCTATAGCTTCCTCTTTAGCTTCCTATTTTGCACCTTTTTTAGCTTCTAGTTTAGCTTCCTTGTTAAATTCCTTATTTGCTCCTATTTTAGCTTCCTTTTTAACTTCTAATTTAGCACCATGTTTAGCTTCTAGTTTGGCATCCTATTTAGCTTCCAATTTAACGTTGGTTGTGCCTAAATAGTTAAGTTGTTAAGGTCTTGGTGGTTATGGGGATATGGGATTTAGGGATTAGGCGCTTTAGGGCTTAGGGGCTTTATGGATTAGAGGATTTAGGGATTAGGGTTTTATGGTTTAAGGGTTAAGGGATTAAGGGTCAAGGGATACGAGGTTAAGGGATTAGGGGTTCATTAGTTTAATTGTTAATGGCTTAGGGATTAGGGTTAAGTGGTCAATGTCTAAGGGATTAATGGTCAAGGGATGAACATAAATTGCAATAAAAACTTATTACTATATTCACTACTTAGAAAAAGAGATCTAGCCATTTTGATCATATTGATATAGTTTTATAACATTAAGTACACAAAGTTACATTGTCAAGCATTTATTACTAATTCTCTTCATCTATTTACGTGAAATATACATAAATTACAAGGATGGATAACTAATTATTTTGACTATATTTATGTATGAAACACACTGATGATCATTAAAACCCATAGTTTTGTGTCTTCACAAACATGTTGATAAAAAATGAATGGCATAAGCATATGAAATTGCAAATTAGGGTTAGGTATTTTAATGGCTAATGGCTTAGGGATTATATTGGGATAAGGGCTTAATGTCATCCACCAACCTTGCACAACAAGCATTGACTTGGGCTAACCTTGACATTTCTTCAAACTATGACTGTATGCGTTGAAATTTGACCATGGGTGAAACTGGACACATGCCTTGAAGGTATGGGAGGGTTTCAAGACTCATGGATTACTGATGTCTCCACCTATTCTTTGACATCATCCATGTTTCCATCAACATTCATCATTCACGTCGCATTGTCATCATTCGTCATTCCCATATATAGAATATTTGTAGGAACTCTCTTGAAATGTCATGGAACTCAAACACACTCACCACAAATGTCATGCATCAACCCCACACAATGAGTAATGAATGGGTCCAACATTTAAATTTTTTCATAATGTGCATGTATGCATTGAAATTTTACATGGTTAGACTAGGTGCATGCCTTGATGGTATGGGAGGGTTTTAACACAATGAAATCATTGTCATCATCACCAACATGGTTTTCATTTTTATGATCATCATCGTCACCAGCATGGTTTTATTTTCTATCATCATCATGACCAAATATTTCCATCCATTCCTACAAAGATCAAACCCGGTATACTGAACTTTGCAACGAAACTTAATGAAGATGTCAATTTCCATGTCTTTCCCTTTTTTTGTGGCATTATTCGAGACGATTAAACCATGATTTTATAAGTTAATATATCCACAAAGAATTTTATAGGGCCCAACATTCAAGTTGTTTAATGGTTAATTGCTTAAGGATTATATTAGGTTAATGGATTAATGTCATCCATCGACCCTACACAATGAACAACATCAGTGAATGGGGACAGCTTTGAGATTTCTTCAAACTGTGACTGTATGCATTTACATTTGACATGGTCAGACTAGACACTTGCCTTGAGGGTAGACACTTTCCTTGAGGGCATGGGAGGGTTTCAAGATTTAAGGATGTATGATGTCCCCACATAATCTAAAATATTGTCCATGTTTCCATCAACGTTCATCATGGACATCTCATTGTCATCATTTGTCATTCCCACATATGGAATATTTGTCATAACTCTATTTTAATGTCATGGGACTTCCAACACGCCCATCACCAATGTCATCCATTCGCCCTACACAGTGAGTAGTGAATGGGGACAATGTTGAAATTTCTTCAAAATGTGCATGTATGCGTTGAAATTTTAGATGGTTAGACTAGGTGTAGGCCTTGATGGTATGGGAGGGTTTTAAGACTCAAGGAAATAATAATAATAATAATAATCACCACCATCATGGTTGTATCATCATATTCATCATAACCCAATTTTTCCATCCATGCCAACAAAGATCAAACCCTACATACCCAACTTTCCAGCGAAACCTAATCAAGATTCCAATTTCCATGTCTTTGCCCTTTTCTTGTGGCATTCTTTGAGATGATTAAACCACGATTCTATTAAGTTAACACATCCCAAAATAATTTTATAGGGTCCAACATGCAAGTGGTGTAATGGTTAAATGCTTAGGCATTATTTTGGGTTAACTGCTTAATGTCATACATTGACCCTGCATAGTGAGCAATGAATGGGACCAATGTTGAGATTTCTTCAAACTGTGACTGTATGCATTGACATTTGTCATGGTCAGACTAAACACATGCCTTGCGGGTATGGGATATTTTTAAGACTCAAGGATGTATAATGTCCCACATATTCTAAAAGACCGTCCATGTTTCCATCAATGTTCATCATGCACATCTCATTGTCATCGCCATTCCCACATATAAAATCTTTGTCATAACTCTCTTTTAATGTCATGGGACTTCCAAGACGCCCATAACCAATGTGAGCCATCCACCCTACACAGTGAGCAGTGAATGGATCCAACATTTAAATTTCTTCATAATGTGTTTGTATGCATTGGAATTTTGCATGGTTAAACTAGGCGCATGCCTTGATGGTATGGGATGGTCTTATGACTCAATAAAATAATCATAATCATAATCACCACCATCATGGTTGTCATTTTCATCATCATCATCATCATATTCATCGTGACCCAATTTTTCCATCCATGCCAACAAATATCAAACCATACATACCCAACTTTCCAGCTAAACCTAATCAAGATGCCAGTTTCCATGTCGTTTCCCTTTTCGTGTGGCATTCTTCGAGATGATTAAACCATGATTATATTAAGTCAACACATCCCAAAACAATTTAATAGGGTCCAACAGGAACGTGGTTTAATGGTTAATTGCTTAGGCATTATTTTGGGTTAAGTGCTCAATTTCATCCATCGACCTTCCACAATGAACAATGAATGGGGCCAACATTCATATTTCTTCAAAAGGTGACTATATGCATTGAAATTTGATATGGTCAGACTAGAAACATGCCTTGAGGGTATGGGAGGGTTTCAAGACCCAAGGATGTCTTATGTCTCCACATAATCTAAAAGATAGTCCAGGTTTCCATCAATGTTCATCATGCACATATCATTGTCATCATTCATCATTCCTGCATATAGAATCTTTGCCATAACTCTAATTTAATGTCACGAGACTTTAACATGACCATCACCAATGTCATTCATCCACCCTACACAGTGAGAAATTGATATAGGTGGATCAAATCAAAGTTAAAGTCTTTGAAATAGAAATAAAACCTTACAGGATGAAAGAGTTCGTCAATAGCTTTCCAGCGACGTTCATTTCATGTAAAACAACCTCCAGATGAAGAAGTTGTCAGCATTTGAAGTTTCGTCAATGAAGGTTAAAAAATGGTAAAAAGAGGTAAAAAAAAATATGGGTTGCAAAAAAAATGGTTAGAGTCTATGGGATTTGAACCCTAGACCTCCAAGTCCCCATAGCTTTCACAATATCCCGCTAGCCAAAGCGTGCACATGTGTTCATTGCTAGGAATATGGCATATATATTATTTAAAGTTATAAGGTTTTAGTTATGAAAAGGGAGAGGAGGGGGGGGAGGTGGGGGTAGCGAGGGCTTAGCCCTTGACCCCTCCTTGTGGCTAATGTGTCAAACCATACCTATCATGGATTATGTGTAACATAGTCAAACCATATATTAAACCTTATCCAAATCAAAGTGCCTTACCATATTGCACAAACCATAGGATACCATATAATGAAACATGCCCACATTGGAACTCCAACCATATCTGCCAAACTATATGTTAAACCATATTGTAACATGTTATGCCACCGTTTAAAACCCGCCAATATTAACGAAGGCTAAGGAGAGGCCCATGGTTTTGACCTTCGGACCTCTACCCCATATGCTGGCGCCTCCACCATTAGGTCATTGGCCATTCATTGGTATTGTCATCAATCGATTTGATTAAATCTTTGCATGACTGTGTGGGCTCCAAAATGGCACGTGGCCCCATGGCCCGCGACCCCAAACTGTATTTTTTTTAACCTTATAAAAAACGTGTTTTGGTAAGTTCGAAGGTACAAAGTATGAGACAGGAGAGTTCATAATTCAATACAGTTTTTACATAGTTTTCGAGACAGAAAGTGGGCACAAATACTAAGACAGTACATGAATTAATGTGCATGGTTCCCAAGGTGGGAAAAGTAGAGTCAGTACAGGCAGGGCAGAGGGTGTTCTCGTTTTGCATGCCAGAGAAGGTCTCAAGCAAATATATTCGAGTTTATACTCTTTCTTCTCAAAATTTCGCAAGGAGTTCAGTGGTGTTGTTTATTTATGCTTCTGATAGACATAATTCTTAAGTGTTCCCAGAACACTCAATTGTAAGCTTTTGAAGACTTAATAGATCGAACTTCCCATTGGAAGTGGCCTGGAGACATATCCCAGGAGGGGTGAAATCCATTATTAATTGTGTCTTCTATTTCTGGTTTGCATTTATGTGTTTATTTTCTTTGTGAATGATTTAAAGCATTTAAATTTTCTATTGTTAAGCATGTTTAATGAGTAATTAACATGTAAAATTCAAATGAAATTTAATGGTTAAAAGATCCTAAAATTTCAAATAAAGTTTGGTATCAGAGCTAGGTTAACCATTGCATTGTGAGTTTATGTTAACAAGATCCAGGCTTCAACGCAGTGAAGGAGAACTTGAAGAGTTTGATTCAGAGATTGGTTTAAGAAGAGGGAAAATGTCTTCACCAAAAGGAGAAGAAGCAACTTCTTCTATGCCATTTGAAGAGGAATTTCTGAAAGCTTTCATGAGAATGAAAATGATGGTAGAGCATCTCTATCAAGATCGAAAGAGAAGGGAAACAAGAGGTCCCTCTCATGTAGAAGGTAAAAAAGAAGTAGGTGGTGAGGAACCCCCTAAATCTCCACCATCTTCTCTATCTTATATTGATGGTTCTTTCTCTTTACATTCTCCATTTGGAAAGCAAGAAGCAAAAATTGACCTTAATGTGCCTCAATTAAAGTTAGACATTAAGTTTGAATTACCTAAGATTAATGGAGAGCTTAATGTTGAACAATTGGACAATTGGATCCATCAAATTGAATTTTATTGTAGGATTCAAAAGTTTATTTAAGATGACATTAAGATTCACTTGGATTTTCTCCGACTTGGAGGGATTGCTCTCGTCTGGTGGGAGAGCAAATCTCAAGAGGATCTTGCCACAAAAGTTAAGTCATCTCCTCTTGGTATGAGTTCACTTTAGCGCTAAAAAATCAATTCTATCCATTAGGGTATAGACAACAAGCTATGATGGATTGGTAGAATCTGAGGCAAGGTAAGGGACAAAGTGTGCAAGATTAGACACAAGAATTTCGAAAAAGAGCATTGGTAGTTGGTATACCTCTCTACACCCGGGAAAGTCTTCTCAAATATATAGGAGGATTGCATAGTTATTTATGTCATATGATATTGATATTTAATCCTACTAACCTTGATGAGGCGTGTGTTCAAGCAACTCACATAGAGACGAAAGGGATGAGTGTTCATGATGTTCCTTCAGATGAATCCAACCAGACAAAAGGAGGCAAGGAAAAAAAGAAAGGTAAGCATGCAACTACAATGACGAAAGAGGAAGAGAGGCCTACATGCTTGCATTATCAAAAGCAAGGGCACGAAGAGGCAAAGTGTTGGAAGCTACTTTTAGAACTGAACCCGAAGTGGTTTAAGGAACAAAAAGGGAAGCAAACATCCACGGTTATCGTTGAGAACCTTGGATTAGATTCCAAGGATGAAAAAAATATAACAAACGTAGGTGTGAAAGGTAAAACTATTGTTGGAAATGATTATAACATTGGTTCTTCATGTGCTTCTACTTCTAAAAGACCATGTTAGTTCTAAGGATAAAGAGAGGAATGCACCGTTTCATATAAGGGTGATTACGAAACAAACTAAAATCGACACACTCATAGATAGTGGATCCCAAACTAATCTCATTTCATAAGAAGTAGTTAAGCAATTGGGATTAACAACAAAACCACACAAGAAACCTTATCCATTAGGCTGGGTATGTAAAGATAAAATATTACAAGTAACAAAATAGTGTGATCTAAAGTTTGCAATAACATCTACGTTTATAGATGAGGTTGAATTTGATGTGGTCCTATTAGATATTTGTAGAATTGTGTTGGGTAGTCCATACTTATATGATCGAAAGGCAATCTTCTATAGAGAACATAATCAATATCACTTGTTTAAAGAAGGAATTAAGTACATGGTGCATTCACATACATTTAAAAATGACAGATCATTGGGCATTGCACAACAATTAAAAAGGGTTGTTAATACAAGTCAGAATTTGGAACTCATGTCTATGCAATGTGAGGAGAAAAAGAATCCTAAGTATAAAAAGGAAGTATCATTTCACTACAATACACCTGCTATGATTGATAATATTTATATGGTCAAAAGTCGGCATGATATGGGTACAATCTCTTTGAAATGTTCATTGTTGGTATTCAACTTATTACTAATCAGTGGTATATGGTTCGTTCCTACAATATTGAATGAATATTTTTTGGAAAAAGGGATTAATGTACTTAAAAATTTCGGTGCAGTGTTGATTGTTGTTATGCTGAGTCAAATTTATAGGTTCTAAGAAGACTGTATAGGTGATATAGGACAAGTGAGACAAACATGTCCTCACTTGAATTTTGAATGATTCATGCTTTTGGTGGCCCAAAAGCTTCCTGGTAAGAAGCTTTGATCCACGTGGATCAATTCAAAGTCAATATAAGTTAAAGTATTAAAAATATAAATAAAATCTTACAGGATGAAAGAGCTTGTCAACATCTTTCTAGCGACGTTCGTTTCATGCAAAACAACCTCCAGATGAAGAAGTTTCCAACATTTGAAGTTTCAACAATGAAGGTTAAAAAATGGTAAAAAGTGGTAAAAAGTGTTAAATCAGGGGCAGCAAGGGCTTAGCCCTTGACCCCTCCTCGTGGCTAATGTGTCAAACCATACCTATCGTGGATTATGTGTAACATAGTCAAACCATATATGAAACCTTATCCAAATCAAAGTGCCTTACCATATTGCACAAACCATAGGATACCATATAATGAAATGCACCCACATTGGAACTCCAACCATATCCGCCAAACTATATGTTAAATCATATTGTAACATGTTATGCCACCATTTAAAACCTGCCAACATTAACAAAGGCTAAGAAGAGGCCCACGGTTTTGACCCCGGGACCTCTGCCCCATATGCCGACACCTCCACCATTAGGCCGTTGGCCATTCATTGGTATTGTCATCAATCGATTTGGTTAAATCTTTGCATGACAGTGTGGGCTCCAAAATGGCACGTGGCCCCGTGGCTCGTGACCCCAAACTGTATTTTTTTTAACCTTATAAAAACATGTTTTGGTAAGTTTGAAGGTACAAAGTACGAGACAGGAGAGTTCAGAATCCAATACATTTTTTACATAGTTTTCAAGACAGAATGTGGGCACAGATACTGAGATAGTACATGAATTAATGTGCACGGTTCCCAAGGTGGGAAAAGTAGAGTCAGTACAGGCAGGGCAGAGGGTGTTCTCGTTTTGTGCGCCAGAGGAGATCTCAAACAAATGTATTCGAGTTTATACTCTTTCTTCTCAGAATTTCGCAAGGAGTTTAGTGGTGTTGTTTATTTATGCTTCTGACAAACATAATTCTTAAGTGTTCCCAGAACACTCAATTGTAAGCTTTTGAAGACTTAATAGATCAAACTTCCCATTGGAAGTGGCCCAGAGACGTATCCCAGGAGGGGTGAACTCCATTATCAGTTGTGTCTTCTATTTTTGGTTTGCATTTATGTGTTTATTTTCTTTGTGAACGATTTAAAGCATTTAAATTTTCTATTGTTAAGCATGTTTAATGAGTAATTAACATGCAAAATACAAATCCAATTTAATGGTTAAAATAACCTAAAATTTCAGATAAAGTTTGGTATCAGAGCCAGGTTAACCATTGCATTGTGAGTTTATGTTAACAAGATCCAGGCTTCAGCACGGTGAAGGAGAACTTGAAGAGTTTGATTCAGAGATTGGTTTAAGAAGAGGGAAAATGTCTTCACCAAAAGGAGAAGAAGCAACTTCTTCTATGCCATCTGAAGGGGTATTTCTGAAAGCTTTCATGAGAATGCAAATGATGGTAGAGAAGCTCTATCAAGATCGAAAGATAAGTGAAACAGGAGGTCCATCTCATGCAGAAAGTAAAAAAGAAGTAGGTGGTGAGGAACCTCCTAAATCTCCACCATCTTCTCCGTCTTGTATTGATGGTTCTTTCTCTTTACATTCTCCATTTGGAAAGCAAAAAGCAAAAATTGACCTTAATGTGCCTCAATTAAAGTCAGATATTAAGTTTGAATTACCTAAGATTAATGGAGAGCTTAATGTTGAACAATTGGACAATTGGATCCATCAAATTGAATTTTATTGTAGGATTCAAAAGTTTATTGAAGATGACATTAAGATTCAGTTGGCTTTTCTCCAACTTGGAGGGACTGCTCTCGTCTAGTGGGAGAGCAAATCTCAAGAGGATCTTGCCACAAAAGTTAAGTCATCTCCTCTTGGTATGAGTTCACTTCAGCACTAAAAATCAATTCTATCCATTAGGGTATAGACAACAAGCTAAGATGGATTGGTAGAATTTGAGTCAAGGTAAGGGCAAAGTGCGCAATATTAGACACAAGAATTTCGAAAAAGAGCATTGGTATATGGTATACCTCTCTACACCTGAGAAACTCTTCTCAAATATATAGGAGGATTGCATAGTTATTTACATCATATGATATTGATGTTTAATCCTACTAACCTTGCCGAGGCGTGTGTTCAAGCAACTCACATAGAGACAAAAGGGATGAGTGCTCATGATGTTCCTTCAGATGAATCCAACCAGACAAAAGGAGGCAAGGAAAAAAGGAAAGGTAAGGATGCAACTGCAATGACGAAAGAGGAAGAGAGGCCTACATGCTCGCATTATCAAAAGCAAGGGCACGAAGAGGCAAAGTGTTGGAAGCTACATCTAGAACTGAACCTGAAGTGGTTTAAGGAACAAAAAGGGAAGGAAACATCCACGGTTATCGTTGAGAACCTTGGATTAGATTTTGAGGGTGAAAAAAATATAACAAACGTAGGTGTGAAAGGTAAAACTATTGTTGGTAATGATTCTAACATTGGTTCTTCATGTGCTTCTCCTTCTAAATACCATGTTAGTTCTAAGGATAAAGAGAGGAATGCACCGTTTCATACAAGGGTGATTACGAAACAAACTAAAATCGACGCACTCATAGATAGTGGATCCCAAGCTAATCTCATTTCATAAGAAGTAGTTAAGCAATTGGGATTAACAACAAAACCACACAAGAAACCTTATCCATTAGGTTGGGTATGTAAAGATAAAATATTACGAGTAACAAAATAGTGTGATCTAAAGTTTGCAATAACATCTAAGTTGATAGATGAGGTTGAATTTGATGTGGTCCTATTAGATATTTGTGGAATTGTGTTGGGTAGTCCATACTTATATTATCGAAAGGCAATATTATATAGAGAACATAATCAATATCACTTGTTTAAATAAGGAATTAAGTACATAGTGCATTCACATACATTTAAAAATGACAGATCATTGGGCACTGCACAACAATTAAAAAGGGTTGTTAATACAAGTCAGAATTTGGCACTCATGTCTATGCAATGTGAGGATAAAAAGAATCCTAAGTATAAAAAGGAAGTATCATTTCACTAAAATACACCTGTTATGATTGATAATATTTCTATGGTCAAAAGTCGACATGATATGGGTACAATCTCTTTGAAATGTTCATTGTTGGTATTCAACTTATTACTGATCAATGGTATATGGTTCGTTCCTACAATATTGAATGAAGATTTTTTGGAAAAAGGGATTAATGTACTTAAAAATGTCGGTGCAATGTTGATTGTTGTTATGCTGAGTCAAATTTATAGGTTTGAGGAAGACTGTATAGGTGATATAGGACAAGTGAGACGAACAAGTCCTCACTTGAATTTTGAATGATTCATGCTTTTGGTGGCCCAAAAGATTCCTAGTGGGAAGGTTTGATCCACGTCAATCAAGTAAAAGTCAATATGAGTTAAAGTATTAAAATAGAAATAAAATCTTACAGGATGAAAGAGTTCGTCAACATCTTTCCAACGACGTTTGTTTCATGCAAAACAACCTCCAGATGAAGAAGTTGCCAGCATTTGAAGTTTCGACAATGAAGGTTAAAAAATGGTAAAAAGTGGTAAATATATATATATATATATATATATATGGTTTGGGAAAAAATTGGTTAGAGTCTATGGGATTTGAACCCTTGACCTCCAAATCCTCATAATTTTCACAATACCCCGCTAGCAAAATCCTCCACATGTGTTCCTTTCTAGGGATATGTCATATATATTATTTAAAGTTATAAGGTTTTGGTTATGAAAAAGGAGGTGGGGCGCGAGCTTAGCCCTCGACCCCCCTTCGTGTCTAACATGTCAAACCATATCCAAATCAAAGTGCCTTACCATATTAGCAAACAATAGGATACCATATAATGAAACACGCCAATGTTGGACCTCCAACCATATCCGCCAAACCATATGTTCAACCATATTGAAACGTGTTATGTCATTGTTTATAATGCTCCAACATTAACGAAGTCTGGGGAGAGGCATCCAGGTTTGACCCCGAGACCTCTACCCCATATGCCAGCGCCTCCACCGCTAGGCCTCTGATCATTCATTGGTATTTCCACCAATATATTTGGTTAAATATTTGCATGATGGTGTGGGCTCCAAATGGGTGTTTGGTCCCATGGACCGCGACCCCAAACTGTATTTTTTTAACATTATAAAAAACACTTTTTGGTATGTTCGGAGGTACAGAGTATGAGACATGAGAGTTCAGGATTCAACACAGTTTTTACATAGTTTTTGAGATAGAACATTTGCACATATCCCGAGATAGTATAGGCATTAATGTGCACGGTTCTTGAGGAGGGAAAATTACAGTTAGTATATGAAAGGTAGAGGGTGTTCTCCTTTTGTGTGCCAGAGGAGGTTTTAGGCAAATATATTTGAGTTAATTATACTCGTTTTTCTAAGAATTCTTCAAGGAGTTCATTGGTACTGTTTATTTCTGCTTTTGACAGACAGAATTCTGAAGTGTTCCCAAAACACTCAATTGTAAGCTTTTGAAGACTTAATAGATCGGCCTTTCCATTGGAAGTGGCCTAGAGACGTAGCCCAGGAGGGGTGAACTCCATTATCAGTTGTGTCTTCTATTTCTGGTTTGCATTTCTATGTTTATTTGCTTTGTGAATGATTTAAAGCATTTAAATTTTCTATTGGTCATCCTGTTCAATGAGTATTTAACATGCAAAATTCAAATGCAAATTAATGGTTAAAAGATCCTAAAATTTTAGATCAAGTTAATTTCAGATAAGCAGTGAATGGGGCCAATGTTGAAATTTCTTCAAAATGTGCTTGTATGCGTTGAAATTTTACATGGTTAGACTAGTCACATGCCTTGATGGTATGGGAGGGAGTTAAGACTCAAGGA
Organism: Pseudotsuga menziesii; assembly: GCA_001517045.1. Lineage (NCBI taxonomy): Eukaryota > Viridiplantae > Streptophyta > Pinopsida > Pinales > Pinaceae > Pseudotsuga > Pseudotsuga menziesii. Next base: position 466,004 of record LPNX010176719.1, read on the forward strand.
AATAATCATAATCATCATCACCACCATCATGGTTGTCATTTCTATCATCGTCATATTAATCATGGCCCAATTTTTCATCCATGACAACAAAGATCAAACCCTAGATAACCAACTTTCCAATGAAACCTAATCAAGATGTTGATTTCCATGTCTTTGCCATTTTCCTGTGGCATTCTTTGAGATGATTAAACGATGATTCTATTAAGTTAATACGTCCCAAAATAATTTAACATGGTCCAACATGTAATTGGTTTAATGGTTAATTTCTTAGGCATTATTATGGGTTAAGTGCTTAATGACATCCATCGACCCTACACTGTGAGCAGTGAATGGGGGCAGCGTTGATATTTCTTCAAACTGTGACTGTATGCATTGACATTTGGCATAGATTAACACATTACTTGAGGGTATGGGAGGGTTTCAAGACTCAAGGATGTATGATGTCTCCACATAATATTTGAGATCGTCCACATTTCCATCAACGTTCAAAATGCATGTCTCATTCTCATCATTCGTCATTCTTGTCTATAGAATGTCTGTCAGAAGTCTATTGAAATGCCATGGAAGTTCTAACCGTGCATGAACAATGTCATCCACCGACCCCACATAATGAGCGGTGAACGGAGCCAACATTGAAATTTCTTCAAATTGTGAATGTATGCGTTGAAATTTTACATGGTTAGACGAGGCGCATGCCTTGACGGTACTTAAGGACATCATTATCATCATCATGGCTGTAATTTCCATCATCATTGTAACCATGCTCATCATCAACCGATTTGCATATCGATGGAAAAATAGATCAAACCCCACATACCCATCTATGTAGCGAAACTGCTAATGAAGATACCGATCTCCATGTATTTGCCTTTTTCTTGTGGCATTTTTTGAGAAAATTGAACCATAATTATATTAAGCTAAGACATCCCAAAAGAAGTTTTAATGTTCCAACATGCAAGTGGGTTAATGGCTAATTTCTTAGGGATTATATCACGTGAAGGACTTAGTGACATATTTCAATAAGTTTCATAATATAAATTAATGAACGAACTTTGCATACATTTTGCCTATTGGTTTGGATTTACATTTTTCCTAATGAAAAATCCACTAATCCACTTTGCGTACCTTTTTCCTAATGGTTTGGATTTACATTGTTTTGCATATACGTTATAAGTAATTATATTTTTTATATATTACATATTTAATGTATTGTTATTCAATAGGCTCTTCATCCTAGTTCAGTCAGAGTCTATCCAATAAGCTAACAATACCTAAAAACCATTATCAATCGATAAATGACCACTAACCATGCTAACTCTTAATTTCCATGTAATCCTAATATTTCTTGCCAACAATTCATACCAAAGTTTGAACACTTCAGGATGTTGTAATAGGTAATTTTTATCAACACAAATAATACTGAAGCATTTCAAAGTGTGGACCATAAAAAATAATCATTTTCAAACACGAATTACAAATAATTCTGAAAATTTAGAAGTCTCCCTCATTAACATTATTGTCAGGAACAATGCCATCCAGCATATCATTGTCAATGTTCATTTATTATTTCAAGTACTTAGTATTTTTCTTGCTACACCATCTTGCTAAAGTGGTATTTTAATAATCCCTATCTTCCTTTCATCATCTTCATAATCATTGAAACTTGACTGTATACCATCTATATTGGGATCATCACTTTCTGTACCATCCATATCGTTGTCTTCTACAAGATAATCTAAGTTTGGAATGTTGCCTTCTTTTTCCTGAACATAACCATCTTCAACATCTTAATGGATGCCATTTTCTTTAATGTTCTCTAATCCCTTTCTCTCATTTCGTTGGATATCATTGTTTTGGTCATTATCCACCAAGGCATCATCAAATACATGCCTTAGTCTTGGATCATATTGTATGACAAAGACCCATTTTGGGTCCAAAATATCTTCATAGAAAAATACATGCACATGAATAACAAACAAATATTAGACATACATTATAACAATTTTATTGATTAATAAACTCTCTCTCTCCCTCTCCCTCTCTCTCTCTCTCTCTCTCTCTCTCTCACACACACACACACACACACACACACACACGTATTCACAATAAACTATTAATTAATAGATTAATGATCACTAGTACCGCTTCTTGTTTGAGTTGAATAAATACCCGCTCACAATGAATTAGTAGAACACAAGGCTCCTTATCCTCTGATAGGAACCTTGATGAATCTATAAAAAGCAATCCACTATGGGTATCATGTATTCGTCTCCTCTCAAAAAGCTGCATACCATCTACACTTAAAAATACAACATTTAAAAGAGTGGTAATCCAACTCAATAATTTCTTGGATTTTCCCAACATATTGTAGATTCCCTTCAATGATATTCTTATCTTTTGAACTTTCTCGACTGGATTGCTTGAACTCAACCATGATGCCACAATCAAAGGATCATATCTTTACATCTACCCTTTCTATATGATAATGCCAACCATATACCCACATTGCAGGATATTTCCTCACATGTGAAAGACCAATAATTTTAGTTAAAACAAATATAATGACGAATACTTAAATGCTTAATAGTGTCAGAACTTATTTGGAACAACATTTTCTAAAATTCCAATTGTACCTTTCTTTCACATCCTCTACACATGTTGAGTCCATCTTCTATTTGATTTGAATTTGTTCAGTATCCGATTCTAGTGTGCAATATTTACCCCATTCCTCAAGCAGATCAATGGCAAGTGGAGTATTCCTTGGGTTCGATCTCTTAAACTATCTCCTTCCTTTCGACACTTCTTCTCTCCTTTTATCATATAAATCAATCCATTTGTTCATAAAGGCCATGTGGTACAAAAATAACTTGTTGAGTATATCTCTTTCATATACACCTATTACTGTGAAATTATGAACCACAGGAGATCATCAGGTTGAAGAATACCTTATAGTGAAAGAATTAGGAAGAAAGATGAATTATAGAGTAAAAATTGACAAAAATGCACAGTGAAATTAATCATGGAAGAAACACCAATTGGAAGTAATAAACTAGTAACCATTACCATTAATATGTGCATGAACAATACATAATACAATGGAGGAAATTCAAATAACCCAAGAGGATTCAAATCCCTGATTGTAGACATGACTAGCATAGGAAAAATCACCACTATAGACATCACTAGTACAACTCCGGACAACTGGATGAGTTAACTGAGCTGGTAGGTGAGCATGGGCGCCTTTATCCTTAAATCATGCAAATCCCATGCAAAATTGGTGCATTAGGAGACTTGGCTAACTGAAAGAGGCCATCAAAGCTTGACTCCACTCAGATAAAAGTGAACTGAAGGTGGGACTCCCAAAACATTGAGCGGGCTCCTAAAATCTAGGGATTGGTCCCTAGAGGTCCTAAGCTAATGCACGAGGGTGCATCAAGTGGCTAGTGGGCCCAAATAACATCTACATAACACTAGGGGGTCTACAACATCATCCTAAACTAGGAAACTAACAAAATGAACAAGGTGGAAAAGAGAGGATTATTAAATAATCCTAACACCCCCTTAATCCAAACTTGGACAACCTAGGCCCTGTAAAATGAGACCAAATGCCACCCATACAATAACAATGAAAAAAAAACTGCTCATCAAACTAAGTTAACGAGAAAAACCTCATGGGAAACCCCACCCCCCTAAAAATTGAATAGTTAGGGAACTCAATCAACCTTCACACCAAGCAAAGATCTGAGATAGATAAATTTCTTATGAGTGAAAGGATTTGTGAAAATGTATGAAACCTTCTCCTCTATAGGGAAATAATGTAGTGTGATGGTCCTGTTGTGCACTAGTTCCCTGATATAGTGCATGTGAACCTATATGTGTTTGGTTTGTTCTTTCTGTATTGGATCATTGGAAATCTTAATTGCACTTTAATTATCACATAAAATGTCTAATGAAGGAGAAGTGCGAATTCTGCACTCTGTCATAATTCCATGGAACGAAACTACATGAATGACAACATTCACTGCCCCCCTGTACTATGCTTCAATTGAAGAGAGTGCACGAGCTACTTGCTTCTTGCTTGACCAACAGATTGGTCATGATCACAGCTTGAACACAAATCCAAAACTATATTTTCTAGTTAGTATTGTCTCCAGTCCAATCCGAGTTAGTAAAACCAACTAGATCTAACTAAGCACCAGCATAATAGTGAATCCCAAACTCTCTAGCACCCTGTGTTATAGATGGTTTTACCACACTTAGTAGATCACATTTTTATGACCTTCCATGTCCCTATGCAGACTCTTTGGACCCCCTTTGCTCAAAATATACTTTGATGTTCCAAGAGATACCTTTAAAAATCCCTAATTATTGCTATATGCGGGTCACAAGCTTACATCTCACTTGTACATGCAGCTTGTCCCACTATGACCCTCATACATCGAGAAATGTGCCCATTTTTTTTTGGGAGTTTTCCTCATCAAGTCATGAATAACTTGACCTTTGGCCTTCCATATTCCTGGAAATGCTCCAACTCGACCCTTCATTTCCTATTGAAGGGCTATAGATTGAGCCTCTTGGAGGCATTAGAGGAGGAGAATTTATGAGAGCAAGAAAACTATAGTGTATTTGTGCCCCATTCATACATGCTTGAGTCTGCATCCTTTTGTCCTATTGAGCAGCTATTGATGCTCTTCCCAAGCTTGCCATTGTCTTGTGAGATTGCCATTGAGATGGAGGATTGAAGTGGTGGAGGCCCATGTGGAGGACTCGGTTTCTCCGTTTCGACGAGGTGCTGACAGAGTTTGTCACTTGTATCTTTGTTTTATCAATATAAATATCCATTTCTCGTCCATTGTGTGTGTGTAACTATGAATGTTCTTTATCCATGTATGTAGTTACACACATAGTGCAAGATTCTCTTTGCTGCCTTCCAATGCAACTCATGTGGATCCTACATATACCTTGCAACAAAACTAACAACATAAGACATATTTTGTTTCGAATGTGTTAAGTACAGTATGTCACGTACCCCAATTTCAATAACATTTTATGTTTAAGAAAACATTACATTTTACTTTTGTTGTAAAGTTTATGACTATTGACCAAGTGGGGTCAAGGACGATTGTAATTAATTATGATGAATATTTTATTATTTAATAAATAAAAGATGAGACAAATAGCCTAAGGAGGCTGTTGAATGAGTGTCCACTGACCCACTAGGAGGAATAGACTAGGGTGAGAGAAAACTGACACATGGCAGCATCCTCAATCACTTCTAGCTGTTGCAGGGGGAAACTTCCCTAATTTTGTGGTCATGTTCCCCAAGAAAGTCGAATAGAGCAGGTGGCTCATTAAATGAAAAAAACTGACCCAAAGACCTAGGCATGCATATATCTATCCATCAAATTCAACAGGAGGTTGTTCAAATCTTACCTTGTGAAAGTTCTAAAGTTGAGAAAGGAGCACAAGAGATTCGATGAGGGGAAAGTTAGAAGTGGATTGAGAGTTTAAGATTGCATTCAGAACTAGTGTAGCTTGATAGCTAAGTTCTTTATTGTTGAGGACAGAAGTACTGCTATTAAGTACTTATGTTGAGTTGCAGGGGTATTTAATCCCATTCCTTCACATAGTGCATTCATCCTGGTGGATCGGTGGACAAGCTTGGGGTCCTAAGACAAGCATCTGAGCTATCTTCAGGAAAAGGTTGGGTGGAATGGGCTCCTTGGGTAGTTTGTCTCTTCTACAAATTACCAGGTTCCATAGTGTTATCTTATTTATTTATGTCCAAGCAAATTACTGAAATGAAAGCAGTCATGTTTAGTTTTTCCATTAGTATTTAGATATTTTGAATCTATTGATAGAATGCTTAAGTCTGCATTTAATTAGGAAAGTTTACTTGTATATGGTTATATGAATAAATGAACCTAGAATTAGAAATGATTGATTAATGAGTAAAATTCCTTTATGCATTCTTCCACTCATCTTACGATGAAGTATTCTAGTACATAAGGATTGTTTAGCTGTAGATAGGAATGATTATACATGGATAAAATGATCTGAACTATTATCCAATTGTAGAGTTTCCATAGAAATAAATCAACAATCTTTTCTTCTGATAAGTTTACTAGCAAAATCTTCAAGTAACTGTGTTAACATTGTAAGCTTTTTACTGTTATTTTTCCAAGCTTTTTAGCATAATAATCCATTTCTAGAACTTAAACTTGTATACATAAATCTCTAAGAATATTACAAAGAGTCTATACATCAAGTTTTTGTCACACAGTCATTAAACTGTGTGAATTATAGCACATTAACAAATACTGTAATACAATCTATTTATTTCACTTAGTAAGAAAATCCATTCATTATTCTAATATTTTTAAAACCTAAATCATAAACATATCACTATATTCATATTACAATACAAGAATTAAGTACTTAGTAAACCTAGTTGTAACAATCATTATAACTCCAATATTACTATTAATATTTGCAAATTGTTCTTCTAAAACCCTACTCTTAAATGTAAACCTTCTTATAAAATTACAAAACCTATTTAAGAAGAAAAGAAGATTCCACAACTAGCAAATAATTAAAAATAAGACAACTGTATACTTCAGATAGGGAACAAATCTTATCTCTTAAATCTATATCCAACAACTAAGTAAGTCGAAGGATAAATTCCACTTTTTCCAATTTAAAAGGAAAACTATCAAAATCTAATTATTGCTTATACAAACATAAAAAATCAGAAGTTAACCTTTTAACTTAGAATTATCAAACGAGTTTATTAAAAAAACGAAACCCTAAGTTAATATTTTGTGGAACATATTGCACAAATAAGAATCGCAACAACTTTGCCAATGGCTTTACCCAGTTCATAGCCATAGAATAAATTAGAACCCAGTGTTGTTATAACAGAAAAGTCTTTACAAATTTTAACACACAATGCAACTGAATTTACAAAAGGAAAACAAATGATAACAAATATTTACGTTCATGCTTGTAGGATCTGTCTCTTTAAAAAAGAAAGAACCATAAACAAAGTTTTAATTTATCAAGTAATTAAACAATACGGTTGCCACATTGATTAAATACCAAAAACCTTAACAGATTCTTAACCTCAAAACAATTACAGTGGCTGAGCAAGAGGCCGAGGAAGTTCCTTATAGCTTAAAAACAGTATAAACAACGATTACAAAACCCTGTAACAATAACGTTTTTACAAGGGCTGTAGCTCATTTGTGAAACCCTAAGGGTTATCACTAAGGACGATCTTACGACCTCCACCATTTTCTTTTTCAAAACCAAACAACATTTTACCACAAGTAAATTCAAACGACGTAGTAACATTATACAAGAACCATTGATATATTATGCGACACATTCACGAAGAAGGGTGCCCCAGGGTTGGGACCGAGGCTTACTGAGCCTATTTGTTCACACCCTTCAGCTTCAGAGGAATCGCCTTCACATTTGACTATGCAATTGACAAGTATTTTCACCTACTTTCAAACAAACAAACAACTTCAAACGGTTAGTAAATAGCTTAGTATAGATAATTTAAGTAAATAAAATAAAATGCTAGGAGGATTCGTATAACTTACTAGTTTTGGCATGAAGCTCGAAGAAAATGATGATGGCGAAGAACCCAAGCAGTAAGCCTGCTAATGCCACGACCGAGCTTGAAGAAAACATTAATGGCAAAGAACTAGAGAATCAATTTAGCTAATTCCATGACTAAGACAAGTTTGACAACTGTTGCAGAGACCTGAGGAGGCCGAGGGCTTGTCGGCCTACTCCTCCTTCCCTAAACAACAAATGGTTGAAGCCAAAACGTGTTTGAGGGAAAAATATGAATGTATATGCCTAGGATTTATTGCCAAAACCCTCCATCTAGTGAGCATCCACCACATGGATCCCACTAAATTTGAAATCTTTTTTGGTATTGATATAGTTTAACTTGCGTGAAACCTTGCAATTTATGAAAACATAATACTATTACTTTTATTAAAAATTAACAAGTTATTTTATGTATTGTGAAGTTCTAGCTAGGATATAGTTTTACTTTATGCATTGGTTATATTCCTAGGCTAGGTTTGTTATAATTGTAGTTTGCTAAATAAAAATAGTAATGATAATTTTAGGGCTTAGGAAAGTTCTAGGATTTACATAGTTAAAATTCATAGTTATAAACCATTTTGGAAATGTATTCAAGCTTTTGGTATTACAAACAACTAAAAACATGGTTTATAATTATATACCATCATTTATATAATTTATTTGTTTAGAACAAATAATCACGCTATCAAATCCAAATCGCTACCTAGGTAGAAAAGTCCTTGCTAGAGTTTAAGGATCTTTCCTAACTTACTCGTTTAGTCTTCCGAGCCTTAAATTCTTACATCGTAAACTTGGAAGTAAGTTATTACCCGTGAATCTTGTATAAGCATCGAATCTGTGTTAGCTTTAAGAAAAGCTAAGTAAGCCTTGGGCTAACCTCAAGCCCCCTTCAGTAAGAAAAGAAAATAACGATTACAATCATACACATTCTTACAAATAACCAATGATCTAAATTCAATAATTTGAAACTCATTAACTTTTATTAAAACTTTATTCAAGACTGAAAATTAATACAGATTGAGTACGGTTGGTGGCATGTGAATTATAAGTTAGTAAGTAAATTCTGTAGCCTTTTAGTTAGAGTTAACCAAGGATTATTAACTCCTAAGTTTCTCTTTATGTATTGTCTTTATAAACTATATGTTAACTAGACTAAAGTTAATCATTAAACTAGCATTCTAGATATGATTTAACATTTATTATCACATAGAAAATTTTTAAATTTCTGTGAATTTTTTGGGATGTTACAAGTAAGCTACCAATCAACTATTTGCATAGTGTCAACCAAGGGAGTATAACTACCTTCTTCAATCTGATGCCAGATAGGAAAGAAAATTTGTTACTTTGCAATCAATCATGTGGAATTTTTTTAACAAGTCAGCTACGTATCTAGACTGTGAAAACACGATCCCTGAAGCTTTTTTATTTACTTCAAGGCGAATAAACTGTCTTAGTAGCCCTATATCTATCATGGAGAAATATTTTCTCAAATCTATCTTGATGTTCCTTAATCCAGTAGATGAACCACCAATGATGAGAAATTCATCCACATACAATACAATCAATAGTAAGAAACCTCCCTTCTACTACTTTTAGACATTACAGTTAGACTTGCACCTTTTGAATCTCTATGGCAGAAAGAAGGAGTCCATCTTGGCATACCATGCCCTAGGGGATTGTTTGAGCCCATGCAATGACTTCCTCGACCTCCATACCAAGGAAGGATAACCAATGTACCCCTCAAGTTGTTTTATGTAGATCTCTTCTTCCAAATCACCATGTAGGAAGGCACTCTTGACATCCATGTGATGTACCTCCCTCTATTTCGAAGGTGCAATGGAAAAAACTAGACTGATTGAATCTATTCTTGCAATAGGAGTGAATGTATCATTATAATCCAAACTATGAACCTGAGAGTACCCCTTTGCAACTAACCAAGCCTTGTACTTAGTTGTAGAACTACAAGATGCAAGTTTTGTTTTGTAGATCCATTTGCATTGGACAAGCTTTCTCCCTAGAGGAAGGGAGACAAGATCCCATGTCTCATTGTTCTGCAGTGACTCATATTCCTCATCCATGACAACCAACCATATTAGATCATGGCAAGCCTCTTTGTAGAACTATGGATCAGACGCCACCATCATGTAGCACCTCTCTGGTAGAAGTGGATATGTATGACATACTGCAAGGTTCTCATCCTGGTACTGAGATCTAGTTCTTCTTTGGTTAGATGGATCCCCATCAATGTTCCCAACAACTTCAATGTATTTTTGAGCCCATTTAGGCCTAGGATTGGGAGAGAGAGATGGATTTGCTTGATATTCATTCTCAACATCAAGATTTGATTCAACTTGGTCCTCATATTTGAATTCATCATGTACAAATGGTGCAAGCAGATCATATCTACCTTCCTCTTCAACTGGATGTAGATCTTGCAATGGATCTTCATTGAATTGGACACTTATTTCAATGAAGCATCTCTTGGTAGCAATCTCCATCAACTTGTAAGCTTTTGCATCTTTTGCATATCCCAACATAATACATTCGCTACTCTAGGGTTAAAAATATTTTCTTTTGTCATATGGGATCCTGGCCCATGACTTGGAACCAAAAACCCTTAGTTGTGACACATCAAGCTTATGTCCCATCAGTGCTTTGAATGGAGTGACCCCATACACTGACTTGTGGGGTACCATATTCTGAATATATGAAGCACAATTAATTGCTTCTACCCAAAGATATGGTGGAAGATCCCTTTCTTCAAGCAAGAATTTGGCCATCTCTTTCAATGACCGACTCTTCCTCTCTAGTAAACCATTTTGTTGTGGTGTGTATGGGACATAATGTTTCATTTACATTCCCTTAGAAGCATAGAGCCACCAAAACTCTTTCCTTATGTACTCCCCTCCATTGTCATATTTGAGTGCTTTGATCTTCTTCCCAACAATGTTCTCAACTAAGGCCTTGGAAACTTTGAAAGTCTCAAACACCTCATACTTTTGCTTAAGAAAATAGATACAATAGAAGCTAGAATACTCATCTACGAAGGTCATAAAGTATTTGGATCCATTCATACAAGCTATAGGAATTGGTCCTAAGACATCACTATGTATAAAATAAAGTGTGGAGGAAGCTCTTCTTGCCTTGCCAACATCATACTTTCGCTCTGGATGCTTCCCTACCAAGTAGATTCCTTGAGAGAACTTTATGAGGGGTAATCCTTCAACCATTTCTTTATCGTGCAACTGCTACAAGTACTTGAAGTTCAAAAGACCGAATCTCTCATCCCAAAGTATGCTTGTCTCATTGGTATGGGTCAAGAGAGCGCTTTGATGTGAGTATGGAAAAAGGTGTGAGAACTCATATGCCTTGGAGGCATGATTTGCAACACCTTTAGTGATCAGCTTCCCAGAAGAGATGTCTAAAATATCAACTGTGTTAGGTTAAAAAACAACTCTCTTTAGTGAACCAATATGTGTCATTTGATAAACAGATAACAAGTTTGCTGCTAAATAAGGTACACATAGAACATTGTTGAACACACCATGTTTGAATTGTAGTGTGCCCTTTTTACAGCTGAGATCTAGGAATCATATCCCATGTGAATGCTTGGACCATCAGTGAGATCTAAAGAATAAAATTACTCTTTGGAGGAAACCATGTGGCTGGAGGCTCCAAAATATACAAGGAAGGCTTGAGATTATGAAAATCCAACCTTCAGTGCATAACATATCTCATGATCATCTATCTCTATTCCAGAATCAATATTCCTCGTGCCTTCTGGGAGGGAAAGTGGTCATGTTCAAGATTTTTGGCCATTTGATCTGTAGTTTTATTCATACATGAACTCTCTGGATGGTTTCCTTTCTTGCAATAGGTTCACTTGGTCTTTTCAAACCTCTTTTGCTTATCCTTCTTGGAGCTCGAGGCTCCACAGTGATGGATTAAGCTTCTCATTTGGTTTGGATTCATAATTTTTCTTGTCCTTTCCTTTATGCTTCCATTTGGAATTTTTATTATTTTACTTTCTAGACAAAAGAGCCCGATTCTTGGAGGCTTTCATGACTCCCATTTGGTTCGATTTGTCTTGTTCTTGGATTAGGGATTCAATGAATGCATCTAGTGAAGGCATTTTCAAATTTTGGGATGTCATTCACCCAGAGTGGGAAGTGGACACAAAAACTGAAAATTCAGGGCCAAGCCTACTTATGATGGATATCACTAGTTGGTCATCCTTCTTGTCAATTCCACATTGTTTGCATTGAATCACGAAAGACTTGAATTTAGTGAAGAACTGCTGAAAGGTTCAGAAAATTCCAGGTTGAAGAGCAATTAATTCATTCTCCAAAATGTGGCCTCTCAGCTCATCTTGATTTCGAAACAAATATTCGAGCTTCAGATAGACCTCCCTATGGGTTTTCAAACCACAGAGATGGAAGAGCAATTCTCTGGATATGTGAATACACATAAAACCAAAAGCTTCATCAAGCTTGTCTAGGTACTTTGATTTTTTAATAGATGCACGAGGTTCTACCTCCTTGCCCATTGTGACCCTGTATAGGCTCTTTTTGTGCAAGAATATCTGTATATATTCCCTCCAATCTAGATAATTTAAGGGTGTGATGATTCTTGGTGTCAAGGGAGTTGAATTCTCCATTTTGCAATTGTAGCAACAACACAATTTATACTAAAAACTTCTCAAAACTTGCATAAAAAACACAAATCGAAAATAAAACAACTATGCAAAACTCTGAAACCATGTGAAATTATGAACCACAAGCGATCGTAAGGATAGAGAATACCTTACAATTAGTGAATTAGGAAGAATGATGAATTGTAGTGTAAAAATTGGTAAAAATGAACACTAAAATTATTCATTGAATAAACACCAATTAACAACAATAAATTGGGTAACCATTATCATTAATATGTGTATGAACAATACATAATACAATGGAGGGAATTCAAAAAACCTAGGAGGATTTGAAATCCTGACTATAGACATGACTAGCATAGGAAAATTCACCACTGTATACATCAGTAGTGCAACTCTAGACAATTGAATCAGTTAATTGAGCTGGTAGGTGAGCATGGGTGCCTTTATTCTTAAATCATTCAAATCCCATGCAAAAGTGGCGCATTAGGAGACTTGGCTAAGTGAAAGTGGCCATTGGAGCTTGACTCCACTCATATGGAGGTGAATTGAAGGTGGGACTCCGAGAACACTGATTGGGATCCTAAAATCTAGGGATTGGTGTCCATAGTTCCTAAAATCATGTATGAGGGTGCATCAAGTGGCTAGTGGGACCCAAATAACATTTTCATAACATTAGGGGGTCTACGACATCATCCTAAACTAGGAAACTAACAAAATGAATAAGGTGGAGAAGGGAGTATTATTAAATAATCCTAATTATTACATGTTAATATGTTTATTTCAAACTCCAAATGTCATGTTGTTAATTTGAAAAATAAATTAATATAGAGTAAATTAATGATTGAAATAAAGACAATCATAATGATCATGAATTTACTTGCCAATTTCTGCTTGAACACCATTAGGTTGTGTTTTTTCTCCATCAATAATATATGATACTTGTTCTTCATCCCAAAAGCGTGGCCCGTCTTCAAAATCCTTACCAAGGAATTCACATAGGAAGAAAAATGATTCATTCAATACATACCCTTCAACCATACAACCCTTTGGATCTGTCTTTTTCCGGGCATATCTTTTTTGAGTTTTCATATGCCTCTTAAAGAAAAACATCCACCCCGTTGATACGACATCTGCCGATTCAATGTCATCGACTAGGTTTATAAGTAAATGGACTTGTAGGTCCATGAAAATTGTAGGGACCTTCTTCTCAAACAAACATACAATTTCTGCAATTTCCTTCTTCCATTTTGGAACTTCACATTCGTGGATCTCCTTGGAGGTCACCCACCTAATATAATAATAGTAAATTAGTATCAAGCTTTAGTCAAAAATAAAAATGCAATATAATATCTCGATGTCTCTCACACATGAACATTTAATAACATATACCTTGTAAATCTTGACAATTGATTTATGGCTGTCCTTAAGTCAACGGTAAGACATGAATCCCCCCTAATTGCCAATGGCATTATATGCTATCAAACACATTTATCGAATGTCATTAGTAATTTTTCTTACACAATATAATATCAAAATATATTTAGTAGTTAATTAATGTTACCGGTAAAAGTTAAGCGATGATAATACCTTCATAAAATTATGAAAATCATGTGATATGTCCATCAACTGTAAAAGCTTTTTTGAATGATGACCGATAACCAGTAGGTGTCCTTATTGAATGTATGAATTTTTTAGTTGGTCTAGTTTTTTTTTCTTTCAAAATCGATGGAGCTTCTCCATATGTTTCATTTTCCATGTTTAGCCATAAATGTATTCTATCAAATTTGGTACACAAAAGAGTGATATCTCTCCTTGAACACAAGGTGTCCTTGTCTTTTCCTGATATATGTCGAAATATAGAATCTGGAACATTTTTGAACATGTGCATAGAATCTAATAGGTGAGATATTAATAGATCCTTCTAGTAAGGGAGCTCATAAAATATGGATTTCCTTTTCATTCCTTCTGGCATATTAACTACAACTTGTTATGGTTCTTCAATTGAATCACCCCGATGAAAAAAATCCTCCCAAGCTTTCAATTCAACATCTTCATATTTCTTAAGCCAGTCGCCTGGACCCATAATCATGGGAGGGATTATATTTTCAACTTTTCCATCAAATTGACTATTCAGGCAATTTATAATCTTATGATCTGGTGGTAGAAAAACCTTGTTGTTTGTGTAAATAAATTTAAGTAGATATTTAGAATACCGCCCTTGAATTTTTTTTGCACATCTTGTACATGCAAATTCCCCCTTTGTTTGAAGCCCTGTAGTTCAATAAGTAATGTTAATAAAATCAAAATAATATTAATAAAAGTAAGTATGGAAGTATCGGTGAAAATAAAACATGAGTGTAAATATGTAAATATTTTATCTAACTAGAACAAACACCAAGTCTTGGGAAATGATGGATAGTCCAACATAGCGCACCATACAACATGAATGGCCTATTTGATAGAGGACATGATACATCATACATTCTTATGCCTTTCCATATTAGTTAGATCTCATCAATAAAAGGTGCAAGATAAACATCCATGTTTTTAACTTGATTCTTTCCTGGAACAATGAGACTCAACAGAAGGTGATCCTTTCTAACACTCATCCATGGGGGATTATTCTAAACTATCAATCCGACCGACCAAACAATATTATTTTCACTCATGAAAGAGAATGGACACACCTGATACTATGGGGTTCATCTTTGAATTTTCTTAGACATTTTTCCTTTATGTGTTTCATTGCTTTGCAGTCTGTCGAAATTCGCATGAATCCAAATTTACTCCCGTTCTTTGCATTCCTATCCATCAATTGTTCAAGTGACCTACAACGAAACATTCGTTGAAGTCTAGGTATGATTGGCGTGTGTCGTAAAAGCTTAGTTGGCACTGTAGGACCTTGTGCTTCTATATGATATCCCTTCTCTTTGCCTTCATGGCATTCTACCTTGTTTTGATATTTATCTCTATATAAAATTCAATCATTTATACATGAATGAATTTGCTTAGATTCAACCCCCAACTCAACCAACAACTAACGTGCTTCTCCGCAATTTGATGGAAACACATTCTCTTTAGGGAATATTTTAGTTTTTAATGCCTTGTAAGATTGCAAGAAATTAAATCAATTGAATGCTTGACTTATGATGAACATGTTTGATATGTCAATCTATAATATGACTGTTTATATACAATATATGGTATTACAATCCCTTAAATAAATATAAATGAAGTTGATGAATGTTTACAATTTACATACACAATTGACAATGCAAAGTAAGAAATAGATTTGAACTCACCTTAGTAGGGTAGTGAATCTTTTGTCTAACCAACCAAATAGTGACTTTATTTCCAATAATATTAATGTGCATTCTAGTTTTGAGGTTCTACTTGCACCCAATTTGAACACAGGTGTATTGGATACTAGTTTGATTGAGTCTTTCAAGTTGTCGTCATCAATATTACCTTGGTGGAATTACCACTGCTATCATCATTAATGTCAACCATATGATCATTGTTTCCATCCCCAAAGAATGATGTAAACATTCATTCAATCCTTCTTCAGGTACTACATTTTCATTGTCATCATCATCATTAAGGCTAGGTGGCATGTCATCAATATATGCGAATCTCATAAGCTCTTCAAATTTCTCAACTGGATGTATTCTCTTCAATGTAGCTCTTTTCACCCTGGTATGGTTTAAAGGATGGTTTGGATAATCTCATCCAAATCTTAATAACCTAGTTGGTCTTGGGTATTGGTAGGTGTATCATCAATATATTCTAGCTATCTACAAACACACGCATTATTTAATGTTTGGCAACAAGGATAAATCATAAATGTATCAATTTCAATTAAATATAATCAAATATGTCTTGAGAAATAAAAATATAGAATATATGAACATATATACATCAATTGAATCATGCAACATTATTTTATGGACTATTTTTTTATACAATATTTCAAAATAAAACACAATTAACATAGATTGTAAAACATTAGTCCACACTCATTGATTATTCTTTGGTTTTATGCCCTTAAGAACATCCTTAGGGAGACCTTGCTCTTCCCTTTTCTTTCGTGCTGGAGTGCATTTGAAGAATGGTTAATCAATAAATAAATCATCCCCAATGTTAATGTCCATAAGAACCTCAACCGTTATCAATATATCAACATCTTTGTCTATATCTCCATCTTTATCGCATAACCTCGACAAATTGAAAATTCGGTCTTACAGTAGGGTCCCTTCCCTTACTACTATTTATAAATGCTGCAATATTTTTGTGGGTATGCACGTCCATCTATATACATAAGATGACCTCTATTAATTTCTTTTCCATTTTTTAATTGGATATTATACGTATACATATTCGAATTTAGACCATATGCTGACATTGAAGGCTTATATTATGCTTGCCTTCTCCATTCACCATTGTAATATGACATATCATAATATGGCATTAATATCCTAGTGGTTTGTTGTGAATTGTTTCTATGTTTTGATCCCACAAGTACATTTTGGACAATAAAGAGGCCTAGATTCGCTCCATGAATAATGGAGGGTCATATCATGTAGCTATATCCCCAAATTTGAAACACCTCGTACACTCTAGGTAGTTGTTGATCACTAGGCCAAGCACAATATAGACGGTGATCAAATGTCTCTTTGCAAATTGATCTTAGAGTCAGGGGCAAGTCATCATCTCGATCACATTCATTCTCATAGGGTATGTACTCCACCTTCCCCTTGTCTTTATGCAAATTATGCATCTTTAAATAGGTTCTTGTTTTAGTGTTACTTATTTTCATCAATTCCTCATCTTTCGAGCTGGTATATGTGCACATATTTTTTTGGATGTATCAACCGATAAATAATCATCACCCTCTAGGCTGGAAGTCGGTGCTCCAAGAAACTTTAAACCAATAACTTTATTGTGCAAGTATTCATTAAGAAAAACATTAATTTATTAAAATAATGTAAAACAATGTTTAAAAGAATTATAATATTATTTATATCAAATTAGAAAATTCCTTACCACACTTCCTATTGGATTTGAATTGACTATAGGAGGCATACTACCCACTGGAAGCTCATCATCTATGTAATTTCTTTGTACAATTGCTTGTTTGAATTGTTTCTTTCCATGACACATAGAACATCCAGAAATAACATTTTTCTCAAAGTATACATCCCATGTACTATAGTCTTGACCAACCTCTTATTTAGTGCAATCATTTGTTGTGTTTCCATGATCAATTGTGACATCCTCTTCCACCCATTGTCCTCTACGTGATTTAACAATTTTAGGTCCATGTCCACATACATATCTTTTATTTTTATTTTTTATAGTTGAATGATCATGTGTTAAATTGAGCACATAGATCTGTGGACAAACACACAACTCACATGATAGATCACACAATCTACTCAATTATTGAAGAATGAAACAATGCAAAAATGGCTTGCAGCTGTGAATGCTTTTCATTAATCAAAGAGTAATTAGATAGATAATTACAATGAAGTACAATAGCTTTAATAGCCACAAGCAATTCGAATCCACATGAGGAAGTTCAAATTGATTAGACTCTACTTGACTGTAGGTAACCAAGACCTTGTCTAAATCACTATCGGAGGACTCAGTGGTTAACTGACCTTGTCTAAACCATAATCGGAGTTCATCGGAGCTCTAAAACACAACTAAAGTGTTACATTCAGTGTTGACTAAGGTTAACTGACAATGGTAGGTGAGAAATGCGCCCCACATGTGTTCAGTCAAGTAAACTTAGCGCTAACTGAATGTAGAGGACTAGAACTGAATGTAACTGACTCCTAACTTAGCTTGACTAGTCATTAACTGAAGTGAACTGACCTTGGTTGGTTTCGGCACTCCCAGTGGCTTCCTAAATTGTAGGGATTGATCTAGGAGGCTCCTAAACTTATGCAATCAAGTGCAATAAGTGGCAGTGAGCCTCAATTAGTGTTCCCCACACTTTAGTAACTGAAACATGTGCCCCAATTAGGTTAAGTTTACCCAATGGTGCTAATGACTATAAATAGACTGGATGGACTCCCGATTTAGACATGACTCCCGATTTAGACATATGACCAAATTTGGACAAGGGAGGATTAATAATCCTAACACCCCCCCTGAATGCTAACTTGGACAAACTGTGGGCCCTGGTAACTAAGACCATAGGTCACCCATTACATCAAGTAAAGTAAGGTAACTGCTCAAAAACAATGTGCTGGGGAAAAACCACATGGGAGAAAAACCCCCCTTCTAATTAAGCAGGTAGAAACAGGATCAATCTGGTTCTTCTGTGCACAGGTATCCTGGGGCCTGGCATGTGAACCTCTCCATCATTATGTTTGGAGGAATCTTCTTCTTTGGAAGAAGAATGATATGCTCAACTAAATCAGAAATATAGACAGCTGCCGGATGAAGATTGGACCCATGTAGAGCAGCTGAAGTCACCTGAAAAGTGAGGAAAGGTTCTTGAGAATTCGGAGAATGTGAATAACACTCAAGAAACTGATATGTTGCATCCATGAACAACAAACCATGAGTGGTAAGAACAGCCCCAAGTGTTAGGAGCAAGTGTCCAGGCGGATGCAGAAAATCTTCCTCTTTACTAGTTCTGTGAGGAGATGAGCATGTGATCAATGGTAGAGAAGCACTGGGACTGTTGAGAGTGAATGCTTGAGATCCATAGTCTGATATAGCTTCTGAAATAGATAATGAATCACATAATAAAATATCAGCAACCTCATATGAGGAAACTAACACCAAATCCCCATCAGCAGTTTTGAAGAGAGAGTGCGGTACTTGATTTTTCACACCGGAACTGGTGAGAGCAGCTACAAGCATGACTGAATGCTTTTGGATTTTAAAATATGAACCAAATAATATCATATTAGAAAGTAAATCAGATCTAAATAGGTTCAAAACAGATCCAAAACTGTGAAATGGAATCAAATCCCCAGCAGCAGTTTTGTAGGAGACTTGTGGTACTTGTTTCTTCACACCATTGATGAGAACAGCTACAAGCGGTACTGAAAGATTATGAATTTGATATATTAAACCAAGCAATATCAGATCAGATCTAAATAAGATCATATCAGATCCAATAAGGTTAATATCATATTCAAATAAATGGTTAACCGAGATGGTGGATGCACAACTTTCTTCTTCTTCAAAATTCTGAATTTTGGTGCATGCAATCCTGCAGGATTTTGCTGGAAAATCTAGATCATGGGGAGCGAATGTGTCACTCTTATAATATGATATTTCTTCCAAAATATCCAAGTTTTTACATATTTTCACACCAGCAGCAACATTAGAGGAAGAAAAATCAAATTTCTCTTCACTTTCGGAAGCAATTACTGGTAAATTTTGCACAGAATTTAAAGGAAAATCACCGGTGAATGTTTGCATGGAAGTGCAGCAGAATTTTTCTTCAATATCAGAGATTCGAATGTCTTCTTCTGTTTCAGCAATAGGAGAAGATGAGATATCAGAGATCTCATGAACTTCCGGAGCATCAGAAGAAGGAGTCACTGCATGGAGACTGTCTTCAATTCGAATTGACTGTGTAGAAGCTTCTGCTTCATCTTCATCTTGAACAACTTTATCAGAGAGAGTAGAGGCTGAGACTTTTGAAACAAGGATGCTTATGGTGCTAGATGTGCTCCATGTGCTTCCAAAGGTTCTGTCCAATCTTATCCAGAGTTCCTGTGGATCTTTAATAGATCTACTGAGGTAGCGCATGCTAGGAGAAAGAGCCAGTTTCATCATTTCAAAAGCTGCATCCTTTGCATTTAGCCAGTCATTTTCACTCTCAAAAGAATGTCTACCATATCCATCAGACACCGAAAAGAGTTTTTGTCTTCTTAGACATATAATCATCTTCACCTTCCATTCAAAATAGTTTGAGGATCGGGTGAGAAGAGGAACTGATGAATTCATTTCGAAGTTGTACCTGCAAAACAAAAAAAATGATCCTGTAGGAGATCCGAGGAGGAGAAGTGCCTTGTCCGTCGAGGCTCTAATACCATGTTAAATTGAGCACATAGATCTGTGGACAAACACACAACTCACACGATAGATCACACAATTTACTCAGTTATTGAAGAATGAAACAGTGCAAAAATGGCTTGCAGCTGTGAATGCTTTTCATTAATCAAAGAGTAATTAGATAGATAATTACAATGAAGTACAATGGCTTTAATAGCCACAAGCAATTCAAATCCACATGAGGAAGTTTGAATTGATTAGACTCTACTTGACTGTAGGTAACCAAGACCTTGTCTAAATCACTATCGGAGGACTCAGTGGTTAACTAACCTTGTCTAAACCATAACCGGAGTTCATCGGAGCTCTAAAACACAACTAAAGTGTTACATTCAGTGTTGACTAAGGTTAACTGACAGTGGTAGGTGAGAAATGCGCCCCACATGTGTTTAGTCAAGTAAACTTAGCGCTAACTGAATGTAGAGGACTAGAACTGAATGTAACTGACTCCTAACTTAGCTTGACTAGTCATTAACTGAAGTGAACTGACCTTGGTTGGTTTTGGCACTCCCAGTGGCTTCCTAAATTGTAGGGATTGATCTAGGAGGCTCCTAAACTTATGCAATCAAGTGCAATAAGTGGCAGTGAGCCTCAATTAGTGTTCCCCACACTTTAGTAACTGAAACATGTGCCCCAATTAGGTCAAGTTTACCCAATGGTGCTAATGACTATAAATAGACTGGATGGACTCCCGATTTAGACATGACTCCCGATTTAGACATATGACCAAATTTGGACAAGGGAGGATTAATAATCCTAACATCATGCTCTACATTTGCTCGAATCTCCATCTAACATAATCAACTACATGCATCAATTTATGTCACAATTGGATAAAACACAATAAATTTAAATAATACTGTGAAAAAATGGACATATCACACAAATTCCATCAAATCAAAATTTTCAAAGTCAAGTCAAAAGTTGAGTGCCCGATGTCTCAGTTCAAGCATCGTGTCCTCATTAGATATGACACGATCTATTGCCATGGCCTCGTTTGGCCACTGTAATACACAACATAGTCAATAGTGTTTAGTACACCAATTATATCATTTCAACTAATATGTTATCCAACACAAAAACCTCAATTTATTCATATATTTGACATATTGTTATCATGTTTTGGATTTGAAAAAAAAATAGTTTTATGACTTTGGGTGTGTACATCGAGCCCAAATTTCAAACAAGAAAAGTATCAAAATCCCTATAACACATCGCCACCCTAAATTTCAAACTCTTCCCTTAATCATAGAATCACATTTAATCACCATTTTTGTGCATTTGAAACCAATAAGTTTGACCTCAAAGGCCTCATGGACAAAAAAATGACTTGATCTCCTTTATGTTGTAGCGTTTGTGAATTCATAAACACCTTCCTCCTTTGGTTGAGGCTACTTTGTCTTCTTACCTTTATTGTATCTACAGACTCCACTGTCATATCTATTTCCACTCAATTTCCTCTAGTCTATTTAGTAGTTCTATGTCGTCCTTGTCCTTTGCCGATGGCCTCCTCTGGATATTGTAATACACAACAACAAGAATAGTCACATAACAGCTGTGCATCGAGAGAATATTGTTGAACTTATCTTGAACTATAGGAGCCCTTACTATAACTATATTTTGAAGAGGAATCCAAAACCAAGTTATTTCAATAACTTGATGCAAAGAGTTTATAGACACTTCATTATGGAATTAAGACCATGTCGGTTATAAATTGAATAGATTATGGTTTTCCATATCTCTTGGTCGAATAAGAAAACATGGCCTTAAAAACTAGTGATGGTTCGCAATCAAACTTTCTATAAAATTTAAACTTTGAGGCTATGTTTCATGCTGACAATGTTGATACACACGAGAGTAGCATTGGGCACATCAGAGGGCACATGCCACACAATTAAAGGAGAAACACCTTGCATAAGAACAATTGGTAAGTGAACCTCCATGGAAGAGGGAGCATTGGAATCACATGTTGTTTGAGTGGGAACAATCTTTTAGGAGGGCCACTGAACCCAAGGTCATGACTTGGATAACATTTCACTTTGGGGGTTCAATAAATCCTAGTTTGACATATGTGCATCCTTGTATTGATGAGTGCTCTATGTGGGGTGGTCTTGTTTGTTACCTGTATGGACACACGTCCTTATTTTGTGTTGTCCTCTCTTCTACTTGTATATATAAGGGAGTAGTTAGACCTTGTATTCATTCATCATTTTTGCACTATTATTTGTACTCGTCTTCAAAATGTTAGGGTTCATGAGGAAACTTTATGAGCTATATTGTACTATATTGTACTAGATTTGTAATAAAGTAATTTTATGTGGACACCAAAACTATCAAAAAATCACCATGACTAATATTTTGTTTTCTTCTATTTATGTAATACTTGCAGGAAACATCACTAATACTTTACAAGACAATATTCTCAATCAATGGGCACACCTTGTATAATTGTCATTTAGATAAGGGGTTTCATACCATATGAACCAGTTTGAGGGCATCAAAACAACATTTTCCTCTTAAAAATATGCCAATCCTATAGCATGAACACCCATAAACACCTTTGTTTGCCTTGACCATAGCAATAAATACACTTTGAATAGTGTAAAGCCTTCATCAAACATTAGTTTCTCCAAATTCTTCATGAAGGCCGTGTCATTCTACCAACAAATTTCAAAGTTGAACCAAAGGAATTTAAACCTAAAATTTATCATCCAACATTATATATTAACATACTATCATGCCAAATGAAATTATTCTCCACAAGTGCACATATCAGTGCTGAGATGGGTTATTTCCAAATGCATCTTCCCTAATCATATAAATACAGGGTCCTTAGGGATCCTTTGATGGCTACAATCCATGTTAATAGGTATAGGAATAATGGACAAGGCATGGAGACCGCTATTGTTGAGGGTGTACCTTGTTGGTATAAATCTCCATAAAAGAACTAAAATCAAGAATTTTAAGGCCACCTCTCAAACCTGGTCACATATTGCCATAAGGTCATATTAATTGTTGTTTACAAGCATTTCAAACTTATTAAAAATTCTGCAATTCTAACAACTATGGTTCATTTTCCTCACTCCCTATAACATTACATATAATTAAATAATTATGTATATGATAACACTATGTATAGTTATGTAATTGTATATATGTTTTTAAGTTTTCATTCTTAGGAGGAAACTCGACGCTATCTTAGGTGAAACCAACGCCGACTTTGGCGCCCTAAGGTGTACACATTCAGGGCCTGAACTTAGTGCAAAATTTGGCATAGTTTTCGCCTATTTTGGCACCCCAACAAGGTTACATTTAGGGCCAAAAAACTGTGCTACGATCGGCGTTAATTGCGCCGACTGAAGAAAAAAAAACCCACAGGCCGAAACTTTTAAACATAAAACACAAACATATGCAACATACCACCGGTAACTAGTCGAAATTAAGAGCGCCCGAGGCAATATCAGACTAATTCCCAACATAAACCCAAACCCATGATTACAGCTTCGAGAAAACCACCATGGAGAATATAACAAGATTGCGACCTAATAGAAGCTCGTTAGCACACGAGAATTTCAACTCTCTGCCTCGGAGCTCCACCAGTGGAACTTGGGAGTGCCTGAGGCAATATAAGGTAATTCGCAGCACAGAACCATGATTTTAGCTTCCAGGTAGACCACTGTGGAGCAAATAACAAGATCGCAACCCAAATAGAAGCTTGTTAGCATGAGAATTTCAACCCTCCGCTGTAGAGCTCCACCAGTTGAACTTGGGAGTATATGGCTAATTCCTACCACATACTCACGATTTGAGCTTCCGGGTAGACTACCATCGAGAAAATAACAAGATTGCAACCCCAAAAAAGTTGGTTATCCCCACCACTGCTATTTTAAATTTGACTTGTTTTGTAAAAAACATGAAATCTAGGGCAGGGATTCACCCTCTATTTCCCTAGCAGTGTCTCCTTCGTTTTCCTCCATGGACTGGACACAAATAATTTTCGCTAGGTCGCCTCACAATGCAAACCAACATCAAGGGAGCAAAGGGATGAGGCAACAAGGGAGGAAACACTGGCCACAATGAGGTAAGTCATTGTCAATTTTTTGATTTCTAAGCATTTCAAATATTTTTATTTTATTTTTAGTTTTTAGTTTTTTTTTTTTCAAAATTTAAAATGATATTTAATATATATAGGAAATTGAGACTGACTAAGAGAAAGAGGCATTGTCTTTCATATTAGGGATGGAGTTAGTGAACAAGTTGGATGGTGTGGACTTTAAAACACTCACTAGATACATAGAAAATCGATATAGTAAAAACCTTGAAACATTGCAACCAAAACAACTATGTCAAAGGGAATCAATTGATTCCCCATCCACTCTTGGATCGAGCATAATATCTATGAGGAAGTCAATAACAATAAACTCTCAAAATGTGAAACAGGAAGTAGAGAATTCCATTGTGCCAACCACTCCTGGTACACATACTTCTTCCACTATGGAATCTTTTGCATCTTGCATTGGAAGCTATGATACAAAGATAGAATACAATGCGGTTTAAAGGGAAATCTAAATGTCATATACTAGAAAAATATTTCTAAGCAGGTTGAAGGAGTCATGCTTTCAACGGTTCAAAGACAATCTACATTTGCCATTCTCAAAGATACCGTTACACTTGCAAAAAGCAGTTATCCATGACATGGAGATTGAATTTGGCATAGGTTGGTCTATAATGAAAGCAAAAAAACAAATGCCTCAAAATTGCAAGAGATTCCAGTGCAACCAAACAAAGAAGATAAAAAAAATCTCGCTCGAGCAAAGGAAAAAAATTGCCAATTGACGTAATTCTTAAAGTATGGAAAGAACTTGTAAAAGCATAGGAGAAGTCAGATGCATAGAGGAGGTCCATTGAGGAGAGTACCCAGGTAATTGAATTTTCTCATAAGATTACATCAAACTTATTAAATGATTTTTGTATTGATTTGTGGAGAGTGAAACTCATTTGGTATATGTTGCAGGGCAAGGCCTCCAAGTCTAGGTTTTCCAAACTTTGTGCGACAAATCACAATGGCAAAAAAGGTCTACAGGCCTTGATTTGTACTTTTGTAAGTTAATTTATTTTATGAAATGATATTTTTTTTAATTCCTAGAGATAAGTAAATGATTGCAAAATAATTAGTTTAAATAGTCCATGTGCTAAGTTTTTGATAGGAGGGGAAATATTGTCGGCATCCAACACCATATGAAAAAGAAATTTCACAAAGCAAAAAGTGGACCGACTTTGTAATCTGGATGGAGAATGAGGTATCAATATTTAACAAGTAAATCTTGATGAGAACTTTTACTACATACTCATTCTTTCTTTTGGAAGATATAATCTTAGGTGGTTTATCACATTCATTAGAGTTTAACTCGAGCACACTACACCCGCCAAAATGTGGTTTCCCAAAAATTGTAACAAATTGTCATATGTTTGTTGCCATAAGGTCATTATTAGACTTTCATGGGACTACTCTCACAAAAATTGACCTCACAAAATTGTTAAGAGAAAAAAATATTTAGCAACAACCTCACAAGATAATTTATTGTCATGCATTACAAATATTGGTGCTTGATTGGGTTTCATTGATGGTAAAAGTATTCTCTCTTCTTCACATAAACTATGAGTAGTTACTTTGCTTTTCACAAAGGTTGTAATGGAGGTATGGGAATGATCTTCTTGATTCATGGTGACTACTCTAGGACAAATTCAAACAAGTCTCCATATCGTAGAAGCAAAATCCCTTTCAAATACCAAACATCCTCTTGGAAGCTTCCTTATATAATGTTGAAGGTGACTGCTAGATTGATTGCAAGTTAATTGCTAGTGCACTTCATGGATGCTATTATATGGACACCAAAACTAATAAAAAATCGCCATAACTAATTTTTTTTCTATTTATGTAATCCTTGGAGGAGACATCACTACTACCTTATAACACAATCTTCTCAATCAATTGGCATGCCTTATATCATTGTCATTTAGACAAGGGGCTTCATGCCATATGAACCAGTTTTAGGGCATCAAAATAACATTTCCATCTTGAAAATATGCCAATCCTATAGTATGTACACCCATAAACACCTTTGTTTATCTTAACCATAGCCATAAAAACACTTTGAATAGTGTAAATCCTTCATGAAACACTGGTTTCTCCAAATTTTAAATGTTCCATCAAGATATGCATTTTTGTGTAGAAAGACACCATGTCACTATACCAACAAATTTCAAGGTTGAACCAAAGGAATTTAAACCTAAAAAATCTCATCCAACGTTATGTATTAACATATTATCACGCCAAATGAAATTATTCTCCACAAGTGCACATATGAGTGTTGACATAGGGTTATTTCCAGATGGATCTTCCCTGATCAGTTAAATATGGGATCCTTAGGGATCCTTTGATGGTTACAATCCATGTCAATAGGTATAGTAATAGTGGAAAAGGCATGGATATAACTATTGTTGAGGGTATACCTGGTTGGTATAAATCTCGATATAATAACTAAAATCGAGAATTTTAAGGCCACCTCTCAAACCTGGTCACATATTGCCATAGGGTCGTATTAATTGTTGTTTACAAGCATTTCAATCTTCTTAAAAATTATGCAATTCTAACAACTATGAGTCATTTTCCTCATGCCCTATAAAACTACATATGATAATGTTATAAAAATAAGGGTTAATTTACCATCCATTTCTACTAGAATAACATTCATTGTTGTTATAGAATGTTTCTAGCATTATGAAAAATGTTGTTCTATGACTGATCATAGAATATTGGTGCTTTGTCATAGGTCACCATATTGGTAGGACAACACGCTATTAACATTTGGCACAAATATTCTCCACGCAAAACCATCCCAATACTCTCCAATCTTCCATGTTGCTAATCCATCACAAAGGATCTATAGGAAATCCTTAATTGTTATCAACAAATGCCTAGAAAGACACTATTTATGGTCATTGTCTTTTCCTCAATCCATATGATTATTTTGTTTTGTGGGATCACGGTGTATTGTGAAACCCATGGTATTTTGTTTAAGAGTATCTTTATAATTTTGAAGCCTTCTACAATAAACCAATAGTTTAAGACTAAGACATGATAGTATAACTCTAATTTATAGCAGTGAAAGGGTGAACTCCATAGGATGTAAGGGAAAATAGTTTATATTTTTGTCCCATATTTTGTGAACAACAATATAATACCCCACAATAGTCCTTCTATAATATCTTGTTATGGACTTTAAAAGCATGTACTAGCAATAAAACAAGTGTGTCCATCCTATAGCAAACCCAAAAAACACCTAAGGTCATTACTAGTAGAAATCAATTATTGAGTTTGGGTCACATTCATCATTTCATTATGTAGCTTGAAATAAATTTGTCACACCATATAACTTAGGGCAACATATCTTGGTGACATATTGGCCTACCTTATGTCCAAGTATTTGACATAACTTATAGTGGATGAAACAAGGGTTATATCAGGATTTCATGCCTCAAAACAACTGTATCCAGGAACGATAAAAGAAGTTACACACAATCATTTCAATCACCGATTCTATGTTTTTCTTTCCAGTAGGTCTGTGGCAGTCTTTAACATGGTTTTATAATTGATGATAGAGGTGTAATTGGACTGATACTGTGCACCAGTATTGAATCTCTTAATTAGGAGAAAACCATATGTATGTAAATCCCTCCATAGGATTTATATGGAAATGTTTGAAGTGATCTTTTCTAGACCTAAGTAAATCAGTTGATTGTAAATTGAGAATTGTGTTTTGGAGGATATTTTATAGGGGTAGGGTACTGATGTTACTTGCGTGCAAAACACATATGTGTTAAGTTTTCATAATTTGCTGAGATTATATCTTAAAACAAATTGTCACTAGTAAGATCACTGAAAGAATAACAAGCACAAAAACATAAGAGCACAAGAACACAAAGATTTTCCTCGAGGAAACCACAAGGGAGAAAACCCCACAAAAATTCCTCAGTATAGAACTCAACCATAGTACTGTAAAACCTAGATAACTGCTTCTCTTTTCTTTCTAGGGCACTAATCTTTCTCTCTCTTGCAAAACAACTTGAGTGAGTGAGTACAAATGAAGGGGAGTGCCTCCCTATTTATATTCTTCAGTTGACTTGACCTCTAACCTAACATGGCCCACTTGTCTAACTGACTAGGCCAACTTGTCTAACAAGACACCAAAAATAACATTTATTATATTGACACTTGGGTTCTATTGACCTGACTTACATTCAAAGGTTTACACTGTCTCTTTCAATGACTTACAAAACCAAACTCTTCTCCCAAAGGAGGAACATATTCAATACATCTTGGAATATCTTCTAAAGTTACAATACTTTAACAGTCCCTGTTAACTAGGAAGGTATTCAACCATAGTAGCAACTGCTACCACAACTGTACAACTGAATGGTGAGTCTCTATATGTCGTAGGAAGTTTTGGAATATCATCATACATCTTCATCATCGATCTCAGCTAGACCAT
The DNA here is from genome assembly GCA_001517045.1 of Pseudotsuga menziesii. Lineage (NCBI taxonomy): Eukaryota > Viridiplantae > Streptophyta > Pinopsida > Pinales > Pinaceae > Pseudotsuga > Pseudotsuga menziesii. Next base: position 494,915 of record LPNX010176719.1, read on the forward strand.
CTTCTGTAATCTCAATATGTGAATACTGAACCATCTTTTCTACATACTCGAGCATCTTCTATCATCTTCTAGATCATCTTATGTAGCATTAGTATGTGGATACAGAGTCATTGTCTGTCACGTCAGTATATGAATACTAAATCATCTTCTACAACATTAGTATGTAGATACTGAATCATATTCTGTCATACTAGAATATGAATGCTAAATCAACTTTTGCCAATATCAGTATGTGAATACTAAGACATCATCTGTAACCTCGACATCTGCAACATCAATATATAGATACTGAAACATCAACAACAATCTCATTAGCATGTTAGTGCTAAAATCAAAATCATATACAATGCTATATCATCATCTGCATTATAAGAATAGAGATGTTGGGGCATCATCATCACTATCAGTATAGAAATACTGAAGAAATCTCAATCAACAATCATCAGTGTAACAACACTGAAACTATTTAAACAAACAATTCAATAATCATCAGTATAACAATACTGAAACTATCATCAATATAACAATACTAAAGCAAACATCTCAACAATCATCAGTATAACAATACTGAAGCAAACATCTCAACAATAGTTAGTATAACAATATCGAAGCAATCATATCAACAATCAAAAGTATAGCGATACTTAAGATTCATCTTTCCCTCTAGCCATCTCAGAGAAGCATCACGTAGAGTTCTCTGGTAGATCCATCCAGGAATTTTGTCCAACTTACTAACCCTTTTGAACCAACAAGCCTAGTTAGACAGATGGATCTCCCTGGGGACCAAACAGGCCTTGTCTAGCTTACTAACCCTTTCGAGCCAACCAAGCCTAGCCATACATACTAATCCCCCTATGATAAACATGCCTCATCTGACTTACTAACCCTTTTGGGCCAAACAAGCCTAGCTAGACTTACCCTCCTCTAGACTAAGCTACTCACCACTGCATCCATATTCCATCTACTGACACTCCCTCTTTCGAGAGAGGTCCTTTCGGACTACACCAAGCTTGTCTCGAAAGTATTCAAACTTTACATGAGCCAGAGGCTTAGTTAACACATCTGCCACTTATTCCTTTATAGGAAAGTACTTGAGCTTTACAGATTCTTTCTGAACCATATCCTGGATAAAATGATATCTAACTTCAATATGCTTTGTCTTATCATGAAACACATGATGTTATGTCACCTTGATACAACTCTGACTATCACAAAGGATATCCGTAGCATCTATCTTTGCATCATATAGTCCTGCTAACATCTTTCAAATCCATACTGCTTCGCTACATGCTGAACATGCTGCAGTGTATTTCGCCTTTCCCATGATAAGTGCAATACTGGTATGCTTTCTACTGAACCAAGAGATCATGCTTGATCCTAGACTAAAGCAACAACCTGGGGTGCTTTTTCTATCTTTGGTACTTCCTCCCCAATCTGAATATGTATATCCATGTAATATGATCTCGCCACTAGATGCATATCCGAGCCCATAATCTAAAGTTCCCTTTAGATACCTCATTACATTTTTTTCTCTAATAAGGTGAATGTGATTAGGATTCACCATATACTGACTTGGAGTGTTTACAACAAAACATATATCTGGTCTTGTATTGGTTAAGGACATCAGAAAACCAATAATATGTCTGTATAAGGTAGCATCATCATTTAATAACTTCAAACTTGTTGTCATCGGAGTAGTCATAGCCTTGGAATCTATCATTCCAAATCTTTTTAGTATTTCTACTGCATATTTTCCTTGGTTTAGGAAAATCTCGTATGGATACTGCCATACCTCAAGACCTAGAAAGTAATGCATCATTCCAAGGTCTTTCATCTCAAACTTTGCAACCAGCTTCTTCTTACATTCGATGATGGGATTATCTTCTCCTGTTAGGAACATATCATCTACATATAGTAATAATATCATAATCCCATCATTCTCAATCTTATAGTAGAGGTTGGGGTCCACTTTACTTTTGGTAAAGCCTAAGCTCATTATAAATCCATCGATCCTTCCATACCATGCTCTGGGTGCTTGCTTTAACCCATACAATTCCTTCTTTAGTCTACATACATGATTTTTCTGATCATTAGTCTCGAACAATTTGCGGTTATTCGATATATACCTCTTCTTGAATCAAGCCATTTAGAAAGGCTGTCTTCACGTCCATTTGATGTAGCTTCCAATTCATATTGGATGCCAAGGAAATGATGGTTTTGATTGAGGTGTACCTAGCCACTGGTGCAAAGGTCTCCTCATAGTCAATTCCCTCTTTATGAGAGAATTCTTGAGCTACAAATCTTGCCTTGTAATTTTCTATACTACCATCTGCTGAGTGTTTAGTTTTGAAGATCCATTTCGAGGATACAACTGATTTGTCTTTTTGTCTTGGTACTATTTACCACACACATTATTTATAATGGGCTGGTACTCCTCGACCATTACATTAACCCACTCCTTCTATTTTATTGCTTCTTCAAAACATAACAGTTTGTTATCAACTAGATAACAAATCAAAGCCATATAACTAGGGCATGAATTTCACTTCTTTCTTTCTCAGATGGTTCCTTCTGGGGCACCATGTCTTTTTGCTTCTTCAATTACTTCACGAGCTCAAGTATGTTTTCTTTTTCGAAAAGTAATTTCACTAGGTAATTCCTCAGGTAACTGAGGTTCTGTCATATCATGATCCTCGGGCATTTGATCTTCTTCTCTGTTCCTAACTAGTTTAGGACTTTCTGCAGCTTTTGGAGTTTCATGCTCCTCTTCATCTTCCTTATCTTTCTTTGACTTCCTGAAGGTTGTATCTTCGTCAAATGCAACATCTCTTCTAAGTTCAATTTGATGGTATCTTGGGATATTGATTCGATAAGCTTTTGATTGCTCACTATATCCTACGAACAATCCCTTCTTTCCTAAAGGATCTAACTTTGACCTTTTCTCCTTGGGAATGTGTATGCATACATGACAACCAAATATATTTAGGTGACGTACTTCAGGATTTTCTCTGGAAAACATTTCTTCTAGACTTTTGTTTCCTAAGGAACTGTGGGAGATTCTATTATGTACATACACTGTTGTTATGGTTGCTTCTTCCCATAGGTATATCGGTATATCTTGATCATGTATCATAGATTTCACAACTTCCATGATAGATCTATTCTTTCTTTCTACCGCACCATTTTATTGTGGATTACAGGAAATGGTGAGCTCCCTCTTAATCCTAGATTGCTTGCAGTATTCATTGAATTCATTTGATGTGAACTCTCCTCCATTATCTAACCTCAATATCTTTATTTTATTTGCAGAGAGGTTTTCTACTAGGGCCTTAAATTCCTTAAACCTTTCAAACACTTCATCCTTCTTTTTCAAGAAGTATATCCAAGTCTTGCGAGAATAGTCATCAATAAAAGAAGCATAGTAAACATACCCGCTTAATGAAGTGGTTTGCATTAGCCCGCATATGTATGAATGGATAATGTCTAAGATCCCTTTTGTTTTACTGTCACTATTTGGATAAGGATTCTTAGTATTCTTTCCTTGTGCACATCCTTTACACACTCCTTCATGTTTTATCTGAATTTTGGGTAGACAAGTCACAAGCTTGCTTACAATTGGTAGAGCTTTGTAGTGAATATGAGCAAGCCTTCTATGCCATAGCTTACATGGGTTTATGGTACCAGTTTCTAATGATGAATCTGTATGTTCCTTTAATTTTTAGATTCCTCCTTCTTCAACTCCAATTTCTACTGCATCATATATGGCTTTACCTTTTGTCCACATGAGAAATTTTCCATCCACAAAAGCAACTCTGAATCCTTTCTTGTCTAAGGCTGAAATAGAAAGAAGATTCTTCTTTAGTCGTGGGACATATAGGACATCTTTCATATTCATTGGCTTTCCAGAGTCCAACTTATAGGATGCTCCTCCTATTCCTTTGATGGGGTATTGGGAATCATCTCCAAGCATTACTTTGTGTGGAGATTCCTTTTTTACAAGGCATGAGAGTGATTCCTTGTAGCCTGTCATGTGCTTCGAGGCACCACTATCTACTATCTAGGTGTCATTTCCTAGTGAGATTGATCCTATTTGAGTAGAGATCAATACATATTCTTCACCAGAGTCTTCATCCTTCTTTGCTTCTTCTTCAACTTCTTTATCACTATCTTCAGCAGCATGGGCTTGAAATATTCTCATCTTTTTTACTCTTTCTGCTTTCATGGGACAGTTGATGGCAATGTGTCCCAACTTGTGGAAAGTGAAGCATTCAAAATTTGAGAAGTCTTTCTTAGGCCTCTTAAACCCTTGAGTCTTATGAGGATGGTCATGAATCTTCCTTTTGACTTTGGTATGATATGTAAAGGTTTGATCCTCATTATTATTTAGCTTTTCTTCTCTAGCTGCTATCCTTTCTTCTTATTGAACACATTCTTCCCATAACTTTCAGAATTTGGATAGTTTCCTTCTTGAACAGATTCCTTAGATAAAGGCTTCCCAATCTCTTGGAAGAACATTTAAGGTTTTCATCACAACTTCTGCTTCTTCAACCATATCACTAATGGCTTATAACCGATCCTTGATTTGAGCTACTCTTGTAAAGTAAGACTACATGGTCTCTGACTTTTGAGTTGATTCCTCAGGGTCATCTTCCTATTAATGTTTCTTCCTTCAAATAAACCAGATAGAGCACCAAACATTTCTTTTGGAGTCTCACTCGAGGATACTTGAGGAATCAAGTTATATTTGATGGAGTTAGCTATGATCCTTTTAGTTATGATCATATCCTTCTTATACTTGGTCTTGGCTTCAACTTCTTCTGGTTCTTTCACTTCCTCCTTTACAAATCCATCTAGATCATTCTCTTGTAGGATGAGCATGATTCTATACTTCCATGCTCTGAAGTTTTCAACACCTTCAAGCTTTTCATCTAGCTTGGTATTCTTTGTCATATTTAATACAGTGAGAACTTCAAATGGAATAAGGAGGAATAATACTTACTTGAAGAAAACAACTTTTGACTAACCTCCTTCTGGATGACTCAGGGTTTGATGCAGAAACCCTAATTTTTTAGTTGGGATCACTGGTAGAGCTGAGTGATGGAGAAGATGCGCCTCCCTAGGGAGAGGTAGACTGTATCTTGTTTTTTTTTTCCTGATATTGATGATGAAGACACAGGAAAACTAAAGTCCTAGTTTGTCCCGACAGCAGTAACTGGTCCAAAACTGAAACTTCTCGTAATTCAATTCTATTTTCACAGAAATATGTGCCCTTCAGGGGCGAGTTGAGGGAGCCCTCTTTTCTGGTTGATCTGTCGAGGGATTTGTTTAGAGTAAGAAACCCTAACTGTGCAGTGCTTCCTTTCAGGGTGGCTCTGATGGCATGTTAAGTTTTCATAATTTGCTTAGATGATATCTTAAAACAAATTTTCACTAGTAAGATCACTGGAAGAACAACAAGCACAGAAACATAAGAGCACAAGAAAAAAAATATTTTCCTTGAGGAAACCACAAGGGAGAAAACCTCGCAAAACTTCCTCAATATAGAACTCAACCAGAGTAGTGTAAAACCCAGACAACTGCTTCTCTCTTCTTTATGGCGCACTAATATTTCTCTCTCTTGCAAAACAACTTGAGTGAGTGAGTACAAATGAAGGGGAGCGCCTCCCTATTTATATTCTTCAGTTGAATTGACCTCTAACCTAACATGGGCGACTTGTCTAACTAACTGGGTCGACTTGTCTAGAAAGACACCAAAAAGAACATTTATTATATTGACACTTGGGTACTATTGACCCGACTTACATTCAAAGGTTTACATTGACTCTTTCAATGACTCTTACAAAACCAAACTCATCTCCCGAAGGAGGAACATATTCAATACATCTTGGAATATCTTCTAAAGTTACAATACTTTAACAATATGACCTGCTCATGTTCTATGCTAGTTGAAATATCTGTGAAGTCTAAAATATGCCATGAAGATAACTAAGATATCTAAAGTTCACACTTATATTGAGGCATCTGTGTTAGTGTAGAAAGGGGTTAGCTTCATACATTTGTGGCATTTATTTTCACAATGTGCTTCCCATCGCTCCAAAGTAGTTGTCCATATATTAGGATTTTAATCTCCTAGGAAAAGTTTCACAAGTTTGGTGCTAACGCTCAACATGCAACTCAATTTCTCATTTTTTCTTTGTAAACTTATGCTTCCTTGGTTTCATTGTCACATAGACCCCTCCTGGAGAAATCTTAATGGCCTTGTAAATTAATGTGAATTATGCACAACACCTATTAAACTTTGCTTGAAATTTTTTAAGCTCCTCTTCCAAGGACATATTACATGCAGTATCCATAGGACCTAGATGTGTTATCTTCCATGTGATCTTTTTTTTTAAAATTTGTATGGATCTTGTCAAAGATTAGTAGAATTTTGACCTTTAACCTAGAACTTGAGTGTTTGTGTCAAGATCATGGTCATATTCTTAGATCTTTAAGAAATCTTTAGTAGTCCATTCAACTCTTGACCATTTCAACCAATGACGAATATACTTTGTGAGCTTTTCTAACCAACCATATGACTTTACTTGGTAATTCAACCCAAACAATCTCATGAAAGTGTTCAAACAAGTACTTATCCTTGAACTTTATGGATGAATGAACACACACCTCATGCAAGTACTTATCAAGCAGAGATACAATTTCTTGGTATGTGGATGAATGAACATGCACCTCAAATCAATCTTGATGTTGGTCCTTTGTCGACAACTTCCACCACATTTTAGCTACTCTAAATTTACTACTATGTGTGTGTAAAGTTGCATCTTATACAAAGTGTAACATCTACATTCAAGTTATTAAAGATAATAACCTTTGTTGTGCCCAAACTAGGAATAATTGTTTTTCCTTCAAGCTTGGAAAAAAAATCCAACAACAATGCCTTAGTTTTGTGTTGCCACATAATGCACAAAATGGATCGTCTTTTCTTAGCAGTCTTATCTGAATAAAAGTACCACAAAGCACATAACCAAATTAATCTTCAAGCCAGTCTTCTATAACTAAAATATATAATTACAACTTGAACCTTCACTGCCACTATTTTTCACTTCAAGATAGGGTATAAGAGGGGAAGGGGTCTACTGTGCTTGATCATAGTCATCCTAATGTTCACATTCAGAAAACCAAGCAATAATAGACAACCGTTTACTAAAAAATGTGCTTTTAATGTCATGGGAATAATCATTAGTCTAGACATTCATAGGTTCATGCCTCACAAATGTAATGAAGATTTCATTCATTAGTATCTTAGGTAAAAGGTCAAAATACATACCTTGTTACTGTTGTTTAGACCTTAGTAATTGAGCCTAGTAATCGGTTTTCCATTGAGTAGGGGTGTACTGAGGTGGAGGTGGCAACATGTAACATTGAATCCGAGTGATATGGGAAAATACGTATCCGAATGTTAAAGAAGAGAATCCATCTTCAATAATAAATATATAAATGAATGTTGAATAAAATAGATGATAGATTACATTACAATATTTTGGATTTTATATCAGCCATTGCACCTTTTCAATGTAAAGGTCCCCACTCTTCGATTACTTAATAAATATATATTCATTATATGGTATTTATTATTATTTATATTTATATTTATAACATTTCCCTTCCCTTAAGGGCAACTTTGTCCTCAAAGCTGAGAGTGTTGTTGTCCTCTTATTATGGATTGTGTTTGAAGTACTGGCTTGAACACTCAAATATTAGATTGACTTCGTTCTATGGACGTGATTTTTGAACTTGTATTGTAATCCTTTTTGCTTAAGTGGTGCGCTTTTGAAACAATATAACTTGTAATTATTTGTTTTCCATGTTGCCTTTTGGATTCCAGTTATGATCAATTGTGGATCTTCTTTACTTCCAAAAGTTGCACTAGTTGTGGATTGTTTAGTCACATCATTCAAAGCTTGAACTTGAGCGACTAGTTCATAATTGACAAGTGGCTTAGAGATAGGATATACTTTGGTTGTATATTCTACAATATTTTTCTTAGTTACACCATTGTGAGGTTGTTCAGTTTATGATCCATTTTGACTAACAGATCCATTTTGACTAACAGAGCCATGTGGAACTTCCCTTTGTTGCGTGTCAATATTGAGTACCTTAGATTCTAATCCGTTTTGACTAATTGAGCCTTGTGGAAATTCCCTCTGTTTCTTGTCATTATTGTGTACCTCAATTTATGATTCCTTTTAACTAATTGATCCTTATGGAACTTCCCGCTTCTGCTTTCCATTATCGTGTACCTCCTCAATAACAAGGGGTAGCTCCTACACAACTATTGTGGATGAGGCCATCTATTTACTCGAAGAATTTTGTTGTTTAGGTAGATTACTAGATCTATAATTTTCCAACCTCTTTATGATAGAGTCTATCTTGTCGTTCATCCTTGCCTCCAATCTATCGAATTGGGTTTTTAATTTAGTCATCAATGTTCTAGTATGTGGAGTCATATAATTTGAGGGCATTTCACAATTTATGAAAAATAAAAATACATATTATAATAATAGTTATTAAATAATAATAATTTTATATTTAGTATATTTTTATTATAATGCCTCACACTTTTGAAAAAACTGCATGTGGTTTTACTTCTTATTTTTTGTCTTTTTTCGTTCAAATGCTTTCTTTCTTGTTTTTATTTTTAACTTTTCTTTTTCACGAGTCTTTCTTACTTTATTTCCTTCATGAGTATTTCTTATTTTTTTTCTCCTTTTAAGAAAACCACGTGTGGTTTTCTTTTTAAAACCAGATGCCGACTCTGATACCACTATAATACCGAAGTCGAGTGTTATGGGAAAATCCATATCCGGATGTTAAAGAAGAGAATCCATCTTCAGCAATAAATATATAAATGAATGTTGAATGAAATAGATGATAGATTACATTACAAAATTTTGGCTTTTTATATTAGCCATTGCACCTTTTAAATGTAAAAGTCGCCGCTATTTGATTAATTAATTAATATATATTCATTATATGTTATTTATTATTAGTATTATTTATTTACATTTACATATTTTATGTTTGAAACACAACAAAGCTTGTTTCTTTTGGTTTTTAGGCCTCCAAGGCCGTTGAGGGTTAGACATTGGTTTGCATATGCAAATTATCCCAAAAATCACTAAAATAACACTTTAAGGTGAATCATATCACATTCAATATTGCAATTAAGGAAAGCATATGTAACTAAATAAGCATAAATCATATTGTCTCATGGCCATAAAAAAGTCTTAATGTTTTCCATGGAGGTCTTAGATTTAGGGGCAAAAAATCTATCAAATGTAGTATAGGATGGGTTATAAAATTAGACAAACCAGTTCCCAATCCAATGCCCTCCAAAAATGAAGACATTCACCATAGATAACAAAACCTAACTAGCAATACAAATGCCTTGCAAGACATCCCACCAAGTTATCTAACCACAAAAAAACATGTCTCCAATAGGTAGGGAAAGTAATTTCAATTATTATCCCTTCAAGAGAGCCTCCTCAAGCCATTTGCCTTGTAGACCATGAAAAGTGCTCTCATGTCATGCACCTTCTAGACCCTATAGAACATGTGTGTGTTGTCCCCATGACCCCCTATGACAAAAGTACTAAGTTAAGTTAGATTCCTTCAAGTAGATTTGAATCCATGGTGGCATCATTGGAAGGATTTCTGCCTAAGAGTGTGGACAATCATGATGATGCAAACTAAAGAAGGAGTATGGAAATTGAGAAAAAATTTAGCCGAGAGGGAACCAGATGCTTTTGACCTACGAAGCTTGGTCTCAACAGAAAACCTAGTTGATAAAGATGATGCTTCCATGGAAAAAGAAGAATTTTACTTTGGTATGTTGGGATCGTTGGGTTGTGTGGTTGATCTAGAAGCTGAAAATTTGTTGCTTAAAGGTGACAGTGTAATTGGTTGAAACTTGTCTCTCTTGGTTTATTTGAGAAAGATGCAATGTAAAGAAGAGTCATAGGTAGATGGAGGCGGTGGTATTGGCATCCACTAACCATCCATTCCACATTGAGAAAAAAAGTGGATGGGCTCACTACCTAAGGGTAGGAAACACAACCAAGGCACCTTGTTGATTTGTACCAATGAAGTGAATGAAAAGTATATATGTTATGAGTTCAACAACAACTATTCCTTGTTGAGAAGGGAAGTTGCATAATCAAGATGGAATTTGACACAAAAGCATGTGGTTCAAATATTCATGTCGCGAGACACTTTCATCATTTGGGTGCTAAGTTAGATTAGCTACTTTTTTTGCTTGAGTCATGATGTGATGCAATGGATAAGGACTTTGCAAGATTCTACAAAGACTTACTAACTATGACCCGAGGAAATTGATAAATTTATAAATAATTAAACAAATGCTAGAACTATTTAAACCTAATGCATAGGCATGGACTAGCTGCTTTGCAACTGCCCTTATTTTATCCATATGATCCATTGTAATGTTTATCATATGGAAGTATGAATTTTGTAGATTTTTATTGAATGACCATTTTTTCCAGGAACTCTAGGGCCATTTAGGGACACTTTGAGAACTTGCTATGGGGGCATGAAACCCAAAATGGGAAACATAATAGGGTGCCATCAAATCCTACACATCCATCTAGCCATTATGGATGTCTCCACATTGGCCATGGTTGCATGAGAGCATTCGACTCAAATTGGACCCCCTTGTGCAAAATTGGCATGACCTTCATTGAGAAAAACCCTAATTCTGGAGACGACACAATAGGGCCATTATCAATCAATTGATTCACGGTACGGGGGGTCCCAAATATAAATCAAGGCATCCTAAATCCATCAAAATTGACAGCTTTGTGGCTAGAGACATTGTTTTAGTTATGTGGCCATTTTTGTCAGGAAACCCGGGGCCATTTAGGGACACTTTGAGAACTTTCTACGGGTGCATGAAACCCAAACCAGGAAACATAACTAGGTTCCATTAGCTCCCACACATGCCTCTAGACATTGTGGATGTTTCCACACTGGCCATGGTCATGCAGGAGCGTTCGACCCAAATTTGACCCCCTTGTGCAAAATTAGCACGACCTTCACTGAGCAAAACCCTAGTTCTGGAGATGACATAATAAGACCGTTACAGGGAAATTGATTTATGGTACATGGGGTCCCATAGCTACAAACGATCATCCCAAATCCATTAGAATCAACAGATTCATGATTGGAGACACGACTTTGGTTTTGTGTCCATTTTTTCCAGGCACCTCAGGGCCATTCAAGGACACCTTGAGAACTTGCTATGGGTGCATGAAACCAAAAATGAGCAACGTAATTAGGTTTCATCATCCCATACATGCATCTAGCCATTGTGGATGTCTCCACATTGACCATGATCATGTGGGAGCATTTGGATGAAATTTCCCCCCCTTGTTCAAAATTGGCACGACCTTCACTGAGTAGAACCCTAGTTCCAGAGACGATAGAATAGGATTGTTTTCGAGCAATTGAGTCACGGTACAGAGGGTCCCCCCACTGAAACTTGACATCTTGAACCCATCAGAATCGATGAATTTGCAACCAGAGACATGATTTTGGCTCTATGGCCCTTTTTTCCAAGCACCTTGGGGACATTCAAGGACAATTTAAGAACTTGGTATGGGTGCACGAAATCCAAACTAGAAAACATAACTGGGTTCGGTAAGATTCCTCATATGCATCTATCCATTTTATATGTCTCCACGCTATCCATGATTGCTCGATAGCGTTTGGCTCAAATTTAACCCCCTTGTGCAAAAATGACAAAACCTTCACTAAGCAGAACCTTGGTTCTGGAGACATCACAATAGGACCGTTTTCGAGTAATTGAGTTACAGTACAGAGGGTCCTCCAGCTGAAACCCGACATCTCGAATCCATCATAAATGATGGAATCACGATTGGAGACTAGTTTTTCTTTTGTGGTCATTTTTTCTAGGCACCTTAAGGCCATTCAATGACACTTTGAGAGCTTGGAGCAGGTGCACGAATCCCAAATCCGGAAACGTAACCCGGTTTTGTTAGATCCCACACGTGCATCTGGCCATTGTGGATGTCTCCATACTGTCGATGGTCGCGCAGGAGAATTGGGAGGAAATTTGACCCCCTTGTGCAATATTGGCACAACCTTCACTTAGTAGAACCCTAGTTCCACAAATGGCACAATAAGACTATTGATGGGAAATTGAGTCACACTACAAGGGGTCCCCCAGCTGAAACCCGACATCTCAAATACATCAAAATTGATAGATTGGCAACTAGAGACACGATTGATCTTCTGTGGACATTTTTCTAGGAACCCTAGCGCTAGTGGGGGACACTTTCATAACTTGCTACTGGTGCAGGAAACCCAAACCGGGAAACGTAACAGGGTTCTGTCATCTCCCAAATGTGCATATGGCCATTGTGGATGTATACACACTAGCCATGGTTGCACGGGAGTGCTTGGCTCAAATTTGACCCCCTTGTACAAAATTGGCATGACCTTCACTAAGCAAAATCCTAGTTCTGAAGACGTCATAATGTCTATATGGAGATGACACAATAGGACCATTTCCAGGCAAGTGAGAGTCATGGTACGGGGGGTCCCCCCGGCTAAAACCTGATATGTCAAATCCATCTAAATTGATGAATTCATGACCAGAGACATGGTTTTGGTTATGTGTCCATTTTCACTAGGCACCCTGGGGCGATTCATGGACACTTTAAGAACTTGCTACGGGTGCACGAAACCTAAAACGAGATATGTAACCGGGTTTTGTTAGCTCCCACACATGCATATTTCCATTTTGGATGTCTCCATGCTATCCACGATTGTGTGGTAGCATTCATCTGAAATTTGACTCCTTGTGCAAAATTGGCAAGGGCTTCATTGAGTAGAACCCTAGTTCTAGACATGGCACAATAGGACCGTTTACAGGAAAGTGAGTCACAGTAAGCATTAGCGGAAATTTGGGGTCTAAAATGGGCCTTATAAGAAAACGTGCCAAAATAAGTTTTTGTGAGTTGGAATTCAAGAACCAATAGAATTTCAATAAAATAAGCCAACCATAATGGCTGAATTGACATATTTGTCATTAAAAAAAACTACTTTTTTTGTTCGTATTTTCGACATATCTCATTGTGTTTTTACTCAAATTTCGATCGGGAGAGCTCGTTGGATGCGGAATTTGATTCCGCATCCAACGAGTACCCACACTACATACTTTTGACGGACCCCGCTACCCCAAAAACAAGAAATACCTGAAAAAACGTGATGATGACATCATCATTACATTTTTTCAGATATTTCTTGTTTTTGGGGTAGCGAGGTCCGTCAAAATTATGCAGTGCGAGTACTCGTTGGATGCAGAATCAAATTACGCATCCAACGCGCTCTCCCGATCGAAATTTGAGTAAAAACATAGGGAGATATGTCGAAAATACGAACACAAAAAGTAGTTTTTTTCTTTCTTCCTCCAAAATTAATCAATATTATTTTATTATTTTCCTTAGGAGGCCCATTTTAGACCCCAAAATTCCTCTAATCTGAGGGTCTCCCAATTGAAAGCCGACATCTCGAATCCATCGAAATCAACAGAATCATGACCAGAGACATGGTTTTGGTTACGTGTCCATTTTTCCAGGCACCCACAGGGCCATTCAAGGACACGTTGAGAACTTGTTACATGTGTACAAAATAAATGTTTTTAAAGATATATGTCATGCATATAATGTTTCATGTGACAATGCAATATCAAGGGGACATTTGGTGTGATTTGAGAAAATGTATAGTTATGGAAATTTATTCGTTGACTTCACATAAGCGTAAATGGTGAACATTGTAGACAACATTGTTGATGCCATGGTGGCATTGTTGGAAGGATTTTGGCCTTAGAGTATGGACATGTACAATGATGAAACTAGAGTAGGAGCATAAAAATTGAGAAAAAACAACCAATATTATTCTATGAAATAAGAGCATGTAAATTGATGTGTGGTTCAATTATTCCATGTTTCGCTACGTTGTAATATTTGTGGAGTTATTTAGTTTATTAAAGATCGATAAAAATTTGTTTCTAGAGTAATATGATAAGTATAATTTAGTATAACTGAGATCCCTTATTCCACTATTTCAAGTTTTTCAAGGAGTATTCTGCATACTATTCAAGGAGTATGTCTTACTCTTGGATTCATGTATATTTGTCGATATGGGTGGCATATAGACATTGGTGCCACATGCCATATGGCATGGGAGTGTTGATGTATTTGTAACTTTAGAATGATTCACTTGTATATTTCTTATTGTACCCCGATGCAGATGTTTGTTCCTCCGATCGGGAGAGTCATTAATATAATAAAGTCATGTAAAGTCATTGAGGTTAACCCTCCATTGTAAGTCGGGGAAATATACCCCACAATTGAGTTGTATTAGGGTTATTAGACTCTCCTAGAGAAGTCGGCCCTGTAGAGTAAATGTCAAGTGGAAAACAAGTATAAATAGAGAGCGAGACTCTCTATTTGACACACACACTCACTCAACAGTAGTGCATGAGTGAGAGAGGAGTAGCTCGCTTAAGTGAGAGAGACAACAACTGTTCGAGATCATCTTTGTATCTTTGGGTGTTACTTTTTCTATTGGTGCTCATTCTATCTCTGAGGAAGTTGCGGGGTTTTCTCCTTTATGGTTTCCGCGAGGAAAATTCTTTTTGTTTCTTGTCTCTTGTGATTATTGATGTGAATGTTATTCTCTTAGATAAGATCCTAGATCATATTGATTAAATGATAAAGTTCTAACATGGTATTAGAGCAAGAACTAGGGCTTCCTATTTGAAGGTGTTCTCTCCACAGATCATCAAGCAAGGAGGGTTAGGCTAACTCACCTCACTAAGGCGCATCTATTGGTGGTATCGGTTTCTAAATCAAAGAAGTTTCACTATACAACCAAAATACAAATGCAATGGCAGCTAATGGAAATTAGGGTTTCATGCCTGAAAACCCTAAAAGACTGAATTTAAGTAAACCTAGAACTTTCCCTATAATGCGAGATTCGAGAATGCTCAGAAGCTGAATTTTTTACAGGCTGAAGCAAAATTCGTTTTGTACAGTGTGTAAAAGTGTCAGCCTCAAATTCTCTATATTTTAGGAGATATGGTTCCTCCAAATCAGGGTTCCATCCTCCTCTAGAATACAGTCATAAACATGTGACCTAGGGAGATTTGCTATATCTCGGGCTAGGAAGGTCCAAACAAAATTTCACAAGATGTTATAGGTAGGGAACAGACTGTAATTTCTATGGTAAGTTTTTTAGACCTATAATGTGAAACAGTGACACGTGGAAGTCCGTACAAGTTCCCTATCCTGAACAATCCCCAAAACAGTCACCTTGGGAAAATCCAAATAAGTCCCACTTGGAGAATCCATTTCTTCTCTAACCTATGTGGTTGGAAATAAGACTTCTTAGGATATCATAGTGAGAAGTTTCAGACCTTAGGGATCTGAAACTTTAGATATACAACAGAAGCAATATTAGTCATTTCTGTAGAAGAAATTGGAAAACTAGGGCTTCTTGTTACGGGAGCTTCCCTCCACTATTTTTAGAAAAGGAGTGCCTTGGACAACACACCTTGAAGAGGCCCATATTTCTATCCAATCAGAAGTTTGAAATTTCAAGTTTTAAAAATTAGGGTTTCTCTAACAAACCCTAGATCGGTCAACTCCAGAACCAGGACGGACACCTCATATCGGTAAGATCTAAATTTTTTCTATTTACATTTGAGGTTCTCATTTCAAAATGACTAATCACACCAACTTGATGATAAGATTGGTGAAGCTGACAACTTGCAAGTATGGAAGTATAGGAACTCTGTGATCCTTGAGGAAATTGACTTAGATCAGTATTTCAGTAAAAAAGTTGTAAGGGCAAGAGGGAGATGAGCCTAAGGCTAGAGCAAAGAGATTCATTGCAGATTCTATTAAAGATCATCTCATCCCTCATGTGTCATCCTTGAAGACACCAAAAGGAAGTGTTCAATGCTACGCTGAAGCAATCGAAGAAGAATAAGATATTGTTACAACCACCTTAAATGGCATCCCAGGATCATGGATTCATTCATTCGAGGAATGTGTGCCAGAAGGAAGCGATTACCTTCAACAGACTCTGGGAAGAGGGCACACAAGAAGAAGCTCGACTCATAATAAGAGAAGAGAAGATGGGAGCAAATGAAGATCAAGCTCTCACGATTCAAAGAAGATCCCTCAAGCGATGAGGAATATGAAGGACTCAATTCTTGAAGAACCTCTTATCCATCTTAGCATTTGGNGAAGACTCAAGAAGGAGTTTACCCATGAAACAAATAAAGATAAGTATTTGAATTGTCTTTTCCTATGTATCTAGTTGTTTATATGACATTTTTTAGTTGTGGAATGTATTATGCATGATAGAATGTCTGCATTAATGAAAAATATACTACTAATATGCATGTTATGGGTAAGTAGCCTATAGTGCTATACAACAATCCATTGCTACTTATCTAGGATGAAACCTCTTTGTTGTCATATTGGGATTAGTGCACAATCTCAATAATGTTATGGTAGAGATGGAAGGCATCTAGAAAGTTTTTGTGTATATGAGATATGGATGAATGTTGTATTGGCTAAAATAGTTGCATGATTATACCTTTATGCATAAGAATTTTCCATTATGACTATTCCTTATGAAATGTTTCTAACCATACAACTAGTGCATTTGAGTTGTAGGTAAGATCATGTACAATCGCCTACAAGAAAATAAGGATGAGACTTGTTCCGAAGAACAAGTGACGACATTTCAAGATTCACTCCAATAAGCATACATGAAGATGAACCTGAAGCTTCCCAGGTCAAAGACACCATAGCAAAAGAAAAAGCTTCAGAATAATATAAAGAGAATGGTAGATGAACCTCTAGAGATAAAGACCATCTTGGGCACAAGAAATAATCCAAAATGAATAGTAGTATGGCGAGACTTCAAGAGGCCTCAGACACACTCTAGTTATGTGATATTGATGAGCGACATCATTGATGTAGAGCCTTCTAGCTATGAAGAAGTAGATAAGAATAATGGGAAGGAGACTATGATCAAAGAGTACCAGTTCAATAAGAATGATGTCTAAGGGAAGTTCGTAGTGTCTTCCATATGGATCTACAAGATCCAACATGTAGTAGATGGAAACATCGTGGGATACAAGGAAAGATTCGTAGCACGAGGCTTCTCACAGAAAGAAGGCACATACTACGAAGAGACATTTGCACCAGTGACATGGTACACTTCCATTATATCCATACATACAGGTATAAGATGGGAGCTACATCATCTAGCATCAAGATAACATTCTTGAATGATGTATTTAAGGAGGAAGTATACGTAGAGCAGCCACTGGGAGTTGAGACACATTACAGGCATACTCATGTGTGCAAATTAAAGAAGGATTTGTACGAGCTTAGAAGGAACCCATGGGATAACACATACATGAGGAGTTTGAAGATTACCTAGAGTGATGAAGATCTTAACCTTTGTTACGAGATTGAAGATGAAAGCCTATAAAGGATGACAAGCTCACAAATGGGTGCGAGAAGAAATTTTCAAAGTTCAATATAGAGGATCTTGGTATCCAGTGACCCTAGATGGATACATAGAATATTAGTAGCATAGGAAGCTACTTGTCACTCCATGCTTCAATACATAGAGTACAAAAGGTAGAGGGAGAATGATGCTCCGATTTAGAGGGAGTGTCTGCAGAAGATCCTTAGGTTCGACATGGTAAGATAGGATGGAAAGCTTACTGATGGCTCTAGGATTTACTGAGAGTAAGGCGAATTCCAACCTTTACTTCAAGGTGGAAGGCGGAAGACCAGTGATGCTCCTATTATATGTTGATGACATGTTCCTAATAGGAAAATAGGAACTCATTAAAGATACAAGAAGGAGACTTGCTGCCGAGTTCGAGATGAAGGACTTGGGTATGATGCACTACTTTCTAGGCATGGAGGTGTGGTAGAGTATGGATGGAATATTCCTTGGAATAGGGAAGTATGTAGTGGAGATCCTAAAGAGGTTCGGGATGATGGACTGCAAGGCCATGGCCACACCTATGGCTTCGAACCCGAATCTATTAAGTGATGCTTCGTCAGAGACGGTTGATGCCACGATGTATCGTCAGATGATTTGTTCATTGATGTGCCTAGGGAAGACAAGACCAGACACATGGTTTGTTGTGAACGAACTGAGCCAGTTCCTGACAGGTCTGAGACATGCTCACCTGGTTGCAAAGCATGCATTGAGGTACTTGAAGGGTACAGTTGAGTATGGGCTCAAGTATGATATGAATTAGAAGACTAACATGCATGGTTATGTTGATTCGAATTGGTAGTGCCACTGAGAAGAAGAGCACCTTGGGTTGCCTCTTTAGTTTGAGATCCAGTATAGGCTATGGGTTTGGCAGGATGCAGTCCTGCATGGCACTGAGTACAGCCGAGGCAAAATATGTTTCCACTTGCTCGGTTAGTTGCGAGGTAGTATGTTTCTTTTGAAAGCTACTATTTGATTTTATTGATCTGACTTGCATTTTTGTATGATGCAGAGAGGAGAAGTGAAGCTCCAGTGTGTACTTTAGATCGAGGTTCCTTCCAAGGGGAAGTGATGAGTCTGAGAGCCTTTCTGACATGGTTTGAAGGCTGGGCCTCCCATGGTAGGATGTAAGCGTTGAGCCTTTTCGACATGGTGACAAGTTGGGCCTCCCATGGTCGGATGTAAGTGCAGAGCCTTTCCAACATGGTGGCAGGTTGGGCCTCCCATGGTCAGATGTAAGTGCAGAGCCTTTCTAACATGGTGGAAGGATGGGCCTCCCATGGTCGGATATAAGTGTTGAAGGTGATGAGACCTACATCCACTTATGAAAAAGAGTTGGCATTGTAGATGAAGAGATACATGGAGGCTAGGTCTACATACAACATGAAAAAGGGTTGGCTCTGTAGAACTTCCTATGATGAGTATATTTGAGAGATAGCGGCAACACTGATGATGATGATCTAATGATGAAGACTTGTGCTGATGAACTGTGTCAAGAGAATACCTTCCTAGTTAAGAGGGAGTGTTGATGTATTTGTAACTTCGGAATATATTCACTTGTATATTGCTTATTGTACCCCGATGAAGATGTTTGTTCCTCTTATCAGGAGAGTCATGAATATAATAAAGTCATGTAAAGTCATTGAGTTTAACCCTTTGTTGTAAGTCAATGAAATAGACCCCACAAATGAGTTGTATAATGGTTATTAGACTCTCCTAGAGAAGTCGGCCCTATAGAGTAAATGTCAAGTGGAAAACAAGTATAAATAGAGAGTGAGACTCTCTATTTGACACACACACCCACTCAACAGTAGCGCATGAGTGAAAGAGGATTAGCTCGCACAAGTGAGAGAGAGAACAATGGTTGGAGATCAGCTTTGTTTATTTGGGTTTTACTTTTGCTATTGGTGCTCATTCTATCTCTGAGGAAGTTGCAGGGTTTTCTCCTTTATGGTTTCCCAGAGGAAATTTTTGTGTGTCTCTTGTCTCTTGTGATTATTGTTGTGCATGTTATTTTCTCAGATAAGATCCTAGATCATATTGATAAAATGATAAAATTCTAACAGGGAGTGTGATTTATTTCAACCACCTAGATCAGTGGCTACTAGATGCTTGGTGAGGTGTGGGATCCACACAGAAGGAGCATTCGGTAGAAGAGAGGGTTCTGTTGTATTTGAGTTAGAGTCATGATGGACTTTAGCCTTTAAACATGTTATATATGTTCCTCATTTGAGAGTGAATGTGCTCTCAATTTCAGCCTTGGAGGATCAAGGTTATACAGTTGATTTCATAGGATGAAAATTCGTTGGCTTTATAGACTGTGAGGGTTCAAATACCTCTATCCCCACCCAGGTTCATTCCTGAATGACTGATCTATTTTCTCCAATTCTGTTAGTTCGAATCCATTCTCACTTCTTGATTCTTTTACCTCAATATTTTATTTATTCATGAAGAGAATAAATTAGAACATGAATTTTTCCATCCATCTTATGACAAGTTGGGTTGATCGATTGATCATATGATCAAATCATTTGACACTCAGTACATTTATGGCCAGAGGGAGATGTATATGTTGAGGACTCCATCATACTGGGGATCAAAGAGGGACCATTGTACAAAGTATGGGGTCGATCTCTTCACATATTGACTAAAGGACATAGAGATTTCATTTTTCAGGTGGCAGGAGGACTGCCTTAGCAGACCCACTTGGTGGGAATGGTCCCAACTTGAAGATATGTGATACTCATATGACTTCAATAGAGCTTTAGCAAGTAGCCACAACACAGATGAACTCAAGTTTCTAGAATTTACAATTGATAGTTAAATTGTATAACAATTTGTTTGATGATCTTTACTAACGTTTATTAGAATTGTTGCATGTTTTTAACATTGTAATGACATATTAGCTGTAACTTATTTGGAATTTTATTATGGTATGTGCACTTTGATATTGATGTAATATGATTACGGTTTTGTTTCATATGTTGTAATATTAGAAATATAACATAAAATTTAACTATTGCATGAAATAAATAATAACTTTTCTTTTTAATGTTTTTTTTTGCAAAACACATGTCTTGAAGAAGATCCACTTGATCCAGATGATGATATAGATACAATTTATGTTGGGTATGGTACCGACATGGGAGATGATGATAATGATGAGGTCGATATAGGAGACACCAAAACGAATTTTGATGCTGATGTTGATGATGACGATCACAATGGTGATGATGATGATGAGGCAGTTACTGGTAGTAGCCAATGATATATTTTATCATATATATTTCATCATGGATCATTGTTGATATATCATTATGATGCATATTTTTATGTTTCCTATTATATGTATCATTTTCACTAGCAGTACCATATTATTGAGTTGTATCATTTTCATATGTATCATTTTGACTTGTATTGTTTGGACATGTATCATCTTGACTTGTGTCATTTTGACATGTATTAGTTTGAGTTACATCATTTATCATTTTGACTTATGTCATTTGGACATGTATCATTTTTACTTATGTTAATTTTCGAACATGTATCATTTTCACTCATGTCGATTGTTGGACATGTATCATTTTGACATGTTATTGATCTACTAACATAATTGACTTTCACTTGTTTTAGCTATATATGATGATGATGTTATCAGTATTGACTTGTCAATTTATATATATTGGAAGTGGTTGACAATTTTTGGATGGATATTTATTATGTATGGTGATTTTAATTTACTACTGAGGATGTATGTTGACAAATTCACTTAAATTATAGATATTTGACTCACTCTTTTTAATCATAAAAGATGATCATGTTATCTTAATTATCTTGTTATTTTATGTATACTGGTTGTTGTAGATTTTATTTTGATACAGATTTAATAAATATAATGACATTTTTAGATTGTACGAATGCCCATTTCCCTAGAAATTGTTTATAATTGTTATCCTATAAAATATTTCAAATGCAATATGACTTAATCTAGAATCATATAAGTTATTTAAGAGGCATGATATATTTGACTAATAAAATTGAAATAAGAATTGTTAAATCAATAAATCCAAGCAAAAGAAGAAGTATTGTTTGAAGCAAAAACATAACAAACAATGGAATCCCAACTAGATAGAAACCTGAAGCAATCTCAGAAGGAAAACTTGGCGCTACACAGGAAGCAAAAACATAAGCAATTCGGGTAGAAAACAAAGAAGGAATAATGGAAGTAATTTTATAAGCAACAAAATACATCATAATAGAAGCCATATTAAAAACAACAAAATATGTAAAACTGGAAGCAAAATCAGAAGCAAAACTTGAAGCAAAACCAGAAGAAAAAATGGGAGGAAAATCAGAAGTAAAACTTGAAGCAAATGCAAAAGTAAAAGCAGAAGCAAAACTGGAAGCAAAATCAAAAGCCAAACTTGAAGCAAAATCGAAAGCAAAAGTGGAAGTAAAACTGGAAGCAAAACCAACAAAGGCAGAAGCAAAACTAGAAGCAACAAGGGATGTCATAATGGAAGCAAAACTTGGGATCATTTAGGAATCCAAAAAGAAGTTATTTTGATGCGTTACCAGAAGCAAAATAGGAAGCACAACTAGGAGCAATACTAGAAGCAAAATAGGAAGCATGACTAGGAGTTGCTCGAAATTCTCACCTTCTGCGGATAGAAGTTGTTACCCTAGCCTAAAGTCCTTACATCTAAAACAAATGAGTTACAACAATGAGAAGCACTTCCGCTAATATTGATAGATGCTTGGAATGGATATTTCACCTGTCACACAATGTAATGCACCGGCCTTCTAGAATGCTAGATCTTCACAGTTTTACCTGCAAGAAGCACACCACAAAAGCATACAAGATTAAAAGTACAAAGTACGATCTATAATCCTATATCGAAGACTAAGGAATTCAATAATGAAACAAGTGATAAGTGCACAATATATTTCATGGAAATGAACATTCATTGCATTAATAGAATAAGAGAGAGATTACAACCAAGAGCCTTAGTGTTGAGAAGTCTCTCCTCAAGCAAGATCTTGCCTCCAAAGATTCAACTTGTCCACCTAGTGCCTACTGTCCTTGGCTATATTTGGCCAGAATTTTGGTGTTGTAGTGTAATATTCCTCCCTTTACCCATGGAGGATGAGCTAAGATTTATAGCCATGGGAGGATAGGGAAGGTTGATATAATGGTGGATAAGGTGGAGGGGAGATCCTACAATTAGGGATATCGAGTCCAGCTAGTCCAAGAGTCCATGGATGAGGTTTCCATGAAGCTGAGGTTCGAGAAGCTTCATGAAACTTCTCTTTTTAGCTTTAAAACTCAAGCACTGCTCTTTGTCAACTATGACAGAGCGTTACCAATAGGGCACCGCTCATTGTACAAAGGCATGTAGCGGTGGCAGTGCATGGAAAACAGGCGTTATAGACTGAGGTAATGTACTTTGTCCACAAGGAAAGTGTAGTGGTGGATAAAGGCCTTAAATCACTGATCCAAGTCCAAATTCAACTTCATAACTTGGGGAATGGAGGCAAGTTCTGATGTTTTATTCTTAGTATATGATGACGATGAGAAATATGTATAACAAAATGCCCCCCAAAGCATGAGGCTAGATGGATAGGATAGGTGAGGGATTTGTTAGAACAAGTTATCACTTCGAGGAAAGACTTCATTGATCAGATATCTCCAACAACATAACTCATCCTGCAGTACATCAACACTTTGATTTAGATCTATATGACTCTCATCATGGCTGAAGACTAATACAAAGTAGATCCATGTGAGGTACAACCAATCATGGCTACTAGAATACAAGGTAGATCCATGCAAAGAAGACTCAAACTTGGACATAGCTACCAGACATACAATGTAGATCTATGTCATTCAGACACAAATTTGAGCACATCCACGACCATACAAATGTGGATCCATGCCAGAAATCATACAAATACTCCATCGAAACCTGGGGAAAGAAATGAGCGCTTAATAGATACCCAGGGTCTTTGTCTCGCCTTCAACAACGTACGATTCTATGCATGTGATTACAATGTTTTGACGTCGAACATCGTAGAAACCACTTGATTACTGGTTAATGATGAGAACCATTAACCAGTGCGAGGGAGATCACCATTGATATCGATGATTCCCAAGGTACCCTAGAACAATCTCTTGAATGTGAATAGATGATCTGATGTCAAACACTCGGGTGAATCTTTCGATCAAAGGTCAATGATCTAAACTTTGTCGAAAGCGAGAGGATCTGCCAATGATGCATACAGATCTCAAGGTACTACTTTGTTTCTAAGAATAATTCCTAGATGATGAGATGAAGTCGAT
Source organism: Pseudotsuga menziesii (assembly GCA_001517045.1). NCBI lineage: Eukaryota > Viridiplantae > Streptophyta > Pinopsida > Pinales > Pinaceae > Pseudotsuga > Pseudotsuga menziesii. The sequence goes on from LPNX010176719.1 coordinate 518,895, forward strand.
ACGAATAGTCTCGTCGAAGGAGGGCCATGATGAATCCCACATCGACGACATGAAACTTGGAACAAAGTTTTTGAATTTGAGCATGATGTAACCATAGGACTAAATCAAAAGTAACTGACACAAAATTTTGACTACATATGCAAAATCTCAACATGACTTCCCTTTGAACATTGAATGGCACGACCGGAGACTTGGAAACATTGAAATTATTGATCCAAGTCGTGCCCAGGTGCACACTAGGGACAACAGTTAACTGAATGAGTAGAGAACTGTTATGGCAGAATCTTAGAAAAAGAACAAGGAAAGCAGGAAATACACTATATCGACATAATGTAAGCACACAGATAATATGCAAGAATTTGAACCAATTTCTATTATTACTTCTTCTCTATGAAGGTTGGATGATTGTTACAATAATGTACATATTTATATAGAATGTTGATTTGCTTGGGTGACTACCCGTTACATTCAGTTATAGGAAGTTATAACGGTTCAGAATTTCAACAGTCGTAAACGACAGAGAGTCAATATGTTGATGTTCGACAGGTGTCAATAAGGCGTGTCAAGATGTTGTACATCGAGTATAGAATCTGTTGAGATTTGTCAAGGTTAGTTGTGTTGAGGTTTGGACTTGTCGAAGCTGATGTTGAACCCGTCGAAGCAGTCGAGTAGTCAAAGTAGTCAAAGTGCTAGACTTTGTTAAAGTTCGACAACATGCCAAATGTTGGTTGGATCATTCGTCCTTCCTTATGAAAAAATGATCTCCATTGTGTATTTGTTTAGGTGATGAAACTTGTTGGATACTTCAGTGGCAGAGTACCATTTTCCTTGTGTGGGGATCTCTCTGAATTTATCCACTTGAAACAAGGTAATATAGTTCATCCTTGTATGGCATATGCGTCATTCCACAATGGTGTCACAAAGATGAGGTTCTTGAACATTTGGCTGGATGTCTTCAAGTTCTGCTTTCTACAAGTCATTGTGTTAAAACAATGGTGCATGGTATGGTCGAAGTAGATCTACATTGAAAACTGAATGTAGGCCAAGGCATGTAGGAATTTTGAAGTGAAAAGTGTTTTCTCCAATCTGCTTAAGGATACTGTATTGACCATATCGGAAAGGTTTTAACTTTCTGTGTGGACCAATGAAGCGCTCCTTATTTAGATGTAACCAAACCTAATCCCAAATTTGGAATGAGTGAGGAATACGATGCTTGTCATGTTAGACCTTATCTTTTGCATTAGCTCATTGCAACATTTCCTGTGCTTGCTTATGGATGTTGTAGATTTGATCTCTGAGCTTCAATGATTTCTCTACTTCTTGTCCTTTGAAGTTGGTGTCATTCAATTGTGTCGAGGAACTGATCAAGTCGATGGGCGTTGAGGGTTGAAATCCATAACAAATCTCAAATGGAATCTTTCCCATAGAAATGTGTTGAGCATGATTGTAGTTGTGTTGTATGTATGGAAGGATGTCATCCCATGTTCGACGATACTTGTGGTTGTACATGCGAAGCAATTGTACTACCAAGCGATTTACAACTTTCCTTTGTTCGTCTGTCTGTAGATGGAAGGCTGTCAATAAAGAAAGTCTCATGTCGAGATGTTTCCAGAGAGTTTTCCAAAAGGTTCTGATAAATCTAGCATCTTTGTCGAAAAGAATGGTTGTTGGGAGGCCATAATGTTTCCACACATTTTCGAAGAAGAGATGAGCAATCTGTTGTGCTGTTGTAGTCTTCTTGCATGGTATAAGGATAACCATCTTGGAAAATCTGTCGACTACTACTAAGATCACGTCATGCTGATGTTTGGTAGTAGGATATCCCATCAAGTAGTCCATAGAAATTCATTCCCATGATCAACTAGGAACTGGAATGGGTGTGTACAACCCTTGTGATCGATTCGATGGTTTAGCAATGGCACAAACTATGCATGAACGAATGTACTTGTTGACGTCATATTTAAGTGAAGGGAACTAAAAATACTTTTGGAGGATAACAAATGTTTTTGCGAATCCAAAATGTCTTGCAGTCTTGTTGTAGTGTGCATCCCAAATGAGCTTATGTTGGTGCTCACCAGTCGGTACACAAATCTCTCCTTCACGAAGTAGTTGATAATAGACATCATGTTGGTCTGAAGCCATCAATAAATTGCACAGAAGTCACAATCTACCGAATACAATTGTGGCCAAGTAGTGGTGTTGTAACCCTACATACTCATCACTATAGACAATAGAGTAATGGGTGATTGACTAAGACATTTGATTGTGAGATTGGATATGGCTTTCTGATACTTAATTACCAACTGGAATAGTTGCAGGTAATTAATCCACTTAAGTTATCGGGTTGTTTGTAGTTTTAGCTGGGAGGAAGCAAACTATCAAGGTTTCTGGTCAGTGAGGATGAGCATTTCCTTTCCAAGAATGTAGTGTATCCATTGTTTAAGAGCATTGCACAATGGAGTACAATTATTTTTCATACGTCGAATACCTCCTAACAGTGTAATTGAAGGTTTCATGATGAAACGCGATTGGGTGACCTGATTGAGTGATCACTGCGTTAAGAGAATAGTCTGATGCATCTGTCTCAATCTCAAAAGGCTGATGCAAATTAGGTAACACAAGTACTGGTGCAATACAAAGCTTGTTTTTGAGTTGTTCAAAAGCTCGTTGTTCTGTTGGTGTCCATTTGAACACAGTTTTCCCATTTCCTTTAGTCAATTGATTCAAAGGCCATGCGATGTGACTGAAGCCAAGTATGAAGCGCCGATATAAATTCGCCAAACAAAGAAAAATTCTTAGTTCATGAATGTTTTGAGGAATGGGCCAATCTCTGAGGATCTATACTTTTTTTGGGTTGATATGAATGACTGCAGAGTCAATTACATACCCCAAATATTTGATGTTGGTCTTCGTAAATGAGCATTTGTCCATGTTTAAATATAGTCGATGTTGCTAGAGAGTGTCGAAGACTTGTTGAAGCTGTCTGACATGTTCTTCCCATGATCGACCGAAAATCAAGATATCGTCGAGATAGACAATGACACACTTGCCGATGAAGGGTCATCGAAGGTCATCCATATATCTCATTAAGGTTGCAGGTGCATTGGTTAATCTGAGAGGCATGAGTAACCATTCAAACAATCCTTTCTTGGTCTTGAAATCCGTTTTCCATACATCGGTGGACTCAATCAGAATTTGATGATATCCTAACTTAAGGTCGAGTTTTGTAAAGAACTTAGCACCTTTCAGACTGTTGATGAGTTCATTTATCCATGGAAGAGGGTATCTGTTCTTTACTAAAATTTTGTTGAGATCCTGATAGTCGATGCACATGCGTCATATCCCACATTTATTTGGAAGTAGGATGACTTGACTTCCACAAGGAGAATAGATGGGGCAGATATGACCCTTGTCGATAAAATCTTGGATTTTCATGTGAATCTCTTCATTCTTGAGAATGGATCTTCTATAAACATATGTGTTAGGTAATGAATAACCAGGAACAAATTCAATGGAGTGTTTTACTTGACAATGCAGAGGTACTCTATTCGACTATTGAAATATGTTTCGATATTCCTCAAGAATGTTTTCGATATGTTGTTGTTATCGAGAGTTGCGATGGTCGGTGAGTTGACTTATTGCTGCAATATTTGTGGAATGTTGAGGCTTTATCATGATTAATGTGGAATATTGGGCATGGTTGATAAGCTTCTTTGTTTTTTTGGTAGATATCATAGAAACTATTGATGTGGGTTGTTGCTCTGGTATTCCATACCATTGATTCTGAATTTTGAAAATCACCTTCTGAGGCCGTGGTTGATATGTACCGTGTGATCCCACAAGTAAGGTTTCCCAAACAAGGCATCGACTATGGAAAGTGGTGCCATGTCACATAGTACTTCATCTTCAAAAGGATTAATGAAGTAGGTGAGTTTGCATTAGAGCGTGATTCTTAGTTCCTATCCATCCTTCATCCAACCGATATTGTAAAGATGAGGGTGCAGAGTGGTGACAAGACCTAATTTCTTCACAAGATGTTCAAAAATGAAGCTCTAATGGCTACCATTATCCATAATCATATGTAATGGATTGTTAGGAACCCATATCCATGTATGGAACAGGTGCTCTCGATCCTCCTCATTGACGATTGTCAAGGCTGTTGGAGTGGTCGAAGTCAAAGCCAAGAGGCTTGCTACATCTGGATCAGATTCTACCAGGGTTCTATCGGACAAGGTGGAGGTCGACAATTTTTCCAAAAATGTCTTCCGAGCTTTACATTCTAACATATAATGCCATGTTGAATTGTGATAATCCCACCATTTCTCGGTAGGAGCTTGTTTGTTGCTATCCCTCCTGTATTTCTAAAACTTCTTCTTTTGATGATCAGGCTTTGGTAGAGTCGGTTGAGAAGAGTTCTTTTCCTTGTCGGAGTCGACCGATGACTTCTTGTCAGATGTTCGACCTGTTGGCTTGTTCACAAATCGTGCTTTTCCTTTTTGTTTAGCTTCAATATTGCTGGTGTAATGAAATGTATCCACAAGCGTACTAACAGTCAGAAACTCCATCTCTTGCTGAATGTATGGGGATAATCAATTGACATACTTCAGTACAAGCAATTTCTCTTCTTCTTGGATGCCAAGTCTAGCCATGAGTCAATAAAACTTGTCGATATAACAGACTGGTCTTTCCACTGCCTTAGCTGCCACCACTTCTTATACTACTGTTCAATATACTTGGGTGGGTAGAACTCCTTTCAGACATACTCGACAAATTTTACCCTTGTGTCTATGGGGTCGCCTTCTTTTTCCATCTTTGTCGATAAATTTTCCAACAACAGTGTACAGAGTTTGACATCTTTAAGGATGCAATGGTGATCTTTTCTGCTTCAGAGAGTTGATTCACAAGGTAGTATGATTCTAGATGTTGTAGCTAATTGTCGACGGATTTTGCATCAATAATTACATCAATATTTAGTATGTCCTGATTCATTTGCACTTTGAAGGGGGTGATCTTATCGGAGTGAGGCTGCGTCAAGGATTCCCCAGAGTTCGAAGCAAATCTCATGAGAATCTCGCTGAACTGAGGGGACATTTCGGTCCGCTGATAAGCCAGTGATTTTTCTATGAGTTGTTCTGTCTCATCAGTTGCATGTCTATTTCCTGCTTCTTCGGCCATCTTTTCTGAAGTCAAAGGAAGTGTCTGCTTGTGTTGCTGAGTTTGCGAGCGTGTTTGAACAGGCATAAGTTAAATAACTTTGATGGAAGTGCTGATATAAATTAGGCTCTGGACAAGATAATGCTCTGATACTAGTGATCCAAGTTGTGCCCAAGTGCATGTTGGGGACAACAATTGACTGAATGAGTTGAGCATTGTTATGGAAGAAGCTTAGAAAAAGAACAAGGTAAGCAGGAAATACACTATATCGACAAAAACTAAGCACACAAATAATATGCAAGATTTCGAAACTATTTCTACTGTTACTTCTTCTCTATGAAGGTTGGATGATTGTTACAATAATGTACATGTTTATATAGAATGTTGAGATACTTGGGTAACAACCCATTACGTTTAGTTACAAGAAGTTATAACGGTTCAGAAGTTCAACTGTCCCAGACGACAAAGACTCAATTTGTCGATGTTCGACACGTACCGACCAGGCATTTCAAGATGTTGTATGTGGAGTGCAGAATCTGTCGAGATTTGTCGAGGTTCAGACTTGTCAAAGCCGATGTTGAACCTGTTGAAGCAGTCGAGTAGTCGAATTAGTCAAAGTGTTAGACTTTGTCAAAGTTCAACAACATGCCAACTACTGGTTGGATCATTAAGCATGCGGATACCAAGACATAATGCGATGATGGATGATGCATTATTTGAAAGACTCAAAAGAGTGACATGACTCATGACTCGGAAGCAAGCTGAATACCCAATCGACTGAATGAAATGCAGACAAGTGCCATGTTCAAATGTGACTACAAACTGCCATTATTGCTAATGAAATGTGGTTCATTTCCCTTACTTTCCCCATCATGATTGATAAGTACCTCTTTTCATTTTTACGAGTTCAAAGAGGGTAGAAAACACTCATTGTATCTTATTATATGACAAGTCCATTCTCACATGTTTTAAGAACCTGACAAAGGAGAGGTTTGTTTCCCAAAAGAGGGTGTCTTAGTGTTTAGTTTAACGAGTCCATTGAAAGTAAACTCGATATGATTCACGTTTAGAGAGTTTGAACGAAATGGAAGAAGACTAAAAAATGTCATTTTTCTTATGATTTAGTCTCCGAGGCCCCAAAAAGTATAAAACAATACCTTAGAGAACTCTTCTAGCCAATGAATAGAGTATTCCTTTTTCGTAATTTAGTCAATACAAACCGAAAAAGGGGTAAACTATCATCGGAAAGACGACTCTTAAATTACTTTTACGAGCGTGAAGAAGACAAGTTCACTCAACGATCTTTTCACATTTTACGAGTACAAAAAGAGCTTAAAAAAGACTCTATTAGGGTTTCTTTTTGTGAAAAAGGGTTTAACGAGCCTGAAAAAGAAGTAAAATTTGACTCAAAAATTTAGTACCAGGTTTGAGCACGATTAATATTTCGAAAATAACACTTAGGAGTTTTTTTTCTATTTTGTGCGAGGAAGAAAATTTCAAAAACAAACTCATTCATAACTAAAATTTCACTTTTTTGATGCCCTGCAAGACTTAAAATGGCCATTAGACTCCAAAAATATTAAAAACTAGGCCTTATAGGCTATTTGAGGGTAAATATTTAATAAAATAATAAAAATAAAGAAATAAAACCCAAAAACATTTTAATATAAACTAGTAAATAGTAAAAATACTTGCCATTTTCACTTTTACTATTTGGAGAGCATTTTAGGGCCATTTTTGTGCAGATTTTAGTTGAGGATTCAAGATCCATCAACTGTTTGTTTTCAGTGTCATCAGTTCCAGGTAAACCCTCGAATCATTTCCAAGCTTTTCATGGTTTCCTTTTTCAATTCTATGATAGTTTTAGGGTTTTTGGGCCATTTACCCAAAGGTAAAATGTGCCCACCGAGTAACACACTTTTCCCTTTTGGGGCCGACATTACCCGTGTGACACTGCGCATTTTCCTATAGAAAAGTGCGGTGGCACCGCTCTGTCCTCAAGGGAGACAGGTGGTGCCGCAAATGCCCTAGAATGTGATGAGAAGTAAGCCAAAAGAAAAGTTATTAGGGATTTCAAATGATTGATTATATGTTCTAAAGCTCCATTTTAAACTTTTGGCAAGCCATTTTCAGCTAATATGGTCTTCTGGAAGGAGAGAGAAAACAAAACTAATTATATAAGAGACGAGAATGATGCTGGAACTATAGCTGCTTTGCATGGGTGTGGGATTTGGAAATTCTTCAACATGCCCAACATGAGATCTTAAGTGAAGTGACTGGAGTACATTATTAGGACATGGAATCCTAAACAACAATATTTTGAGGTTGGGGCTCACCTTTTGACATTGGAAGTAGAATACATCTATTTCCTTACAGGTTTATCATGGTGAGGAGCACCCATTTCACTGATAGGTCCTCATGGATGAGAGATCACTACACAGGGTCTCATCGATCATTACTGCTTCGCAGGTACCCATATATGTGGGAAGAAAATTCCCATCAAGGCCGTCAGAGATCTACCTTTGCACACAGTACTCTTCACCATGCAGCGCATCTCGGGGATCCAAGGGGCTCACCAAGCTTTGCACGCACACATGCTCTATGCCATAGAGGAAATGGTGCCCATGGTATTCAACTAGGAAGAGGCATTACTTGTTACACTGAAGGAACAACTAACTAAATGTCAACGAGGAGAGATGAAGCAATTTGGCTATGACACTATATTAATATCCTTTTCCTTCTAGAGGGTACCCCATCTGAGGCCACAAGTGGCCTTTACTGAGTTGAGGGTACACGACCCTCATATGCCTCGGTGGGTAGAGATCATGGCCCTCCATGTGTTATCCACCTGAATGGCACCTCTCCGTCTGAGTGCCAACATCCCTCATGTTGGCACACAAAAAGACATCTATGGATTAAGGGTTGCCCAAAACACTATAGATGGGCTTATTATGAACTACATTCATCATCCATCCAGCTGGTTATTTTTACCCTTTAGCTATGTCAAGTCATATATGAGACTCTCTATATATGCAACTCATGTGTTGTATGTGAGTATCGGTTGTTTCATGTCGCGTATAGATGTATACGCGGGTTACCCTCATAGCAACTCGCGGGTCATACGTGAGTTGCCAGTATTGATACCCGCGTATATCTACCTTTGACATTAAAAATAAAACACGCGATTACTTGAGATTAGTTAAGCCCTTTAACCTTAATCTCCTTAACTGTCTCAACCTCCTCAACCTTCGAAACTGCCTTATTTCACCAAGTATAAATACAGGCCTTGGGGAGGGTGTTAAAGATATACACTTGGAGAGCAAAGTTATGCTGGTGGAGTTTACACAGAAGTCTTTGGAGCAGTGGAACTCATAATCCTTTGGTTGCAGAGGAGTCCTTGTCTCAGGCGTTGGGTTGTAATCTGAACTCTTTCCATTATTGTTAATAAAGAGAATCCTTCTTCCATATGTGTCTTGAATGTATTTCATGTATTGTGGTTTGATAAATGTTTATGTTTCAACATTATATATATGATTTATCTAACCCATTTATATACATGTATCATCTTGTATTTGGAAGATTGACTCTTGATAGGTGAAGGAGAAGCATCCCTGAAGGCTTTGGAGGAGAAGCAGAGTGGAAGAAGACAAGCTAGGATCAACCGTTGTGTATCGGGTGAGTCTTTTCTATCCTTCTATTTCCTTTACTGCACTCTAGAGTCAATTGCCTGCAAGTTTCTTGAGTATGTTGGTAACCCCAGACCTTCGGTTATAAGGTGTTTATTCCTGTACAACAGAACTGGCGAGTCCGCTGGGGAGCCCAGACTGCTGTAGGTTGTTTCTGTCACCCCTGACCAGTCTTTGCTTTGAAATTGGTGTGTGGTCTTTTATCCTGGTTCATACTTAGTACAGTGTTTGAAAGTCTTGTGGATTTTTCTTGTTTTTTGAGAAAAATTTTGTACCTGTACGCGGGTTGCTCTTCTGCACAGTCGCATATAGAGGTTCCCATACACGGGTTGCCCTCTTGGACAGTCGCGTATCATACGTGAGTTGCCCTTATATACAGTCGTGTATGAGCCTGGAAATAGGGATTTTTTAGGTTTGGGTTTGCTTGTCCCTTTCTTTGTGTAATTCCTGTTTGTTAGTTGGATTTCTTTATGAATACTGTGTTGTTTGTCTGAAGACCTTTGGTGACCACACTTTGTGCTTTTTCAAAAGCCCTTGGGTTTCTTTTGCTTTGATTATTTTCTGTTTGCATGCTGAAGTAGCCTGGCCTATTTGGGTTATAGGGTGAAGTGTCGTTGTCCAGATCAGTGATCAGGGTCTTGGGCACTATTTTTTTCAGTCTGTCTTTTGGCAATGGTTGGTTTGTCACTTGCCTTTATTAGTCTACAGTGATTTTTGTCATTGTGTGCACCCAAGCTAGGGTTCCTAGTCTTCCTTTGTTGGTTGTTTCTTGGTTATGTTAGCCTGTTTACTTCAGTTTGTTGCTTTTATACAGTTGATTAGATTCAAGTTTACTCAAGTATAGTGCATTTTAGGTGCATGGTAGAGTTTGAGCATTTTTAAAACTGAAAAGAAAACATTGTCAAGCTTTTGCATTTTGCTTTTGCATAAGTAGTGTTTATTTCAGTTTAAAAATATAATCTCAAAAGCTACAAAAAACATAGGCTTAGTTTATTTTATCGTTTGCATTCAGTTCATCAATATATATTTACAACAAATTTTTTTTTTCTTTAATAGTGGTAATTTGCTTTGAAAAATACACCTTTACTTTTATTTATTTCTTATCGAGTCAAAAACACCATAAGTACATCACTCCATTTCCTTCTGAGTAAGAAACAACCCTTTAAAATGAATGCATAATTAAAATTTACTAGTAATTTTTGTTTTTAGGGGCCTTTCACCTACTAGCTTAGGCTAGACTTGCGGGATAGGAAGTGTAAACTTCCCACAAGTTATAAAACTCAGGCGTAGTGGACCTTTCTTTAGGTAAATCCTTGACTTTATCGATTGTATCTGGGAAGCTCCTCTCAAACGGGAGTTAAGCACGAGGCCGCGTGGAGGCTTGGACAGAGGAGATAACCCTCTGAATCCTTGTCAAAACGTAAATCAGGACTTTTAAGCATCTGGGGATTCTATCCTAGACAGAGTTTCGGGCTCAGCTACCCTGCCCATGCATACGAGTCAGGCTTGCGACTGTCCCCCTAGACTGTTGGTATAGCTAAGGTAGCCTTTAGTCTCTTGACTTTTAGGGTTCATACCTAGGTAAACCGGAAGGCTATTTCTGGTTCACCTTGAACGGGCTTGGAAGGTAACCCTTGTTGAAAGTGTAGGAGGGAGGTTGGGTGATTCCTCCACTTGTGCCTAAGAACCACTTCAAGGACGCAAAGTAATCGTTCATCAGCTTTCTTCAGGAAAGTATATCTTTCACCCTTGTTTGATTGTTTAAGGCTTTAGGATTTTTTATAGTGTATGCTTTGTGGTTTTGCCTATGTTTAGTTGGCCTTAGGGTGTGATTTGTCAAATTTTTAATCGTGGAGGACCAACCTATTAGAAGGTCAAGAAGGTTGAGAAACCTTCCTCCTCTTGTCACATTGGAGCCTCCACCTCCATCCCAAAGGCGGAGATTAGATACAGACGGTTCATTTGAACCGGTAGGGATAAGTGAAGTTCTTGGTGAACCAGAACTGATAGCTAACCATTTTGATCTTGATACAATTGAGATAGAAGAATTGCAGACCGCAGAGTTTGCAAGGAACTTTAACACTCCCTTGACTGATTTAAACGATCCTGTGATCATTCAGGTTAGACCTTTTGATTCACCTGTATTAGGTGTCCCTGTGGGTAGGATCATGTCTTCTGCGGAAGAAAGACCTTTTGTGTTCACCTCAGCCGTTTCGGCTGAAGGGGTACTACCTCCCCCGGTAAGTGCCCCTAGATCTAGTATACCTTCTACACCTTTGACTCCAGCGAGTCAGGTGGTTCAACCACCGGTTCACTCAAACCTAGCAGGTACTTCTGGTCACATGGTTACTGGGATTCGCAGTATACCTACTATTCCTTCTTCCTTTCCATATACTACCCAGAGTGGTCCATTAGGATCCTCGGCGTTTGTCCAAGGATTTCCTTGGAATGGGGGGCACATCCCCCCATCCAGTCCATACGTAGGTCCATCACCTTCCTATGTAGGAGTGCAGTTTGGGAGCAATACCTCTTATGGCCAAAGTTTCCAAACTCCAATTTCGGTCCCATTTACGAGCTCTCCCTTTTCGTTGTTCAGCGGAGGGATACCAGATCCTATCTTTCAGACCCCCATTTCTATGGGGACGGCGCGAACTTCTTATACTGCACTTCCCACACACAATCCTGTGGCTTACAGATGGAATCTGTTTTAGAGTAATCTATCCACTTCGCAACCGGTGGTAGGGGGCAACAGCACTTTTACCCGTGGGCATTCGAGGGCAGGTCCCTCTAATCCCCAAGATGGCACATTTAGTTCCCCAGTTCTACCCAAAATTCCATTCCTGGCAACTTTAAACTTGCCAGATTTGTCAAAATTGATGAATGACCCGGTGAGGCATGACCCTTTGTGGCCACCTGTTCCCACCAAATTGACATCAGATATCCCTAAGTTCGAAGGCAAAGTTGGTGAAGATCTTGGGGCTCATGCCACCACATTCCATTTATGGTGTTCTTCGAATTCGCTGAATGAATATTCAGTAAGGTTGAGGTTGTTCCAGAGAACCTTAACAAGTACTAGGGAAAAATGGTATATTGAATTGCCTTCTGCTGCTTTCAGTAGTTTCTGGGACTTGGCTAGTGCTTTTCTTAGACACTTTTAGCTTTCGGTCTGATATGATTTCGGAACGGACTTGTTGTCTACTTTTAGGCAAAACAAGGCTACCCACATCTCGGATCATATCCAAGAGTGGAGAAGGCGAAAGAGCCTTATAAAAGCCACTATCCCTCCTGAGTTTCTTTTAGAGTGGTTCCTTAAATCCCTGTTGCCCTACATATCTAAGGATGTATCCATCTCAGGAGTGACGGATGAAGAAGAAGCCATTCTCAAGGCCTAGCAACTGGATTTGATTTATTCACAATCTGGGATCTTGTATGAGATCATCCTTGAGTCACCAAGGCCTACGCACGATGCGGAGAAACCTAAGCCTGGACCCCATGCCGATGGTGTGGTTGGGTCTGTTAACTCTCCCACTGTAGAATCTTTGGCTAAGCAACTTCACCAGTTGTCTGTCAAGCAGTCTACGGTGGAGGCAGCAAAGGCTGCCCCCTCCCCCTGGAGTGCAAATGTTTTTGCACAAACCTCTCAAAAGGGCAATCAGCAGCCCGGCGGGAAGAAAAAGAAAGGCAAGAAGGGAGAGGGAAATCAAAACAAGCAAAAGCCCACGAACAATGTTGATGGGGGCAAAAAGGAAAAGAAGATGGTCAAGTTCCCGTGTAAGTTGTGCCACAAGGACCACCTTACTCACCTTTGTCCCCTTATGGATCAAGCCCAGAAGCTGCTTAAAGCTCAACAACTAGCTGTTATGAAGGATCCTTTTCCCCAAGGATAGAACTCTGCTTCAGCTTCTAATACAGCAGGGGGCACTCAAAATGCCCCTGACCCAAACTATATCAACATGGTTCGACCTTCGACTTTGTTGCAGATAAGGAACAAAAATTATGAGAAAGAGACTCTTGAGAAGGGTAAAGCTGTAGGTGAAACTTCGAACCCTCTCACAATAGAGAAGCCTGCTGAAACTATGCCGAAGATACCGAAAGGTGTCTTCAAGAAGACCTTGCATAACCCTAATGCTAGGGCTACTTCAAACTACTATGTGGTTGAAGATTTAGCCCAGACCCCGTGTGCAATGTCAACTTTAGAGGTGTTACAGAGTTGTCTTGCCCAGCAGGATGCTCTCTTAGCAGCTTTAGGCAGCATAAACTCTTCAAGTCTCACGGCGAAATTTCATTTGTCCGATGTTAAAATTCTCCTTCCTTACTATGTAGCCTTATCGATAGATGTCATCCATGGTGGTAAGACCATTGGAAGGGCAGTTGTTGACGAGGGTGCTTCTACATGTGTTATGTCCTTAGCCTATTGGAAAGCTCTTGGATCCCCAGAGCTGGTCCCATCAAACACTTTGCTTACTGCTTTTGATGGAATATCCTTCCGTCCACATGGTATCCTGCCGGCTTTTGAAATTAAGTTGGCAGGAAAAGCAGTGTCTGTTGAAGTAGAAGTGATTGATGCTCCTTTGGACTACAATTTGCTTCTGGGAAGGAACTGGACTTATGCGATGTCCGCTATTGCGTCGGCTGTGTTTCGTATAGTGGTTTTTCCACATGAGGGCAAGTTGGTTACTGTTGACCAACTTGATGTTACCTAAAAAGGTCATTTAGAATCTAATAAGTCCGCTGTGCCATTGGTTGATCAGGTCAAACCTACTGCAAAGAGCTTGGGGGCTGGAATGTACACATCACTGATGGGCACATTTGATCTTCCAGCCCCGGTTAATTATATTGGTTCTACTAGTGTGGGGAAGTCCATAGCTACGGTTGTCGATAGGACTGATCCTTGGGTTCTCCCAACCCCCCATGAACCGGAAGTGCCCTTATCGGCAGTGGAGGTCTCTTATCAAGCTATCACTCAAGCCACTGTTGATCCCATTCCAGATCCTCTAACAGTCTCGGATGATCTGGAAGAAGTCTATTTGCCCGTATGGGCGGAAAACTCTTCGCATTCTATAGATTGTTTAGACATGGTTTTACCTTCTGATGAAGCTATTCTAGAAGCCACGAGTGGACGTGATAAGATTTGTGAGGATCTTCATCATCGATCCTATTTTCTTCCAGAACTAAGCAGAATAGAAAACCAAGAGTTCCGTTTGAGACTGTCAAAAGATGTTGATATACCTATCAACCCTTTGCCTAGGGAAGGAATGTTTGTCGAGGGGAATATGGTGAATATTTCCGCTACTATACCTATTAACATCTTTGTAAACCCTGATGTCGTGGAAAACATATACATAGGTGCAACTTGCTCTACTGAAGAGATTTCCATCTATACTGCCTTGTTTAAGGAATTTCGTGATGTCTTTGCCTAGTCATATGAGGAGATGCTAGGCATAGATCCATCAATTGTTCAACATGAAATCTGAACATATCCTGATGCCAAGCCAGTTTGACAAAAGTTAAGACCCGTTAACCCACGCAAAGCGGCGGCTCTCAAGGCAGAAGTTGAAAATTTGTTGAAGGCTGGTTTTATCTATCCCATAGCTTTGACTGAATGGGTATCCAACGCTGTTCCTGTTGATAAAAAGCAAGGGACTATTCGCATCTGTACAGACTTTAGAGACCTCAATAAAGCATGTCCTAAGGACAACTATCCCACACCATTTATAGACCAGATCATAGATTCCTGTGCGGGAAGTGAGGTGTTTTCGTTTATGGATGGTTTCTCCGGATACAATCAAATTCAAATAAAACCGGAAGACCAACATAAAACTGCTTTCATTTGCCCTTGGGGTACCTTCGCGTATAAGAAAATTCCCTTTGGATTGAAAAATGCTGGGGCAACCTTTCAACGGGCTATGAACTTTGCTTTCCATGACATTAAAGCCATTGTCGAACCATACCTTGATGATCTGCCCACACATTCTCGTAAGAGGATCCAACATCCAGATCATTTACGGTTGATATTTGAGAGATGCATATATTATAAAATTCGCTTGAATCCTCACAAGTGTGTATTCTGTGTCGAGTCGGGAAGATTGCTTGGGTTCATTGTCTCTAATAGAGGCATCTAGGTGGATCCTTTGAAAGTTGAGGCTATTATAAATCTACCTCCTCCTCGTTCTCTCAGGCAACTTCAGAGCCTGCAAGGAAAATCTAATTTCCTTCGACGTTTTATTGTTAATTATGCCAAGATTACAAAAGGTTTCATGTGACTGCTTAAACAGGACACCCCATTTGTATGGGATAAAACCGCACAACTCACGTTCGAGGCATTGAAAAAAGCTTTGTTGTCGGCACCCTTATTACATCGACCAGATTATTCTAGGGATTTTATATTATATCTGGCCGTGTCAGAGTCGACCATTGGGGTAGTACTAGTCCAGGAGGACGTTAAGCTTGTGGAGCATGTCATTTATTATCTTAGTCGTGCTTTGGCCGGACCTGAACTTCGATACTCCCACGTTGAGAAATTAGCCTTAGCAGCTGTTTATGCTATGCAGAGGTCACGTCACTACATTTTACTGAGGACCACCATAGTAGTGGTGGATGTGAATCCGTTCCAATATGTTTTATCCCGACGGATTGTTGGGGGAAAATTTAATAAATGGATAGTCATTCTCCAAGAGTTTGACTTGGATTTCCAGTCCGCTAAGTCTAAGAAGTCCTTAGTTTTTGCTGAACTTATAGCAGAATTTCCTACTGAAGAAAATGTAGCTGTTGAAGATGACTCATTCCCAGATGAACACATCTTCCTGATATCCACCTCTGATCCTTGGTACAAGGATATTCTTATATATCTCCAGAATTTGAAGTATCCTGCAGCTTCCTCGAGGGAGGAACGACGTAAATTACGCCTTCATGCCAAGAACTACCTCATTATAGGAGATACATTATATCGACGAGGGGTAGATTCCATTTTGTGTCATTGCCTTACCCACGAGGAAGCGGAGATTGTCCTAAATGATTCCCATAGTGTAGCATGTGGGGGTCATTTATCTGGGTTAGCAACGGCCCAGAAGATATTGCGTGCTGGCTATTTCTGGCCCACGATCTTTAAAGATTGTGTGGAAGCAGTGAAGCGCTGTCATCCGTGTCAGCTTTACACCAGGAAGATGCGGTCACATCCTGCTCCGTTATTTCCCGTTGTCTCGGTGGGCCCCTTTATGAAATGGGGGATTGATTACGTGACATGCAACCCAGCCTCGACTGGGGGGAATAAATACATCATTGTCGCTGTTGACTATTTTACGAAATGGGCAGAGGCAATGCCTACTTTCAAAGCCAATGGGGAAACAACATCTTTCTTTGTATTCAATCATATTATTGCACGGTTTGGTATACCCAAAGTGATTGTTCTGACCATGGCAGTCATTTTCAAAATAATATGATGACGAAACTAACTACCATGCTCAAATTTAGACAAGAACATTCTTCTCCATTCTATCCGCAAGCAAACGGTCAGGTTGAGGCTGTCAACAAGACTTTAAAAACTATCCTTAAACGTACAATTGATGCAGCCCGCTCTAACTAGCACATCATGTTATATCCTGCTCTTTGGGCCTACCGAACTAAAGTAAAGACTGCTACGGGTTTTTCCCCTTTCCAACTCGTTCGTGGAGTGGAAGCAGTTACTCCGATTGAGTGTGAAATCCCGTCTCTAAAGATAGCCATTCATGTGTTACCTGATACGACTAAGCTTGAGGAACGTCTGGTACATTTAGAACACCTTGATGAACAGTGTAGAGATGCGTTGACTGCTAATTAGGCTCCTAAAAATAGGGTCAAAACTCAATATGATAAATCAGTCAAACCTAGGGTTTTCTTTGAAGGGGAACTTGTCTTGCTTTGGGACCAAGACAAAGAACCCTTGGGGGCAGGAAAATTCAAGGCAATGTGGTTAGGACCTTATGTCGTATCGAAGGTATTAAGTAAGGGCGCATATGAGTTAGTTGATTTTGATGGGAATAAGCTGCCTGAGCCTAGAAATGGGCTCTACCTGAAGAAGTACTATGCTTAGGCTTAGCACTTTTTCTTGTATTTTTACTGTATGTATTTTTTATGTACATTAGGTTGTCGATTTTGTTTTTTATACTATCTATTGGTTGTTGCAGATGTCTTCTGAAAGGTACTTACGATTCGCTGATGGCGCCAGCTGTCACACTTGTAACCTAGCCTCGGCAGCATGGGTTATCTATTCTCCCTCAGGACAGGTTGTTGCCGCGAGAGGAGGTGCTTGTCTAGGTCCTGCTTCTAATAATGTTGCTGAGTATAGGGCTGTAATTGAGCTCCTATGGGATGCTTTGTCACGTGGCATCACCCAGCTTGAGGTATGTTTGGACTCTCAGTTGGTGGTTTCCCAGCTCAATCGAGCTTATCAGGTACGAAATCCTATTTTATTACGTCAGTTCATGCAAATTCATTTATTGGAAAGACATTTTGAAGTTATTACATTCAATCATATTTCACGAAATCAGAATTCATTGACTAATGCATATGCTAATTACATTTTAGATTGGCATCTCACACATACTTTATAAAGACATACATCAAACATATGAAAAACACTTGTAAATAAACTGACAACCACTACCAATATATATATATATATATATGTAAAATATCTGTCTGTAGATAGGTCAAGTCTGATCCTCAGATCCCGTCATATACAAAATGTACAAAAATGTGGATCATAGTCCATCAAAATGCCCTAGGTCTACGCTGGACCGCCCTGGTCACTAGGACCACCTTGGTCCCCATGATCTCTATGCACTCTGGCTTCCTCAGCCTCCTCGGCTTTGGCAGCCTCCACCACCTCTATATATACGAGCACTGCTCTATCCACTCGTCTGAAAAGACGTAGCTAAACCGGTGGAACCCCAACTACGAACTCCTACATGGCAGTCGGGATATGCTCTATCCGTAAGGTCGGTACTCGTTGGGTCAGCCTGGCCAACTTCCCCTCTAATACCCTGATCAATCCTGGATCCTCACCTACAACAGGACGAACGAACATGCGAGGGTGCCCTTCAGGGTGGATCGGTCCAATATCTGGATTTTGATACATGAATAGGATTAAGACTTGTACATATGTATATATCTATCATTTGAAAAATCCATAAAAATTGGAAAATGATAAAAATTTAAAAATTACTTACCTAGCTCTCCCCATGCTCCTCCTGGAGGGAGGATAAGGTCGGGGTCACCTCGAAAGTCCATCCTGGCATATGGAAACTACTCCAATGCTGGTAGCTGTCGTTCCCACCAGGTATAAAAATCATCATCATAGACACTGTGTACCGAGTCTCCTCCTCCTTGACGGAGGAAGATGTCTCCCCACCTGCTCAGCCTCGGATGACGTGGAGATCTGATCAGTAGAGGTATAGCAGGGCTCAGTGCGGGTACTCTCGAAGAAGAAGAAGAAGGCCACTAATATGCTTGCATAGCCAAAAAAATTCCGTCTTCCTCTCTTACAATCGGATAGTTGCCTCTTCATGATAGGGACAACTCCCAAGCACCAATCATAGAGAGCACCGCGAGAACAGTCAGCTTCCAGCCTCATTTGGTTCCTTGTGGCCAAATGTAAAGAGGAGGATCCTGATATCCTCATGATGGTGCTAGCAAGTACCTAAAGAGTAAAATTTCGGATGTGTACAACTGGAATGCAGGTTACTCTCTTTTCAGTACCCAGTGTGCAGAATACATCTATATAATTTTGGACACTTAAGGGGTCCCTGCCCCTGCAAGTGCCCTCTAAGTTCACCGATGCCCCTCGTCGTGATAGACGGGTTATGAAATATATGTCTTCAATGGTAATCTCCAAGGTTTCACCTTGTAAGTTGAACATCCCCAACTCATGATCCCAATAATTGACCATGAACTCAAGTATGCGGACATTGGCCCGCATGGGCGATGTACAAAATAATTTTAGCAGCCCGCTTGTGCGTAATGCATGTATAGTGGTCACACTTTGGAGCGCCGCTTGGTCCATTATTTCGTGCTCCCTTTCCCTCCATTCCAAAACCATCTTTTACCTAGCAAATACAAGTATTTTGATTCAGTTATTCCATACCAAAATTCAAAAAAAATTGTCTATCTTAAGCCTTTTATCCTTTGCGCAGCATACACGACTG
Source organism: Pseudotsuga menziesii (assembly GCA_001517045.1). NCBI lineage: Eukaryota > Viridiplantae > Streptophyta > Pinopsida > Pinales > Pinaceae > Pseudotsuga > Pseudotsuga menziesii. The sequence continues at coordinate 537,916 of LPNX010176719.1, forward strand.
TCTAATTAGACAAGTCGCGTACTATATGTGACTGTCTAGTTAGGCAACTCGCGTATACACGAGTCTGCACACTAGCAATCTGCGTATGCGCCTCGCTACAGTTTAGGATGCTTTTAAATATGGAATTCAGACTCAAATTTAATAATTGCTTGGATCAAAATGAAGAGCTTAGGGTGTAGGTTTACCTGGAACTGGCGGATTTCGATTTCGTCGGTCCAATTGCCCACAATGATCAAACAACAGTACAAGGTAAAACTTGCTTTTTATGGCTCAAAAGTTCAAATGGTGAGTTTTGTTTGATTTTTCAACTATTTATAGAAATTATATTTCTTTAAGTGGGTCTTTTTATATAGTTTGAAATGTCATTCAACTAATACCATACTTCTTTATGCTTCGGAACAGGTTTTTCACTTTTACAAAGTGTTGTTGCTCCAATAGGGTGGTTTTGTCCTTTCCAATACATTTTGGCATCTTTATTCATTCCACATTAACCTTAGCATTCAACATTTTGCCATGGACTATGGTATTCTAAGCCACTAGTTCCCTGTTTTTACCATTGTTCTTCCGTGGATAGGACCATTTTTCATGAGTATCCTTCTTATATGCCTATGTCATCTTTTGGTACTCATGCCGCAACTGTTTCAGGTTCAGGGGTATTCTCTTAGCTATTTTTCACGCAAATTAGAGCTTCTTTTGAATCTCTTTTTACAAGCAATCCCTTTATAGGACTCCCCGCCCTTATGGAGTTTCTTCAGGCCCAGGTATGACTCCTTCAAAATAGACTTGACTGCCGAGTTAACTCGTCTGTTCAAGCTCGTTAAGAATATGTGAGCGGGCATCCACATTGGTGGTAGGTTATCTCTTTCTCGGACCATGCGGAATAATACGAGAAAGGATCACTCTCTTTTCTTTTGAATTGAGAAGAGTATTCTCAGGTATAGGTTTATCACTTTTCCGGACCCGAGGGACTAAATTTACGGAAAAGGAACACCCTGTTTGAGCTTAGTTTTCTCTTTTTCGTGCTCTGGACCTAAACATGAAAAAGATTCCAAGTGTACTTTGTGTCTTTGTCATGCTCGTTAAACATTTAAGAACAAAGCAACGAATTTATTGTTGTAAGCCCCATTTCTCGTAACCAAATGGATCTTTTCAAGTGATCTTGCTTTCCTTCACACTCATAAAACTCAAGCTATTTTATGCTGTTCTGGAAGGAGCGTTGGGTAGGTGGTAATTTAACCTTTTTCGGACCTCCCAGACTAAGTATGAAAAAGGTTCACCTTTTCTTCTTCGGAAGTTAAGAGAGTTCTTCTGTGGTATGTTTTATACTTTTTCGGCCTCAGGAGACTAAATTGGACGAAAAAGGACCCCCCTGGAGTCTTCTTTGGAGTTTTCAGACTCTCTAAATGTGAAAACACTAGCTGCGCATGTACTAGTTCGGGCTCATTAAATCCACGAATCAGTGACACTATCAAGCATTATTTTCCCGTCTCTTCAAGCTTGTTAAAAAATGAAGAGGGATTCGAGTTTACTTTCCTGGACTCGTTGAAATTTAATAGGGAAGGTAAGGAAGAAGTTTTCTCTTGTTTTCAGTAATGGCAGCATGTCATCCTTGAACATAGCACTCTTTGTTTTCTGATATCCATGTTTCAGTGATTACTTTTCCGTTCAGCTATTACCTTGAGTTTCTTACTCCTCCTCTTGTCCATTATACTTGGGGAATCTAATCATGTCTCCTACATGACAGATAGGTCTAGTTGTTCTATCTATAAGTTAACCGCTGCCTTGGGTCATCTCTGTGTTGTGCTCATTGTTCAAGGACTATACCCAATGTCTGATCTATAGCCTGATCCCATCATTGTTATATCTATTATCTATTGTGTCTCCCTTCTTTTGCCTAGTTCCTAGTCACTCTTGTGATCCATTGGAGGATTTGTTGCCTTCCTTATCACAGCATGGTTCCATTTCAGTACTTCCTGAAGTTGAAGACCTAGAGTTTTGACGTTTGTACCTCAGGATTCACTTTCATCATTGGTGGATTCCTTTGCTTCAGTTGTCAATTATCCCTTATTGATTGATAAACTGTTGAATCCTTTCCATGTTCGACTTCAGCTTACCCTTATTCACATGGCTTGGATTGTACTGGTTCTTTGGGATCCTTTATGAAGACCTTAGTTCCTCACATATGGACTAAGTTGCGCAAGATTATGTTCTATCCATATACACAACTTCCAGATCTTTGAAGACTCGTCATTATTGTATATTGTGGCTTTGATCCACCTTTGTAATATACGTGGTTTTCATACCCGTATCATATGATGTACTCAAATATTGTAAAGGAGTTGGTGTTTCAGTAAATTGAACATAGCATCCTCAGATGTAACTTTGTATATGACATTACTATGTATTTGTTTCAGGTACTCTCTCTGCTCCATTGGATTTCTGAGTTCTCCAAAGATAAAGATTATAATATATTTCGGCCATCGTTTCCCTCTGACCTCACACATTAGGGGGCATTTGTTATCCACCTGAATGGCACCTCTCCGTCCGAGTGCCGACATCCCTCATGTTGGCACACAAAAGGACATCTATGGATTGAGGGTTGCCCAAAACACTATAGATGGGCTTATTATGAACTACATTCATCATCCATCCAACTAGTTATTTTTACCCTTTAGCTATGTCAAGTCATATACGTGACTCTCTATATATGCAACTCGCGTGTTGTACATGAGTATCGGTTGTTGCATGTCGCGTATAGATGTATACGCGGGTTACCCTCATAGCAACTCACGGGTCATACGCGCGTTGCCAGTATTGATACTCACGTATATCTACCTTTGACATTAAAAATAAAACACGCGATTACTTGAGATTAGTTAAGCCCTTTAACCTTAATCTCCTTAACTGTCTCAACCTCCTCAACCTTCGAAACTGCCTTATTTCACCAAGTATAAATACAGGCCTTGGGGAGGGTGTTAAAGATATACACTTGGAGAGCAAAGTTATGCTGGTGGAGTTTACACAGAAGTCTTTGGAGTAGTGGAACTCATAATTCTTTGGTTGCAGAGGAGTCCTTGTCTCAGGGGTTGGGTTGTAATCTGAACTCTTTCCATTATTGTTAATAAAGAGAATCCTTCTTCCATATGTGTCTTGAATGTATTTCATGTATTGTGGTTTGATAAATGTTTATGTTTCAGCATTCTATATATGATTTATCTAACCCATTTATATACATGTATCATCTTGTATTTGGAAGATTGATTCTTAACAGGTGAAGGAGAAGCATCCCTAAAGGCTTTGGAGGAGAAGCAGAGCGGAAGAGGACAAGCTAGGATCAACCGTTGTGTATCGGGTGAGTCTTTTCTATCCTTCTATTTCCTTTACTGCACTCTAGATTCGATTGCCTACAAGTTTCTTGAGTATGTTGGTAACCCCAGACCTTCAATTATAAGGTGTTTATTCCTGTACAACACCATGGTGGCAGGGCCTCCAGGGTGAAGTACAGGACTGAGTTCTTCAGGTGGTTAGATGATCAACTCCTCATGATTGAGGACTACACGTATGCAGGCACCAACTTTTGAGGAGATCCTGATCTAGCACTACCAGCATGTTCCCAGTGGGATGATATGGGTAAGAGAGACACTAAGAATTTGATGTTTTTATTTTTTTGTTTTATGATTTTTATGTATGTTAACGAGACCTACTTTTCTCATGTAGATGTGGGACAGGAACGACCCGAGGGCTCATCTCCCATCGACAAGCAAGCGAGGGCCCACTTTGTTCATAGAGGAGATGATGAGTTTACCAAGCTCAAGGAAAACCTCGGTCAATTGACATTGGACATCCCAGACATTACTGCAGATGACCTCCCCAAGAGGTACTAGATACACACTATGGGATTGTCAGACCGATTTGGATATTTTCTACGTAGAGTGGCAAGGGTCGTCATGTGCTATCATGAGCACCATTAAATCCCACATGATGTAGACACTGAAAGCTATCCAACTTTGGTAATTTTTGATATTTTGTATATCTGAAAGCCGACGTGCTTAGGTCGGGGTCTTGAGACCATTTTTTTGTAAAAAACAGACTTTTTAATATACATCCTTAGACTTTATTGGTGATCTATCTATTTTCAATCATGGGATGCTATTTATATGTGTTGTATGTCTCTGTATCATTTAAATTTATTTACAATGAACCGTGTCTTTTACTTATAAATGTTATGAATGTGCAATGTACCAATCCAACATGTAATTGGTTCATGAATCCACAACTGTGTTACAAGATCTAGGAACATGTTGATAAGTAATAGTTTCAAATGGCGTTTCCAACAAACTTACTCTCTGAAAGAGATGAAGAAGTACTGGGTTTCGAATGGCATACACATGGTTTAAATGAGAAACCACTAGCTGAGAGTCCATGAATACTACCAAATGATCAATGTCTCGAGATGCATCTTCGATTAACAAACCTATCACCCCATGGTACTTTACAATGTTATTGGTGGTCGGACCTACACAAACCACACCTGAACTAACTACATCATCAGCTTGGGAATATAATATCCAGGCGGCTGAAACAAGGTTCATAGTGTGATGACAAGCACCATCAGCAAAACCATAGAAAGCCATTTGATCTGCAAAATAAAAACATGGGATTAACAGTATTGACAAGGACTCAAAACCATATTAAATAACAAAAACCACACTAAAAGCCAAAAAATGTTCCAAGGAAATAACGCAAAAGATAACTCAAGCATAGTAACTTTTCAAGTACAACCCATTGCGAGGTTGCCCGAAAGGTATCCCATCACAATCAACAAGCTCATAAGCCCCTTTTTGTAAGACTTTACTCACGATGAAAGGACCATACCCCATAGATTCAAGCTCCCCTTCCCAATTTTGTCATGTTTTTGATCGTAAGTCAGAACCAAATCTCCTTCATTAAATGAACGAGGTTGAACTGATTTATCATATTGAGCCTTGACCCATTTTTTATGCGACTTATTAGCCAACATGACATCTCTCCGAGTCTCATCAAGGTTCAAAATATAAAGGAAACGTTCTTCTTTGGTATAAGTGTTGGGAAGAATCTCAACTGCAAGCTTGAGTGATGGAATTTCACACTTAATAGGTAGGATAACTTCCAGTCCGTAGACCAACTGGAAAGGCATAAAACCAATAGTTGTTTTGTCTAAAGTTCTGTAATCCCACAGTGCTGAAAAAAGAGTTAAGTGCCAATTGGATTTGTGATATCCAACCATCCTACGAAGCATAGTATTTAAGACCTTGTTAATGGCTTCGACCTGGCCATTATATTGCGGGTTGTAGGGGGTTGAGTTCTCATGACGAAAACCCAACTTGGTACTCAATGTGGCCATCATCTGATTACGAAAATGGGATCCATGATTAGTCACCATGGCTTGTGGAACTCCAAACCTAGCTGTGACATGGTTAAATAAGAAGAGGGCGACAGTCTTACCATCCTCTGCATATGTAGGCATTGCCTCATCCCATTTTGTGAAATAATCCACGACTACGATGATGTAACCATGCCCCCCAGCTGAGGTAGGATTACAATGCATAAAATCAATCCCCCATTTGGCAAAAGGGCAACTGACAATGACGGGGTGTAACAAAGCAGGGAGGGTGCGATTTTTTGGATATAAAAGCTGACAGGGTGGGAATTTTTAACCGCCTTATGACAATATTTGAATATTGAGGGCCAAAAATACCCAACACGAAGGATTTTCTGAGCCATAGCCATCCGAGAAAGATGGCCGCCACATGCTCTAGAGTGACAATCATTCATGACTTATTCAACCTTGTCATGAGTAAGATATCGTCGAAGAATGGTTCCAATACCATGCCAGTATAAGGTGTCATTCAGAATGAGGTAATACTTAGCATGGTGATGGATGCACCGACAATAGTCACAAGATAGATTGGGCTGAAAAAATTGGGTTTGGAGATATATGATTAAATCTCCATACCATGGAATGGTCGTGCTTATCAGTAACAATAATTCATTAGGAAATGAATCATTGGGCTCAGCTTCTATGATAGCACGGGGAAGGTTGCGCATAAACTTCGCGAAGACCAAGGACTTCTTGGAAGTGGTCCTGGAAAATTCAAGATAAAATTCATGTAGGATGACAATCCAACGGGAATATTTTCTCCCTAGTACTTGACGAGTAAGAATATAGTACATAGGGTTTTTAATATGCAAGTACAGTAGTGGTGTGAAGTAAAATGTAGTGACAGAAACATTGCACAATGATGACCGTAGCCAAGGCTAGCTTCTCCACATGTGAGTAACGAGTTTCGAAGTCAAGAAGACTCTTACTGAGGTAATATATCACATGTTCTGGGTCGTTCAGATCTTCCTAAACTAAAACCATGCCAATGGTAGTAATATAGGAAACAATGTATGGCAAAAAACCTTTTGAATAATTTGCGGGGTGCAACACAGGTGAGTGTGCTATAGCATGTTTCAAATTATCAAAATCCCTTTGATCCTGATCGTACTACAAAAAGGGAATGTTATTTTTCAAGAGACGCGTGTAACCATGCGTTTTCTCTGCAAAATTGCATACAAAACGATGAAGAAAGTTTTCCTTACCTTGCAAATTTTGGAGTTCGATAATATGTGTCGAAGGTGGTAAGGCCACGATAGCAGCAATTTTTAAGGGATCGATTCAAATACCATCCCTCGAAACAATGAAACCAAGTAAACATCCAGATTCAACATAAAAAAACACACTTGTGTGGATTGAGCCGAATATGGTAATGAAAGCATCGAAGGAAAATGTGTCTAAGATGCCCTGGATGGTCTTTCCGCTGCTATGAATGAGTAGGTAGGTCATCCATATATGGTTCCACTATGAGTTTGATATCATGAAAGGCATAGGATATAACTCATTGGAAAGTAGCTCCAGCGTTCTTCAAACCGAAAGGCAGCTTTCAAAAAGCAAAGGTTCCCCACAGAAAAAATAAATGTCATTTTGTGATGGTCGGCAAGTAAGATCTCGATCTGATTCCATAAAGGAAAAAATGACACTTCCAGCACATTTGTCGATGATCTGATCGATGTGAGTGTTAGGAGAGTTTTCCTTTGGACAAGATTTGTTCATGTCCCTAAAACTGATACAAACCCTAATAGTTCCCTGCTTCTTGGAAACATGGACAATATTAGACACCCACTCAGTTAAACACACGAGATAGATAAAACCAACTTTCAAGATCTTCTTAACTTCTGCTTTAATGGCTGCAACTTTTCTTGGGTGGACATGGCGAAGTTTCTTCCTAACAGGTATTGCCGTCGGGTATGTCTTGATATCATGTAGGATGATTGATGGATCAATCCCGAGCATTTCTTCATGATTCCAGGCAAATACATCATGAAATTCCTTAAAAAGAGCTTGATAATCTTCAATTTTCGTTGCCGAGCAGTTATGGCCTATGGTGATATGCTCGGCAACACCTGGATTGACCGATATATCGAGGGGAATTGTTTTGGTGATATTGGATAAATTCCCTTCAGAATCAACACCTTGCAATAATACAGGTCTTTACAGAGACTCAATTATATCATAACTGATCAACGAAACAAAATCTGAATCTACCGAATTGGCATTGGGAAGAAACGATGATCAATGATGGGAGTCTTCCCATAAAGATTCATCCAGACTCATGATCTCCATAATGGACTCATCCATGGAAAATTCTGTGACATCGGATCCTAGGTCGAGAATGATATAGTCCATATCATAATCACCAATTTGTGTGGTCATTCTAAGCTCACGTCCTATCTTGAGCTTGGTCTTGATACTGTTAACATTATTTAGGGGAGGGTCTCCCTTCGGAAGTGTCTCAATGAGTGCTTCTAGTTGTGCAATTGCTTATTCTTGCTTAGCGCTAAACAACTTGACAAGAAAGGTTTAAGTTTACTAACCTTATCTGTAGTTTTGTCCGTACTTCGTTGTACAAATATCTTCTGGAATATTTCAAGCATATCTTTCACTTGGCTTGAGGTAGATGGTTGTTCTGCATCAATGAAATCTGGACACACATCCATGAATATGTGCTTTTGTTCTTGAATATCAATTGGTGCTTTCTTCTTTGTGGCAGGTCACACCTGGGGTTACACGTACATCGTAGGATCTGTCTGCGTGGCTTGGTCTGCACCTGTCGTAGCACCTCCCCTCGTGACAACTGCCACATTGGGTTCTTGTGGTTTAGCAACTATCATCTGTATATTGATATTAGCATTCGGATTGGGAGCATTCGACGTAGAATTTGGTGCAGCTTTGGTACCGAGTTGGTTGCTCCAAGCATCCAGGCTTGCCATCGAGCAATGAGCTGTGGGCATTGCTCCACATTGTGATCCCATCTGCAGTATTAGAAAGTCCTCACAGGTTCTAGGTAGTCCCTAGTGTAATTCCCCGGTACTCCATAATTATAGCTTACGACTGGGCCTCTTCCCCAACCAAATCCTCCTCCTCCTCTGTCCCTGAAATTGCCATCCCCCCTTTGAGGTGGTTGTAATAGGTATTGCGGTTGTTGGTACTGCTGATGGTACAAGTTATACGGGTTCGTATTTTGAAACTAGGGTTCCATCTGGAACTACTGTGGAGATGGGAAAATTGCGGTGTAACCTGAAACTAAGGAGGAGCCTGAAAACTGGGGGGGGTCTGTTCAATATTTACTTGCTCCTTCGTCTTCATTAAATATGCATCTACCATTTTCTCCCTCATGAGTTGGTAGGCCCTACAATCTTTTTCATCATGGCCTATAGAGTTACAAAATTTACAATATAGACTGGTGGGTGTACATACCGTCTTCTGCATAAACAGGAAATCAGTGTCCCAGTGTCCTCTCGTCTGGCATATATTACACCAAGGTAGTCCTTGGCTATTCAAAGGGCTTGGGCCATCGGACGAGACGTAGTTCATATATGAAGGGCATTCATCTTTGGTATGTCTGTTGGTCCGGCATCGGGTACACCAGAGGTCTTCGTGTGCTTCTTTTCCTCTTTTCATATCTTGGAGTTGGATAGTCAGATTAGCCAACTAAGACCGAATCTGTATCATCCCTGCGGCACCGTCCCCTATGGGAAAATCCTCTAGCTTCATTGCTAACTCCAACGCCTCCGTCTGTGTTGCGATCTTCTGCTGCATGAGCGGCCCTCTTATATGTGGTAGAAACACAGCAATAAACCACTCTTTATGTTGTACATCTGACATCTGGAAGCTAACCTTAGCCATCAGTTTTGTAAACCGTTGGTCAAAGTCCCATACTATTTATGCTGGAGCCTTCTTAATTTCCTTGATTTCGGTGATACATTAGGACTCTGACTGGGGTTTTTGGAATTTTGAAATCATTGCCCACTGAATCTCCTCAAGAGTCCTCTGCGGGGTTCCTACTAGTGCGGCACAAAATTTCATGAACCAATCCAGGGCACGACCCCTCAGAGTCGTGATCATATGTCCTTTCTTTACATCAACATCATGTACCAAGCGTACCATCCAGACAAATTAACAAAGAAACCAATGATGTTCTGGGTCTTTTGTTCCATTCCCATTAAAGGTGGGTAATATAATATATGTTCCCGCCATTAGGGTGGCGTTAGGATTGTTCGCTGGACCTCCTGAGTTTACAAGATTTACTGGGATTGCTGATGGGATTTCCTGCTCACTAGTCCCTACACTAGGACTGCTAGTGTTCACAAGGGGTTTAGGTGATGGACTTCTAGGTATCACTCTGGGTGATCTCTCTGGAATGTTGTAGTCACGTCCTATTCTTGATGATTCTGCAAACCCTCCCGATTCTTCTCTCTCAGAAACCAAGCTACACTCCTCTTCATCGTAGGATCCTTCGTCTAGGTATGACTCACATCCATATTCACCCTCCCTCAAAAAGCTATAGGCCCTCCTTCCTCTTGTTACCTTTCTCCTCTTTCCTGACCGGAACCTTCTTCCGCTTCTCAAGAATCCAGTGCCTAACTCATCCTGTGAACTTCCCGGGAACATCTCTTCTTACTAGCTTCCATATTACTTCTAGATCTTGCACAGCATATCCACTCCACAAACTATGTGACACATTCCTATGACAGTTCCCCTCTCCAGTTTCTTGCATTTGCCTGCCTTTCATTGACTTCTTCTCATGTGAACATCAGCATATTAGTATCCAGCTGATCTTCTATCTCCTCCTTCATTGAGGGCCATTAGTTCTCCCCGATTTAATAAAAAAGGTCCAGGCAATGGAACCATTTGTTGGCCACTTTTCCCCACCTGTGCGACCCGTGTTTTGTGCAACCCACCAATCCAACAACTACATGAGTCAGCTGCAACTCGTACGGTGCAGCTGACTCATGTCGATTGGCTCTATGACTTATGTCAGGATTCATAACAAGAATTATACATAATGATATATATTTATACAACATCCATTCATCAAGATATTTTGTTCATTCATTTATCAATTGCAAGAACTAACAAGAACTGAACCATAATTGACATTACAAGGGAAGCAAATATTAATCAATCACATAAGCATTCACCACGTCAATCATTCATTTGGACAAAAGAAATAATGTGGAAACCCATCTGGGAAAAACCACCAAGGTGCTCTTCATCTGGCATGAGAAAGGATATAGCACCTTGTAGTCTGTGAGATGCAGACTGATCTTGAGATATGTCTTTAAGTTCATACTCTTGGTTCTCATGCTCTCTGTCTTATTTCTCCTAATCTACTTCTACTACCTATAGATCTGCACATGGCCTTGATCAACTCTCCTAGCATCTACGCCTCTCTAGCAAATCTTTCTCCTTCCACTATTCTAATTACTTCTCTCTTAGATCTGTCCTCTGCAACTGCATACAGCTCTCATCTCTCAGACCCATTCTGTAATTACGACTAACAAAAATCCAACCGTATAACTATTACATCTCTCCTATTTATAACATTTTACATGACCACACCGGGTTGACTGCTTACAGGCAGTTTGTTAACTGTCACCATCAGCTGCCCCCCAGGCTACAGCGGTGGTGATCATGACACGACATGAGGCACTAACAACCTTACTTACAATGTGCTTTCACTCATGTGGCATCCACCGACTTAAGCCGGCTTCTACACCCACGACCACCTTGTCGCTTTTCGGCTGTTCCCCCAGTGTGCACTTCCGTGCTTTCCTTTCCTTCGCAGCGCACATCTCTGCTCTGCCTTCGCAGGTCGTTTCCATCCTTTGCGCTCTTCCTTTGCTTCTATTGCACGCGCAACACATTTTTCTTGGCTGCGCGCACGAAGTTACTTCTTATGCCCCTTTCCCCAGGCCAATAAGTAGCCTAGTTCCCATTCTATTTAGGGCTCTTGTGCCAGTGGTCCCTCTCGATTGTGGGATTTTCCTAGCCTATTTTTCTTCCATTTCGTATTGTTTGACTGGGATTTCATCACCCCGCAGAGGATCCAATTTATGATGGGATTCCATCTTGTAGCTAGGAGTTTGATCGCACTTATACCCCATAGGTTAGTGCATCATTTTACCCATAGGTAGTGCTGCTTGTTGGCTTTCTAGCCACTTTGTTGTAAACTCACTTGTTGTAACACATTGTTGCAATTCGATTTTAGAGGTTGATTTTTGGCCTATGAGCCACCATTTTTATGCTCTCCTTCTGCACACTCGGCTGTAGTTGGATTTTTTTATCCTGTGTTTGACACTCCTGCACCTACATTCATTACACAACACACCATCATGCCATCATTGCTCCACCACGCTACTCGCATAGACTTAGGGGGGAAACCCCTCAGTTCGGTTCCTTGAACCTCCACCATCGAATCCATATTTGACATCATTCACCACCTTCAATTCCATACATTGCATATGAGTATGATTCAGATTCCTATCAATCCGAACCTACCTTGTTCACCACCCCATCTATCCCCATGGATGGTGCACCTCCTAACCCCTTTCAGGGGGGGACGGTTGATAGTGGACTTGTGACCTCTCCACCCATGATATTGGGTATCCCTTCTATTAGACCTATAGGTACTGGTCCAAACGGGCCCCTCGCCAGCGCACACACTACTGCTAGTACACTACCCACTAGTGGTGGCCCCACTCTAGCCACCATGGTTCATACTATACCTTCCTTTCTACATGGGGGCATTGTCCCTTCTACCACCATTTCGACTATTCACACCATTCCAATGACTATTCCTACTATCATAATTCATCCATACCAACCCACGTTTGCATGCAAGAACTACATTCATGTCAATCCTAGTACCGTTGTTGGCCCTCCTCGATCTAGCCCTGGTCCTAGTCTACCATTTATGGCTAGTCTCAACCTGCCTGATTTGGCACGGTTGACGAATGACCCCATCCGTCATGACCCATTGTGGTCTCCCATGCCTACCAAACTCCCATCAGACATCCCTAAAGTTAGATTTTTATTATTTAATCAATATGATATAGGATCTTATCTGAGAGAATAACATGCGCAATAATAATCACAAGAGACAAGAGACAAAGAGTTTTCATCGGGGAAACCATAAAGGAGAAAACCCTACAACTTCCTCAGAGATAGAATGAGCACCAATAGCAAAAGTAAAACCCAAAAACACAAATATGATCTCTGACAGTTGTTCTCTCTCACACTTGTGTGAGCTCCTCCTCTCTCACTCATGCGCTACAGTTGAGTGAGTGTGTTTCAAATAGAGAGTCTCATTCTCTATTTATACTTGTTTTCCACTTGACATTTACTCTACAGGGCCGACTTCTCTAGGAGAGTCTAATAACCCTAATACCCCTCAACTATGGGGACTATTTCCCCGACTTACAACGGAGGGTTAACCTCAATGACTTTACATGACTTTATTATATTAATGACTCTCCCGATCAGAGGAACAAACATCTCCGTTGGGGTACAATGAAATACAATATAAAATATACAAGTGAATACATTCCAAAGTTACAAATGCATCAACACTCCCTCTTAATTAGGAAGGTATTCTCTTGACAGAGTTCATCAGCGCAAGTCTTCATCATTGGATCATCATCAAAGTTGGATCATAATCATCACTACTCCTGCTTTGAGCAAATGGTGCTATCTCTCAATTCTACTCATCATACAAAGTTCTACAGAGCCAGACTTGTTGGATGTAGGCCTATCCTCCACGTAGGTCTTCACATCTTCAACACTTATATCTTACCATGAGAGGAACCAATCTTGCCACCATGTCAGAAAGGCACAACACTTACATATGACCATGGGAGGAACCAATCTTGCCACCATGTCAGAAAGGTACAGCACTTATATCTTACCATGGGAGGAACCAATCCTGCCACCATGTCAGAAAGGCACAACACTTACATCTGACCATGGGAGGAACCAATCCTGCCACCATGTCAGAAAGGCACAACACTTACATCTGACCATGGGAGGAACCAATCCTGCCACCATGTCAGAAAGGCACAACACTTACATCTGACCATGGGAGAAACCAATCCTACCACCATGTCAGAAAGGAACAACACTTACATCTAACCATGGGAGGAACCAATTCTACCACCATACCAGAAAAGCACAACACTTACATCTGACCATGGGAGGAACCAATCCTGCCACCATGTCAAAAAGGCTTTCAGACTCATCACTTCCCCTTGGAAGGAACCTCGATTTGATGAACACTAAGCTTCTCTCTGAAGTACTCAAACTTCACTCTGGATAATGGCTTGGTCAACACATCAGCTATCTACTCGTCTGTCGCAACATACTGGAGCTTCACTACTCCTCTCTCCACCATATCCCTGGTATAGTGATATTTGATCTCGATGTGCTTTGACTTGTCATGGAACACTGGGTTCTTTGACAACTTTACACAACTCTGGTTGTCGAAATATATACAAGTAACATCCAACTGGAGATCAAACAAATCAGATAGTAGATTCCTTAGCCACACTGCCTCACAACTAGTCGAACAAGCTGCGACACACTCTGCTTCAGCTGTACTCAGTGCCACACAGGACTGCTTCCTGCTAAACCAAGAGATCACACCCGATCCCATACTGAAGAAGCACCCTGAAGTGCTCTTCCTATCAATGGCACTGCATGCCCAATACGAATCCACATAACGCTCCAGGTTAATCTTTTGATTCACTTCATATTTGAGCCCATAGTCAACTGTACCCTTCAGGTACCTCATAATATGCTTTGCAGCAATTAGGTGAACATGTCTCAGATCCGTCAAGAACTGGCTCAATGTGTTCACAGCAAAGCAAATATCTAGTCTCGTGTTCATCAGGAACATCAATGAACAAATAATCTGACAATACATCGTGGCATCAACCATTTATGATGAAGCATCATGCAATGGCTTTAGGTTCGATGCCATAGGTGTGGTCGTGGCCTTGCAATCCATCATCCTGGACCTCTTCAAGATCTCCAATGCAAAGTTCCCTTGTCCAAGGGAGATTCCATCCGCACGCTGCCACACCTCCATGCCTAGAAAGTAGTGCATCATACCCAAGTCCTTCATCTCGAACACGACAGCAAGTCTCCTTCTTACAACTTCAATGATTTCCTCTTTCCCACGGGAACAAGTCATCGACATATAATAGGAGCATCAATGGTCTTCTTCCTTCAACCTTGAAGTAAAGGTTGGAATTCGCTTTATTCTCAGTAAATCCTAGAGCCATCAGTAAGTTGTCCACCCCGTTGTATCATGTTGAACCTCAGGACCTTCTGCAATCACTCCCTCTGAAGTGGAGCATCATTCTCCCTATTCCTTTCGTACTCTATGCATTGAAACATTATGTACTAGAGTGACAAGTATATTCCTCTGCTACTAATATTCTATGTATCCATCTAGGGTCACTAGATACCAAGATCCTCTATCTTGAACCTTTTCAAAAGTTCTTCTCGCACCCATCTGTGAGCTTGTCATCCTCTATAGGCTTTCATCTTCAACCTTGTAGCAAAGGTTAAGATATTCATCACTCTAGGTGATCTTCAAGCTCCTCATGTATGTGTTATCCCATGGGTGCCTTCTGATCTCGTATATGAGTATGCCTGTCATGTGTCTCAACTCCCACTGGCTGTAAATGTCTCCTCGTAGTCTATGCCTTCTTTTTATGAGAAGCTTCGTGCTACGAATCTTGCCTTGTATCCCACGATGTTTCCATCTACTGCATGATGGATCGTGTAGATCCATATGGAAGATAATACGGAATTCCCTTCAGGTCTTCGACATCGCATTCTAGTCATCATTCTTCATTTTGGATTATTCAAGAGAATCTTGAACTATGGTCACTTGTTCTTTGGAACAAGTCTCATCCTTCTTTTCTTGTAGGCGATTGTACGTGATATTTCCTACAAGTCAAATGCACCTTTTGTATGTTTAGGAACATTTCATAATGCATATTTATAATGGAAAATTTTTATGCATAAAGATATAATCATGCAACTATTTTAGCCAATGCAACATTCATCCATATCTCACGGAAACTTACTAGATGCCTTCCATCTCTACCATGACATTATTGAGATTGTGCAATAATCCAATATGTCAGCAAAGAGGTTTCATCCTAGATAAGTAGCAATGGAGAGTTGTATAGCACCATGAGCTACTTACCCATCACATGCATATTAGTAGTATATTGTCATTAATGCAAACATTCTGTCACGCATAACACATCAACTGAATATAAACAAATGCATAACCAAATAATATCATGAAATGACAATTGAACACTTATCTTTATTTGTTTTGTGGGTAGATTCCTTCTTTTAGCTTCATCATCTTCTTCATTCATAACAGCATCATTTCTTCTCCAAATTCTAAGATGGATAATAGGTTCTTCACGAATTGAGTTCTTCATGTTCCTTATCGCTTGAGGGATCTTCTTTGAATCGTGAGCGCTTGATCTTTAGTTGCTCACATCTTCTCTTCTCTTATTATGAGTCAAGCTTCTTCTTCTGTGCACTCTTTACAGATTCTACTAAAGGTAATCACTTCATTCCTCAAATGAATGAATCCCATGATCCTGGGAGGCCATTCAAGGTGGTTATCACAATTTCTGCATTCTCTACTTCTTCATCCACTACTTCAAGTTGTTCTTTGATTTGAGAGACCCTCATAAAGTATGACTGTATGGTATCTGCATTCTGGATCTTTACATTCTTCAACTCGTTTCTCAAAGTCATCTTCCGATTTATGTTCTTCCCTTCAAATATCTTGGTTAAGGAATCAAACATATTTTTAGGTGTCTTTAGGTAAGACGCATGTGGTATAAGGTGATCCTTGATAGAATCAGCAATAATCCTCTTGGCCTTGACTAAGTTCTTCTTGTGTAAGGCCTTAGCCTCATCTCCCTTTGGAACTGGAACCTCTCCACTTATGTAGGTGTCTAATTCAATTTCTTCAAGAACCAGTGAAATCCTATACTTCCATGCTCATAATTTTTCAGCTTCACCAAGCTTGTCATCAAGTTGGTGTGATAGGTCATTTTGAAATGAGAACCTCAAATGTAAATAGCAAAATATTAGATCTTACCGATTTGAGGTGTTTGTCTTGGCTTTGGATCTGGCTGATCTAGGGTTTGTCATAGAAACCCTAGTTTTCAAAACTTATAATCTTTCAGATCTTATTAGATAGAAAGATGTGCCTCCTGAAGGCAAGTTGAGCAGCATACTCGTTTTCCCAAAACTGTGATCAGAGCTACAAAATATATGATGCCCTAGTTTTCTTCAATTTCTTCTGCAGAATTTCCTCATATTGTTTCTGCAATATATCATAAAGTACTACTTCTATGTTTCTAAAACTTCGTACTGAGGTAGCCTTGTTTGTCCTCTTTCCAACACCGTAGGTGTGAGCAAAATTGGTTTCACCAATTGGGACTTATGAGAGTTTTCCCAAAGTGACCTATTTTAGGATTGTTCAGCATAACGAACTTGTACAGACTACCATGTGTCACTGCTTCACCTTCAGGTTCTGAAACTTTTACCCCAGAAATTATAGTCCATGTCCTATCTGGAACATCTTGAGAAATTTCATTTGGACCTTCGTAGCCCGAGATATAGCAATGTTCCCTAGGTGACCTGTTTAGGGGTGAATCCAAGGAGAGGATGGAACCTTGATTTGGAGGAATCATATCTCCTAGAATATAGTGAATCTGAGTCTAAAACTTTTACACCGGGTACATTAGGAATTTATCTTCGTTCTGTAAAATTTTGGGCTTTTGATCCTTCTCCAATGTCTAGGTATAGCGAATGTACCAAAGCTACTAGTTTTAGTATTTTAGGGTTTTTTAGGCATGAAACCCTAAATTCCATTAGTTGTCATTGCAGCTGTATTTCAGTTGTACAGTTAAACTTCTCTTATTCATATTTTAATGAGAAACTCAAATGGAAATACAACAGATTTAGATCTTACCAATTTGAGATTCCTAAACTGGATCTGGAGTTGATCTTTTGCAGTGTTGATTTTTTGGTCCGGTGTCAAATTAGGGTTTGAATTTCCCAGAGTTTTACCCAACGAAAAACTTCAATATTGGTCTCTAAATTTCAAGTTTTAGGAGGAGAGAAATCCTATGCTGGGCTCAGTAAAAAAATCCTCTTCGGTGAAAAGCCCTAATTTCCAGCAGTAGTGACAGGTCAAAAACTGAAAATGCTCGGAATCAAATTGCTTCGACCGAAGATGCGCCCTTCAATGGAGAGTTAGCCTAGCCTCCTTTTGCTGATGATTTGTGGAGAGAGACCCAAAGAGTAAGAATCCCTAGCTTCAGCAGCTGGATAGTGTCTTCTTATCAGGTTAGCTCTAATACCATATTAGATTTTTATCATTTAATCAATATAATGTAGGATCTTATTTGAGAGAATAACATGCACAACAATAATCACAAGAGATAAGAGATAAATAGTTTTCCTTGGGTAAACCATAAAGGATAAAACCCCACAACTTCCTCATAGATAGAATGAGCACTAATAGCAAAAGTAAAACCCAAAAACACAAAGATGATCTTTGACAGTTGTTCTCTCTCTCACTTGTGCAAGCTCCTCCTCTCTCACTCATGCGCTACAATTGAGTGAGTGTGTGTTTCAAATAGAGAGTCTCACTCTCTATTTATACTTGTTTTCCACTTGACATTTACTCTACAGGTCCGACTTCTCTAGGAGAGTCTAATAACCCTAATACCCATCAACTGTGGGGACTATTGCCTCGACTTACAATGGATGGTTAACATCAATGACTTTACATGACTTTATTATATTAATGACTCTCCCGATCGGAGGAACAAACATCTCCGTCGGGGTACAATGAAATACAATATAAAATATACAAGTGAATACATTTCGAAGTTACAAATACATCAACACCTACGTTTGAGGGAAAGGCAGGAGAAGACCCTCAAATTCACATTATGTCATTCCACTTATGGTGTTCATCTAACAACATAGTGGATGATTCTATCTAATTGCAGATATTCTAGCGCACACTCATAAGTGTTGCATCCAAATGGTATATCGAACTGCCTCATGCCATTTATCCTTACTTTTCCTCGTTAGCCTTGGTGTTCCTCCAGTACTTCTAGTTACCTCTATATTATGATGAGGGTGTGGAAATCCTATTATCATGTCGATAGAACACTACTACCCATATCACGAATCATATCCATCAATGGTGTCATCATCGTTGCTTCTGTAAAATCCAGTTAGATGATAGGATTTTCCTAGATTAGTTTATTAAAACCTTAATCCCCCCATCACCAAGGATGTTGCATCTGAGCACCCAAAAATAGAGGAAGAAGCCATCCTCAAGGCACAATAGTTCAATATTATCTACGCCTAATTGGGTTATCTGTATACCATCATACATGATGCTCCCCGTGTTGGATCCTCACATCGAGATACGCGCGGGGCATCCCATGCTAGTGATGGAGTCATTAGCCGCTATTACTCAGCATCCTCACCTATATATGACCTCTCCTTCAATGCGACCTCATTCTGGTACCACCCCTAGTGTTTCCCAACTAGGATACACCCCTAATTTTTCATGCATAGTGGCTCAATCCAGAGCCACACCTTCATATGCACCTCCCGCACATGTCCTTCACATTCATGGACCCAACTATTTGGCACATGCAAGTAATGGCCAGACGGTAGGGTTTGCAGCCCCTCTAGATGCTTCTGCCTACTACCCACCACCCGTGTAACCTACACCTGCTCCAACCTCGACTCCTCCTATTCCTCAAGGACAGGTCTATGCTCAGTATAGCCACCCTAATCGACCCTCCCCCAATAACCAACAAGGGCATGGAAGATGACAAAGAGGTAGGAACTGGGGAAACAACCAACCTCAAGGAGGTGGCTAACAACCCAACCCTTTGATTAACAATGGAGATCATCCACTTGCACATAATCCCCAACATCCATCTAGAGTTGGGAAGAAACATCAGTTGCGAATGAACCATTTTTGCACCATTTGTGACACTTACGGCAATTATACACATCAGTGTCTACATATGAACTGTGTCAGCCACTTTTTACAAGCTAATAATTAGCGTGACCCTAATACGACCACTCCGGCACAGCCAAAACTAGCGCCACAAGGTCCTTCGCCTATGGTGCTGCAAAACCCACCACCAAACCAATGAATGGTTGCAACCCAACCCTTGGTACCACAAAATACCGTAACCACTATTGTGGGTCCACAAATTGATCCCAGTGTCCATCACCTCATGACGTTGTCATCTGATGTCAACTTACAGACTCGATGAAACCAGTATGGCTCCACCATGGAAACAGTTAATCCCTCTGTGACATCTACCTCTACTGCTCTCTATATGTCCTTACATTTTTCGAGACCCCCCATGGACAGGACTACCAAAGTCTCGTGGTTCCCTTTGCATCGCGTCACAAACAATCTCACTACTAGAGCCGCTCTCAACTATAGTATAGTTGACGACTTGGCCCAATATCCCTCTGCCATGTTCACTCAGGAAGTCCTCCGAACTTGTCCTTAACAACGCAAATATTTTCTATCTACATTAGGTGTCGTTGATCCCTCTGATTCTAGGAAGATCACTTTTGACTTGGATCAAGGAGAACCCCGGATGCCATCATTTGTCGCCTTTCGGGTTTCGATCACGATTCAGAATTTGCTCGTTCATCGATGCATCATTGATGACGGGGCATCCACTTGTTTCATGTCAACCTTTGTTTGAAACAAACTTCAATCCCCAACCATTCAACCTTCCACAACTTCCCTTTGAGCTTATGATGGTTACATTGCTCAACCATAAGGCATTCTCATGAATGTCCCCATTGAGTTAGCCAAAAAAACTACATTGGTTAACATTGAGGTTGTCAACTCCCAACTCGATTACAACCTCCTCCCTTGACGTAGTTACATGTATGCAATGTTAGTCATTTCCTCTACCGTCTTTCGACTCTTGATGTTCCCCCAATATTGGAATATAATGACCATCTACCAAATGATGTATTACGATCCTGAAGGACTCGACACACTGGAGCGTGTCCTCCTTACAATTGACACTACCTTCGACAACGTATCCATCCCTTCTTTCTTTGCCATTGGCCCGGGCCTCTTTACCAACGCTCCTTTGAAAGACACATTTTTGTCCTTACCCCCCCTTCCTTCTCCAACTGACATATAATATTTGTGCATTGTCACATTCGATAACATCTCGATTTCTTCACAACCTTAGTTGTAACCCCAACCAGAGACCCTAGGGAATTATTGGGGTTCATTACCTGTACACACGATCCCCTTCCTCTTTCCACCTTCTAGCATCGTGAGTAAGCTAGTCATGGATACTCTCAACATTTCGGGCTTCACTTTGGGTATTCCCATGTGGTACCTGGATCCACCCACCCCTCCCCCGACACCATGGATCGTGTTGAAATTGGTCCAACCTATTGAGACGATGTTACACCCACCTCCTGGTACACAAACAACCATTTCTCGTGCTACTGTTGCCCCCCCTCCTCCCACGAATACTGGGGCAAGGCACCCAAATCCCTAACATAACCACATCCACCTCCTACATGTGCTTTATGCGAATTCCAATGCCATGCGACACAAAATTGTCCATATTTATGCATATGCGCACAACATTCAAAACCGATGATGCTCCATTTTTCAACGTATCAACCATACCTCTGGTCAAGAATAAATTGCTATGAACCAACCACCCGTACACATTATTTGGCCTACATGGTCATTATTCACACCATTCCCCAAACTTTCTCAAGTACTGTTCGCTCCTCAATGACCTTCGCAAGCAGGGCCTGTGAGTCCGAAATCACCATCCATTGGGAGATCCACCCTTCGGCATCTTCCTTCAACATCAATAACACCATTTACATGATCTCTACTTCCAATAGCCCATTCCCCTCCTTGTCTGTGGAATATCCTTCCAACATATCGATGCACTACTTTCACAAAGACGGAGATATACTTGAAACCGCCACTTATTTTACCCCATTTCATTTAGTCGAAATTTCGTCACTCTTCCTTGCCATCGAACTTCTACCTGATACTTCACCGTTAGAAAAATGCCTACTTATGCTTTAAGAAACCAATGAGGACTGTCATACTTCTCTCCAAATGATCGAACCAACTAAGACTTGGTTGAAGTCCCATTATGACTGCCACATCCACCCACGCACCTTTAGTGAGGGGGTACTTGTCCTCGTCTATGAAAAGGCCCATGATAAGACTAGAAAAGTGAATTTTGAGTCCATGTGGTATGGCCCTTATGTCATCCATCGATGTCTCAACAAGGGGGCATATCTCCTCGATGACTCTTACGATCGCCTCTTGAAGAATCTGTGCAACAGGCTCTACCTCAAGAGATTCTACGCCTAAGTCACCCACTATGCATACCCTTGTATCGTAATTTTTATTTCTTGTCTTGCATAATTTTTACCATGAGTCTCATAGGTTGTTTCCTTGGCTTCTCCAGATGGATCCTACATTTCCTTGCTATGTTGGTTTCGTTGACGATGCAAGTAGATGATCTCCTAATCTTGCCTCGGTTGCGTGGGTCATTTATTCCCTGTCACATGAGTTGATCTATATCGACGGAATGTGTGTTGGTGTTGCTACCAACAACCAGGATGAGTACGACTGTGTGCTTGGTCTCCTAATGTTGATGTATTTGTAACTTTAGAATGTATTCATCCATATATCTTATGTATTGTACCCCGATGTTTATTCTGGGATGTGTCTGTAATGTATTTGAGTCATGTCATGCCCCAATGTTCCTATTGAGAGATTCAATAATGTAAACAAGTCATGTCAAGTCATTGTGGGTAACCCTCCTATTAATCAAGGGTTAAAGTCCCCACAGTTCTGGGGCCCTAGGGTTATTAGACTCTCCTAGTGAAGTCGGCCCTAGTGAGTTATTGTCAAGTCAGGAATTAGTATAAATAGAGAGTGAGTCTCTCTATTTATCACACACGCATTAACACTCAATTGTAGTGCATAGCTGAGGGATGTTAGAATAATCCTTCGGGATTAATGTAAATAAATAATCAATAGGAATATGATTAGATAGGAAGCCAAACAGGCTGAGCGGAAGGTGAAACCCAACCGCCATGTACTTTGTATAAATATAGGCATTTGCATTGGAAATGTGAATCGAATCAGGAGTTATTACCAACAAGTGGTATCAGAGCCTGGCTGCCTGCCTGCCATAACTCCTGCCTGTTGCCAGTCTGCCCATTCCTGGCATTCTGCTTGCCAGTCCATTGCCAGACTGCTCCATCAGTCTGCCAGTAGAGTCGCATGCAGTGTACGTTACTCCTCTCCCATCCTGTGCGCATTCATTTGTATGCTTTATTCTTGTGCTGCAATTTTGTAGAGGAAACCTAACCCTAAGTTTTAACCACGCCCTCCATTTGTGTATGCTGCGATATATGTCTGCGGTTTTATAAGAGGCTGCGATCCTGAACAGTGTGGCGCATAAACCCTATTTTTTTTAACCTAGTTTTATGAGTGAAGGGTGTGCCTGCGTGCTGTGTGAAGGTGCACTGCTGCTGCATTTTGCGTTGTGAAGGTGCACTGCGTTTTGCTCCTATCATATGGTGACTGCTGCGTTTTGAAGATGGCGCCCTTGACTGATATATATTAAAGACTCTTGCTGCAATCTGAGACTGCGTTGAGACTGCAATTACTGCCTTGGATGAAGGACGAGTTGAAGGGCGAGTAGAAGGACTGGAAACCTTGAAGACTGCGCCTGGAGAGATACTGCATTGATATATAGTGCGTTGACTATGTGTATTGATATACATTGCGTTGGAGCTATGTAAACCCTAATGCCTGCGTGAAGAACCAGCGTGCTGTGTGTTGCCAGTACAAACCTGCGACCTGGAGACTGAATTATTGGTGTAACCTGAGACCTGCGTGAACCCTAAACTTGGAGGCCCGTGCTTTGAAGAGCTGCGTGGAGAGACAATCACGCCATCTTTGACTGCGTGTAACGGTGAAAGCTGTGCCTTGAAAGTCATCAAGAGCATCACATTGCCAAGCTACATATGAGCGGATTTGGTGGTGTGGAGGTTGTGAAAGCCTTGTCGAGCTCTGAACAGAGACCTGCGTGAAGAGTTTGCTGCGCGTTGGTGATGTTGGAGACTGCTGAAGGCGTTGGAGGAGTCGTGGAGGCTACCGTCGTGAGGCTGCGTGGAGAAGAAATGACCGAGACTGATATATGCTGCGTCGATGCTGCGTGAATGCACCCCTTTCTTGCTGCAAGTGAGTGAATGTGGAGCCACGTTTGGGTGAAGAAGCTTGCGCCTGAATGTGGAGCTTTGATTTTGAATGTATTGGAGCTGTGAATTTATATAAGCTGCGTATTGAAATATGCATTGAGATAGTATTCAATATTTTGTGTGAGAACAATCTAGAACTTGCTGGAGAAAAGTGCAGAACTGTCATGCGGCCACCTCAAGACCTCCATATGGACCGTAATTGCAATATATATATGACTGATATATAGTGAAGGTGGCGCCGTTGCCAGGGAACCCTAATTTTCTGAGCGAACCCTAATTTTCTTTTCCAGAAAGAAAATTCAAATATTTCTCA